>OZ018387.1:90382780-90840849 GCA_963969525.1 Ontholestes murinus
ATTGGAAAACAGGTAGCTGTTATTTCAAAAACAGGTACTGGATATTGGAATAACAGCCACCTGTTTCAGGACAACTGCTACCTGTTTCTTGATATCTGCTACCTGTTTTAAAATAACAGCTACCTGTTTTCCAATATCCAGTACCTGTTTTGAAATAACAGCTACCTGTTTTCCAATATCCGGTACCTGTTTTGAAATAACAGCTACCTGTTTTCCAATATCCGGTACCTGTTTTGAAATAACAGCTACCTGTTTTCCAATATCCGGTACCTGTTTTAAAATAACAGCTACCTGTTTTCCAATATCCGGTACCTGTTTTGAAATAACAGCTACCTGTTTTCCAATATCCGGTACCTGTTTTAAAATAACAGCTACCTGTTCTCCAATATCCGGTACCTGTTTAATGCTGTATGAGAGCCATGGGTGTAATTATCTATGCTTCTAATTTTGTTTTTAGGACTATGTGCTAAGAATGAATGTGATTGAATTAAAAAGAATATTTGTAACAGGATGCGGTTAGGTGATAAATGATGCGAACACATAAAATTGTTTTAGTCTTTAAATGTTTGAAATAATTTTAATCGTTATTGAGGGTTACCTTGAATGAATTATTAGGCTAATTTAGAAACGTTAATTTTATTTTGTAGCAGTATGTGGTTAAGATACATAAATGCGTGAATGACCTTGTGCCTCGATTTACACGTAGTTCCCATTTAAAAGTGTACAAATCTGCTGAAAAACGCGGATTGCAACAAGTTCTCATATGATTACATGTAAATGAATGCACAATCTTACTCGCGAAATGGTGTTTCGGAAATGGATTGAATTATCTCGACGCCGATTGGCTGATCAAAATTTAGAAACGGTATAAAAGCAGACCATCTCCGAGATGTTGTCAGTCGTCTCAGATCCTCAAGGAAAGAACGTGCTAATCTTTTGTCACAAATTAAAATTTTTAATTTCATCACCAAAATAAAAATTTCAGGTAAGTTTCATCGGATGAACACATACCATCCGCAGAGACCATTCTTTTAAAAATGACAATGACCACAAGCAGTTCTTCAGTTGGGATCACCATCAATGACCATAAGCTTTTAAATAAATAGTATTTCGCGATCGCGTTGAGTATCGGGCAGGATGTGAGTCATCGCGCTAAGAGATCCTAGTTCGAGCGTTATCTCGGAATCTAGAAAAGATACAGCAATTTGGGCCTCAGATTCGAATCGCTAACGTTGTAACGTTGAGATCTAATCATTCGGAGATTTTCCAAAAAAATATTATTAATATTAAATTCTGAAAATGTATTGAATCATTTTCGAATGTATTCAGCGGAAGTTGCGGTCTGATAAAATACTTTTATGATGCTCACATATTTATGAATTAAAATCACTGCGTATGATATGTTTCCTCTTCATCAAATATCCATGAATAAATTTATTTAGTATGGGAGTACAAGTGTTTTTATTTAATAATTATTATTACGAATTTAAATTGACTTTGTGTCTCGAATTGCGTGTAATTAAACGGGAAAATGTTACAAATCAGTGCAAAACTGCAAATTTACATTGATTCTTATGACAAACGCGCACATAATCATTATTCACAGACGACCACTTTTCCACTTTTATTTATCTTAACGCTGATTGGTTAATAATAATAATTACTTGATGGTCCGATGGTATAAAAGGAAATTTTATGATTTCCTATTTTAGCTGCTGACCAGTTGTCAATCTGTTCAGACGTCTGTTAAAGTTGTTCTCAATTGTTACAGTTAAGATGGAGAAATTTACTGTTGCTAAAGATTTAATTAAGATGAACAGGAGGTTCAAAGTACAAGCGCGTACGATGGAATTCAAAATTAAGCCAATTCCCGAGAATGTTGAGCCTGTTGGGTGGGTGAAGGATGCCATCACCCAAATCGTAAAGAAATCGACAGATCACTTACGCCCCAATGATCAGGGTGGGAGTAACCTTCTGCTCAAAGGAATTTCAACACGGATCGGGGTACATGAAGTTCAGAAATGCTTCTCAATTATCTACTGAAGACGTATGGTCCATTATAAATGGGGTATTCCAATCTAACTCAACGGGGTTTAATACTGATACGTTCTGCTTAAGTGTTACATCAGTGCGCATGCCCGAGGGACGTGGTCGTGGAAAAATGTACAACACCTTTAATGAAGAGTGTGCAGTGCGTAGAGGCATAGTGACTATTGAAAACAAAGACAATTTGTGCTTACCTCGTGCGTTAGTGGTTGCTATAGCTCATGTTGATAAAAACCCTGAATATATTAAAGTGCGTAGAGATCTAGGAAAATTGCAAACAATAAGAGCTAAAACATTACTTCAATGTTCTGGTGTGCAAGTTCCCGAAGAAGGAGCTGGTATTGAAGAACTCCATAAATTCCAGCGGCACTTGAGTGATTATAAAATTACGGTTTATCAGTACGGAAGTAAAGGCAGAGACTTGGTGTTCGAGGGTGCGAATGAAAGTGTTAAAAAACTAAATTTATTGTATCATGATGGGCACTATAATGTAATAACATCTCTCACTGCTGCATTTTGTTGTACGTATTACTGTGAAGAATGCCATATACCTTTCAACACTAAAAATAAACATAGGTGTGGAGGAACATGTCAAGCTTGTCAACAATCACCGACTTGCCAAAATCAGCAAAAAGTAAAGTGTGCGGAGTGTAATAGAACATTTAGAAGTCGAGAATGCTTTAATAATCACAAGAAAATTAATTCACTCAATAAAGGATCGGTGTGCGAGCAAATACGAATATGTACTAATTGTTTAAAAACTGTTAAAAGTGATAGACAACATACGTGTGGTGAAATTTTCTGCAAGATTTGTCAAAAACATTTACCCGGTAATCACCTATGTTATATGCAGACAGACACAGGAAAACCGAAATTAAAAGACTTTTTATTTGTGTTCTACGATTTGGAATCGCGTCAAGAAGCACGGTTGGAAAATGGGGATTTACTACACGAACCCAACTTGTGTGTATTTAAGACGTGCTGCGAAAAGTGTATCGATAGTGATGTCAAACTCTGCAATAAGTGCGGACCTCGATTAAATATTTTAAAAATTAGTCCTGCGGAGAGATTCTTAGAATATGTACTTAATCAGCGAAAGTTATTTAAAAATGTTGTGGTTGTGGCCCATAATGGCCAAGCTTATGACCATCAATTTATCCTTAATCATATTTTAACAAAAACTCAATTGAAACCTGAACTGATTATGCGCGGTACAAAAATTATTCAGATGTTACTGGATAACGTGAAATTCATTGACAGTCTAAACTTTTTCCCTATGGCTCTCAGTGCGCTTCCTAAAGCCTTTGGTCTTGGAGATAATTTCAAAAAAGGTTATTTTCCCCATTTATTTAATAAAGCAGAAAATGATGATTACGTAGGCCCTCTGCCTTCCAAAGAGTACTACAGTCCGGATTCAATGAAAACAGATGTACGAGATAAGTTTTTAGAGTGGTATGAAGCCAATAAAGAGTTGGAATTTGATTTCAAGAAAGAGTTGGTGGACTATTGTATTAGTGATGTGGAAATTTTAACTGCTGCATGTCTCAGGTTTCGGAACCTCCTTCTAGATGTAGGAAATGTTTGCCCTCTTACAGAGTCCAGTACAATCGCGTCCGCCTGCAGTAAAGTCTATCGTCGTAACTTTCTTAAACCAAACACTATTGGAATAATTCCGAAAGGAGGATACAGATGGCGTAATAATCAATCCAAAATAGGTACACAGTGGCTGGTGTGGGAAGAACAACAAAGACAAATAAATATTGTTCATACCGCAAAACAAAGAGAGGCAATTGTAAAAAAAGGTGTAGAGGTGGACGGTTACTCTGAAGAAACACGCCAAGTGTTTGAATTCCATGGTTGTTATTACCACGGTTGCATTCGATGTTACAAACATAACCGTGACACACCTTTACACGACAACCCAAAAGAATCCCTAAATACAAGATATGAATCTACTCTGTCCAAATCCTCAAGACTCAGGGAACTCGGATACGAAGTAATCGAGATGTGGGAGTGTGAGTTTAGACAAAAATTGAGAGATTCACCCGAAATTGTACAATTTACAGAAAAGCACCATCTATTAACTTCACTACCTCTTAATCCTCGCGATGCCTTTTACGGAGGAAGGACAGGCAATTGCAAAGAGTACTATGAGGCCATGCCAAGTGAAAAAATCAAATACGTTGATGTTTGCTCCCTTTACCCATGGGCTTGCAAGTACGGAAGATTTCCAATTGGCCACCCTGAAGTGATAACTGGCAATGAAGAGTGTTTGAAAATTGACCTTGGTACTAGTTGTGGGTTAATTAAATGTTCAATTTTACCACCTGAAGATCTCTATCACCCTGTGCTACCTCTTAAAATGAATAACAAATTAATGTTTGTACTTTGTCGAAAATGCGGAGAAGATATGGAGCAAAATGTTGAATGTAATCATTCTGATGACCAGAGGGCTTTGCACGGAACATGGGTTATTGAAGAAGTTTATAAAGCATTAGAGAAAGGCTATAAAATGATTGAAATTCAAGAAATTTGGAAATATAAATCAATGCAGCATAACTCTAAATTAAATTCAGAAGGATTGTTCACCGAAATGATGAACACCTTTATTAAATATAAACAACAAGCTTCTGGATGGCCTAAAAATTTAAATACTCGAGAGGAAAAGGACAAATATATTGAAGATTTTTTCGACGCTGAGGGTGTTCGTCTAGAATTTGCATGTATTTTGGAAAACCCCGGTCTTCGATCTCTTGCAAAACTAATTTTGAACTCCTTCTGGGGAAAATTAGGACAGCGCGAAAATCAAGCAAAAACAGCTGTGATTAATAGACCCGAAGAGCTATTTGATCTAATGAAAAATCCTTCGGTAGAGGTTTGTGGTATCTTACCAATTACTGAAGATGTTGTGGTCGTAAATTACGAATTCATTGAGGAAGCCTACGACCCCTTAAGTACAGTTAATGTTACACTAGCTGCGTACACAACAGCTCAAGCAAGACTTAAACTTTATAGTTACTTAGAAAAATTGGAGGAGCGTGTACTCTACTATGATACTGACAGTATAATTTACATAGGACGCGAACGAGAATACGATGTCCCTACAGGAAATTTCATCGGTGAGATGACGGATGAGTTGGGGCCTGTGTACGGCGAGGGCAGTTATATTTTAAAGTTTGTGTCAGGAGGACCAAAAAATTATGGGTACGAGGTGCTTGGACAAAAAGGTATAAGTGCTTCAGTGAAAGTTAAAGGTATATCACTTAATTATACTACTTCTAAATTAATAAACTTTAAAAATATTGCTGAAATGGTTTTAAAGGGAAGTGAGCCTATATCTGTAGTAACCACAAACATTCGCAGAACCGCAGAACATGAATTAGTGACCCGGACTGAAACAAAAATATATAAACCAAACTCTACAAAACGTAAATTTAAAGACTATAACTCTGTACCGTACGGCTATAAGAAATGTAAATATTAATAATAATTATAGTTTTACTACGATGTAATTATATTTATTTACCGTACGGCTATAAGAAATGTAAATATTAATAATTATAGTTTTTACTACGATGTAATTATATTTATTGTATGTAAGTCTATGTCAAATGTGTATTTTTAAATATTCTAATATAGATTTTAAAATAATTTGTGTTTTATTTACTTATCACATTATATATTAATATATACAACCCAATCCATTTTGTTACTGGTAACATTAAATTAATCAAGACTATAGGCAACCCAATATACAAATGATAAATCATTTAGCGTGGGGTATACTGCAATTTAAATTTTAGTTCAGAAAGTGTAAGTACGCTCCTTAATTATACAATATATCTAAGATACACATATTTATAAACTTATAAACCCAATATCTTCGTGTTCCACTCATCCGTCTCTTCATAATTATTCTATTTCTGTCATTGATCTAAACTGCATTCACTAGATGACTCCACCGTAGCTATAACAATTAAGAAATAATTATTATTATTTTATTTAATATTTTCATTTTCACAACTTACCGTGTATTAATCTTATTTCATTTTGTCACATCTCCTCTGATATCAATCTCTTCAAACATTATTTTCACCTATAAGTATGAGACACTTAATTTATTTCTGTCATTGAACGCTGTAATGATTTTGTACACCTACCTTAGCCAACACATGAACTATACTGTAAACCCTTTTGCTCTTCCTTCTTTTTGTGCTTAGGAATTCACATATGATTATCTCACAATTCACAAAAACATTGCGCGTAAAAATAGCGTCTGTTTCGTTAGGTTCAGTCATTAATTTCTCTTATCATTCACACACCGGAAGAACACGGTCAGCTGCTGGCGAATTGTAATCAGTTTCACATGCTTCCTTGACCATGTCAGTTGAATATTTATTAGAAATTGTTACAAATATTGAAATTTTACATTTAAAACCGAAACTTACACCTGACGCGAGACATCTTCAAGTATGTTTTCAATGCGTTAACAACAACATTACACATAGAATTGTGTTTAATTCAGTTCCGGGTAGTGGTGATGTTTTACAAATACATATTTTATATAGAGATAATTTAAAGTGCGTTAGTTTTTACTGTGATTTTCCAAAGGACCCTGAAGAAATGGAAGATGATGAAATAGATATGGTCTCTGATGCAACAATTGAAAGGAGAACTTATTTCATACACGAGAGGAGACCGTCCATATAATTTTCGGTAAGTCCTTAAATATTTTGTATGTACATATTTGCAATCTTTTTGATCATCTGCCCTTTCAACCGGAAGTGACGGCAGATAAACCCACAAATACTAATTTTCAAAACGAATTTCCAAGTGTATAACAATCAATAATAATAACAAAACGTTTTCTTTAAGAAACATTATGTTTTCTCCCCTGCGGAACTATAAATGAATTTGAATTCAACTTACTAGACTTATCACTTGACTTAAATCTGACACTCTTTAGCAGAATCTTTATATACTGCGCATGCTCTGTAGACTCTATACTCTTATATGATAGTGTCTTATACAAAATTAATCAGTCAGTGTCTGTATCTCGTAGTGTTCGGTTGTGTTTCTTATCAGTGTGTAGAGTGATGTCTCTTGTATGATGTGTTTGTGAAGTGCATCTATTTTGAAATTACTCCGGATGGACACGTTCCATCAGAGGCACCATTCTTCAGCTTCTGGTAATTGTATTCCAATTTCTTGTAATCTCTAGCTTCTGGTCATTGTTACATTTCGTTCTTAGATATTAATTTAACGCACACACACACATTATCTTATTAACGCAAGGCTTTCTTAAATTACTCCGGATGGACACATTCCATCAGAGGCACCATTCTTCAGCTTCTGGTAATTGTACAAGACTTTCTTAAATTACTCCGGATGGGCACCATTCTTCACACTTGCCCGTCCTTATATCACCAAAAGCGCGCTCGATGCGTTCATGAACGTCACGTTTCCTTTTTTCATATATACAACATTTATTTTTTTCTTATCAGTACGACGTGATGGCCTAGTGGTTTCACGTCCGCTTAACAATCCAGCAGTCCCGGGTTCAAATCACGATGAAATAAAAAAGTTCAGCAGGTTGCCTACACTCCTCTCTCACACACACAATAATTCAAATTAATATATAACAGGTTGCAATTGCGCGGAAACCGTGAGTGTGTTTGACTCATGGCGGCCATCTTTGTATGGTCTGTCTGTCCATGTTAATTTAAGTTGGCAGCACTGGATCTTGCATCTCACTCTTTCATTCACTTCCGAGTCTCACTCTAACACATTGTCTCTTATGGGACTTCCTGTCAAATGTGCACACTACACCAGATGTTACTGACAAGGACTTCCGGTTGGATGGGCAGTCTTCTGTCTGTCTGTCTGTCTGTCTGTCCATGTTAATTTAAGTTGGCAGCACTGGATCTTGCATCTCACTCTTTCATTCACTTCCGAGTCTCACTCTAACACATTGTCTCTTATGGGATTTCCTGTCAAATGTACACACTACACCAGATGTTACTGACAAGGACTTCCGGTTGGATGGGCAGTCTTCTGTCTGTCTGTCTGTCCTTGACTCTTTGGATGGGCAGTCTGCTGTCTGACCTTGACTCATGGCGGCCATCTTGAGACAGTCTGGCTGGCTGGCTGTCTGTCTCAAGTGACCCCATACCTACTATGATATTTGGATTGAGCGGCAAGAAAATTATATTACAACAAAGACTAAAGAAAGAAAGGTAAAAGGAAGACCATGAATTAAATACGTTTTCAATTGATATTGGCGGTGACCCATTACCAATCATTCAGAAAATTGCCAGAACCGTCGATAAAAATTATCACAGTTTGGAATTGCTAGTCTATAAGGTGAATTAAAAGAAATTCTGGTAAAATAAAGGAGAAAATGCTATTGGTAAGTTGTACAAAAAGTGCTGGAAAATTTTAGAAATTTTGATGCAAAAATGTTGGGAAATACTAGAATTAATTTAGAGACAAAGTATGCATTAAAGTGCTAGGAATAAGAAGTTAAGATTGTTGGAAATTTTCTCGCAATTAAGAATATTGGAAATATTCTGCGCCTGACATTAGTATATTTACTGTTCTGGAGGAGCTGTCTAATATCAAGCTGAGCAAGTCTATGGGATCCTCGGAGTACCAACGTTACTTCTAAAGCAGTGTACCTTTTCTCTAAGTCGTCTTCTCTGGATTATATTCAATATTTCATTAAAAGGTGGAGTATTTTTGGAAAAATACACTTATTACTCCAATTAACAAATGTGGTCCTATAAATAGGGTGAAAAACTATAGACCCACTTCAATTTTATCTCATATCCCTAAGGTTTTCGAAAAATTTATTACTAGTTACATTTCCTCAAGGGTTGATGGGTTGATATCAGACGATCAACATGGGCTTAGACGTAATCTATCATCGGCGGCCAATCTAATTACATATGGTAACTTTATGACAAACGCGTTAGAGAACAGGGGTTCTGCAGGGATCGCATCTAGGTCCACTTCTTTTTTTATTTATTCCTTTATTTACGGTATTACCATTTTACAAATATTAACATTAAATAATACAATTAAAAGAAAATATATACATAAAAATAAAATAAGAAAAGAAAAGAAAAAGTAAATAAATATAATTATATAAAAAACTATATATTAGAACTAAACATACGTATACGCAAGACAATTAATATAACAGAAATAATTTTAACATAAAACAAATTCTTTTTAACCTGATTTATACATTTTGACAAAGCGAAAGGTCGATCAATTTCAAATGGTACTTAAAACTATCAAATGAAGTACCGAATAATAAAAAGTTAGGGGAAGAGCAAATCGAATTACAAAATCTAACCATCCTGCACAAGGGATTGTTTCTAGCAAAACAACTTCGATGGAAATTTTCTCGGAAAATTTGATGATTCCTTGTTCTTGATGGTATATTAAAATTTAATTCTGCCAGTAGCTCACTGCAATTAATTAAACCATTTACTATTTTAAATATAATACATAAATCACAATATAAACGTCTTTCACGAAGAGATGATAACTTTAAAAATAAAAGCATGCCACTACGACTATAATCTAATCTGTTTATTCCATTACGGTATGAGATATATAAAAGAAATTTGTTTTGCACTCGTTCAATTTGATCTATATATTTTAAATAAAATGGAGACCAAATACATGAAGCGTATTCCAATTGAGGACGTACTAAAGAAATAAATAAGTGTTTCTGGATGTCTATTGAGAATACATTGGCGAAGCGATTAACCAATCCAAGGGTTTTCAATGCCTTACAACATATTGTGTTAATATGTTTTGAAAATGAGAGGTTACGGTCGAATATAACACCTAGATCCTTCACATAATCAACTGAAGCCAGTTTGGATCCATTAATGTAATAAATGTTTTCTACAGTACGTCCTCTACCAAATGAAATACTGAAGCATTTGCCTATATTAAAAAATAGTTGGTTGTCACAGCACCATTTATAAATATTATTTAGGTCATTCTGCAAATATATAATATCAGTTACATTTTTTATTGAACGG
Source organism: Ontholestes murinus (assembly GCA_963969525.1). NCBI lineage: Eukaryota > Metazoa > Arthropoda > Insecta > Coleoptera > Staphylinidae > Ontholestes > Ontholestes murinus. Next base: position 90,392,887 of record OZ018387.1, read on the forward strand.
AATACTTTAAGGTCGTCTGCATATAATAGAAAATTGCAATGTTTAATATAAGTGTTAAGGTCATTTATAAATAGTAAAAATAGAATGGGTCCACAGTGGGAACCCTGCGGAACACCAGAAGTAATATTGATTGCTCTAGAAATGAAACTATTGATTTTAACAAATTGTACTCTATCAGTCAAATAACTCTGAATCCATTTTATAATATCACTACCAAAACCTATGCGATGTAATTTATCTACTAAAATAGTATGAGAAACCCGGTCAAACGCTTTGGAAAAGTCTGTATACACTGTATCTACCTGACAATTGCTCTCAAACGCCTTTAATATATAATCCTGGTATATAAGTAAATTTGATACAGTAGACTTTCCAAAACAAAAACCGTGTTGCTCATTACAAATAATATGTTTACAAGAAAACATTAGTTGCTCGGCAATCATTTTATCAAACATCTTTGGAATGACAGATTGGATAGAGACCCCTCTATAATTCATAATATCTTCTCTTGAACCATTTTTAAAAACAGGCCTAATATAACTTTCTTTCCATATTATAGGAAAGACACATGTTTTCAAAGAAGTATTAAATATTTTATTTAATGGTGCACAAAGAGAATAGATACAATGTTTAATGAAAAAAGCTGGTATTCCATCAGGACCAGGATTACAAGAGTTTGGTAACATGTTAATAGTATTAAAGATATCTGTTTTACTAATATAGAAATGGGTCAAGTTAATTGAATTTTCAGAAGTTACCATAGATGGTATACCCCTGTTTACATCGTTTACATATACTTCAGAAAAATATTCCGCAAATAAATTAACGCAGTCATCCCCTGAATTGCATGATCTATCCTTAAAATGCATATACTTAGGATAACCATCTGTCTTTCTAAATTCATTTATATAATTCCAAAAAGTTGTAGAATCATGTAATATATTTGATTGAATTTTGTTGATGTAATTGTGGTATAACTTTTCACTTAATGTTTTGCATTGCGAACGTAGGTTTTTAAACTGTTCATAGTCAGTAAAGCTACCACTTCTTTTATATTGAGCATGAGACTTCTGTTTTAATTTAATTAGTCTAATTAAAGTAGAATTAAACCACTTTGGGAAAAAGGATGATTTAATGCGTTTAATAGGAACATATTTCTGAATCGCATACCTGCAGACAGAATAAAATTTATCAAGAATAACATTAATATCATCGCCAACCAGGTATTCATTCCAAGAAATGCTTGACAAAAAAATATTTATATTAGTATAGTTAGCAGCTTTAAAATTAAATATAAAATCATCATATAATAAGGATTCAGTGATATCATTAGAGTCCACAGATATTGCATACGGTATATGATGGATGCTATCATTAAAAAGAGGATCATCTGAGCGTGATACAATAACATCTATATTAGAAAAAACTAAATCTAAGAAAATACCGCGATTGTTGGGTATCATATTGATTTGACGTAAATTATGATATTCTAATGTTTCAGCTAATAATTGAGCATATGTACAATCATTATTAGTAGACAAAATCTGCCTATTATTAAAAGACCAAGAGGCACGTGGTAAATTAAAATCTCCACAAAAAATAAAATTAGAGTGCGGGTATAAATTACAAACATAATCAACGGAAGAGCAATAATCAACATAAGATGATATATTTGATACTGGCGGAATATAAACAGCTGAAAAAATAAATTTATCACATACTTTCACATATAATTCCTCAATATTTGATATTACAGTTAAGTCAGTGCTATTAAGGCGTGAATGAACTGCTATCAAAACACCACCTCCACGTGATTTAGCACTAGTTTTATAAGACCGATCACATCTAAATACTGAAAATTCATGAAGACTTAATTCGCTATCATTTATCGATGAGTCTAACCAAGTTTCAACAAAAATTAATACATCAAAATTAGTCAAATTTACATTTTTATATAAATTACAAATTTTGGAACGAATTCCACCGACATTTTGAAAAAATATTTTCAGTTTTTTGTTACTTTTTCAACATTAGATGTAACAATTGATGGATGACCGTTAAAATATTTGATAGTCAGATTATCTTCACCATTTTCTTTGCGATGATCCAGTTCTTGCTTTAAACGTCTATAATGTTCTCGCTGCAATTTGGTTCTGTCATTGGAAAATCTTACAGATCCTTTTTCAACTGATCTTGATGCTTTCAAAAGATTGATAGCTGAATCCCGAGAATCCATTATTAATTTTATTGGCCTCGGTTTACTTGATGCTTTCCCAATACGAATAACCTTTCGTGGGCACAAACTGTTGAAATTGGGGCCCATAATGGTTTTAATAGTTAAATCCTTCTGTATTTTCACTTCTGGTGAACCATTTGATTCAGGAACATTATATATCATAACATTAGCCGCACGCTGTGCCGCTCTTCAAACTCCGCTACCATGTCAGCGTCTGTTGATTTATTCGTTGATTGTGATGAAAGGGCATTTTCTAGTTTAGATAGTCGTTCTTTTATGTTATTTATTTCAGTTAGAATATCCAACATTGATGTTTGAAATTCAGTTTTGAAAAGGGAAGCAAGTTCCTTTTTTAAAACAATTTTAATTGTATCGTTAATAGACGACGAGGAACTTTTTTGTCGGGTTCTTATTGATGGATCAGCAGGCATACAAGTAGTGCAAACCCAGTAGTCACCATCGCGTTGTTTAGCTTCATTTATATAATATTCTATTATATCTAGTGTACAGTTCAAACAGTCCGCATGAAACCATTTACCGCACTTTCCATGGCATTTAAGCGATTCGGATCTAGGGCTTATAATTGCTTTACAAATATTGCAATTAATAACCATAATTAATATTATTAATAATAATAAACAATAAGTAAACAGAAAAGGGGAACCAGTACGGAGGGAAAAAAAATCACAACATATAAAAACAGGGGGCACTCTTCACCTCAAAGGGTCGTTTATGAGGACTTTTATTACACAAACACGGTAGACCACGGAAAAGTGATTAGGAAATACGGGATTTAGTTTTAAATAAAATAATTGGGGCAGTGACCGTAAATGCGGATTAAATTGATATGGAATTTTTGCTTCTTTTTATAATTGAAATCGGCCGTGAGTATGCCGGGAAGAGGTAATGGAATTTTACAGAATAAAATCAGCTAATTTACCAATGAAGTTATACACTGATTTTTATAATAAAACACTCACCATGTAACTGATTATTAATTGATTCCACACACCAATTTTCACAATTTTTCAATGTGTTATTACCACTTAAAATCAATTATAAATGCCTCTGTACATTCGTATGTGCACGCGCGACCACTCTCGGTACTCAAATTATCTTATTTTTAATTTTTATATTTTTGTATACATTTGTAAGTCTCGAAATAGTTATGTATATTCACATTGGATAAATAAATAAATATCAAATATCAAAAAAAAATTAAAAAATATCTTTATTAACGATATGGTTAAATATTTTAAACATTCAAAATGCCTATTGTTCATGGACGACATGAAAATATTTACTAAAATATCTAACAGCATTTCCTCTCCACTGCTTCAGCAAGACCTTGATAGATTTAGTGACTGGTGTAAGTCAAACAATTTATTGCTGAATGTTGAAAAATGTCGGTTAATGTCTTATTATAAAACTAGGTCTCCTGCTCTTCATCACTACATTATTATTAATAAACGCCCAACATCGGTTAATCTATTATAAGACCTAGGCGTAACATTGACCAGTACAGTATTTCCAAAATTATCTCCAAGGCATCTCAAATATTTTGATTATATGTTTATAAACTATATATCACATTAGTTCCCCCCCCCCACCTGGAATACTGCTCCATTATTTTGTGTTCTTATACAGCCCGTGATATAGGTTCTATTGAGAGTGTTTAGAGAAAATTTATTAAGTTTATGTCGTCTAAGTTTTTGATAGACGATACGTATCCGAATCTACTAGGTATGTTCAATTTGGAAACATTAGAGCAAAGACGTTTTAATTGTTAAATAGGGTTTTGCAAAAAGTATCCTAGTTAAGCATATAGAATTGAAGTATAGAGATATGGCTAAACATGTCATGAAAATGGCAACTTAAAAGACCTCAAAAATGTAAAGAAATTCTTTGGAAGCAGATAGAACTCGTGACTGAAGGATCGAGTAATACAGCAGGTGTAAATACTTGCTTGAACAATCAAATTAGTGGAGGTAGAATGAAGGAGAAAAATTAAAAATACATATATATATATATATATATATATATATATATATATATATATATATATATATATATATATATTACGTGATATTAAAGCATCATTAGCAAATATGAATCTAGAGTGAGAGAAATGTAGAAAAATACAAAGAATAGAGGCAGGTGTCATCTGATAAGCATCAAGCCCAAAAAGATTTGCGAGAACATCAGACTTGTAACATACTTTACGATACTGTTTATGTGGATAATTATGCCGACAGAAATTTGTGCCAACTTTTACTAAAAGTTGGTTCTACTAGGATTATTATTGGAATTGACATCTTATTGATTTACCAAAACTAAAGACATGATGAATTTTAACAGGAGTATCTGATACTGTTCACTATTCACCATGAAATCAAGTTTACAATTACCATTGGCAACACATCCTTTTAGCATTGATTTATAATAGCTGATATAGAAAATGAATCTATACTCGAAATTAATGCCATGAGTGGAATCTTGAGGTAATTAGAATTGAAGTATAGAGATATGGCTAAACATGTCATGAAAATGGCAACTTAAAAGACCTCAAAAATGTAAAGAAATTCTTTGGAAGCAGATAGAACTCGTGACTGAAGGATCGAGTAATACAGCAGGTGTAAATACTTGCTTGAACAATCAAATTAGTGGAGGTAGAATGAAGGAGAAAAATTAAAAATACATATATATATATATATATATATATATATATATATATATACGTGATATTAAAGCATCATTAGCAAATATGAATCTAGAGTGAGAGAAATGTAGAAAAATACAAAGAATAGAGGCAGGTGTCATCTGATAAGCATCAAGCCCAAAAAGATTTGCGAGAACATCAGACTTGTAACATACTTTACGATACTGTTTATGTGGATAATTATGCCGACAGAAATTTGTGCCAACTTTTACTAAAAGTTGGTTCTACTAGGATTATTATTGGAATTGACATCTTATTGATTTACCAAAACTAAAGACATGATGAATTTTAACAGGAGTATCTGATACTGTTCACTATTCACCATGAAATCAAGTTTACAATTACCATTGGCAACACATCCTTTTAGCATTGATTTATAATAGCTGATATAGAAAATGAATCTATACTCGAAATTAATGCCATGAGTGGAATCTTGAGGTAATTAGGAAGAAGTCAGGTACTTCAAGACGAAGTTTTATAAATACCTTGTCATCAGAATTGTTAGAGGTAGCAAGAAGTGATTTAAATATAAATGATAATTTAGAGAAAACTTCGGATAAAAAGCACACAATGGTTTTTTAACCCTTAATAGCTCAATAGCCATAAGCAAAAACTTTGTTCAAACTGATAATACCGTAGTAGTTAAAATATTGGAAATTATTATTATATACAATTAAGGAAGGGAATGATGCTACCATTATTATTATTCTCTGCCATCTTTATGTATACTGAGAAAGACCAGAGTAGATCATGGTTATAAGCTATTGATAATGAGTACATAGTACTCGAAATGTACAACTAACAAAATAAAATTAAATTGTGAAGAAAGTGTTAGTTTGTTTTCCAAGTGTATAAAATAAATCTTCACGTAACTCAAGAACAAATTTCTATAGATAATGGAAGTACGAAAGGAATTATGTGTGACCTAGGTCCAACCAAAAGTTCATCATAAAATACCAGGATGTTTACGACTTATAAATTAATACTGAAAATACGCGACTGATTAGACAGATAGAGAGAAGACTGCTATTGGAGATATTTGTATATTTATATATTTATTTATTTAAACATTTATTACCCAACAGCCGCGAAGGCCAGTTGCAGGAAAAAATAAAAAAAAACAAATCTATAATACAGTAATAATAAAGTGTACAAATACAATTTATACATATATAAATGGATATACATACATACATACATACTTATACATATATACATACTTATTAAAATACACACATACACATGCACTTACACACTTAATTCCCGCAATAAACTCCGAACATTGCTTACATTAAATATATCGATATGTTTACAATAGATATTCACTGCGTTGCTCATAGACAAAATTGGCGAATTCAGGTGGTGGTTTGTATTTGTTGAACTTAAATAAAATGTTTGTCTTAGTCTACTGTTATGACGTGGTATGTAGAAGTTCAATAAAGATAGTAAAAATGAGTCATTGATTTTGTGGTGAATTAACTTATAGATAAACATAATTAGAGATATAATGCGGCGTGATTTAAAAATTTTCTTTGTACCTTTTCAATCTCTGTGATATAAACATTATAGAAAGGACTCCACACAATCGAGCAGTATTCTAAGCGACTACGAATGTAGGCATAGTAGAAATTTATTAATGGTCGTAAAGTTTTAAATGGTTTGGTATTTCTTATTAAGAACCCCAATAATTTGTAGCTATTACTAGTATTTTTTTTGCTTAATATGATCGATAAAGGTAAGTTTGCAGTCAAAGTAAATACCAAGATCTTTAAAGCAAATGACGTCTTCAAGAAATGAATTATTTATACTGTAATTGAATATAATATTTTTATGTTTTCTACTATAAGTCATTTGTTTACATTTGTCTATGTTTAACATGAGCCCATTCTTAATGCACCAATCATTAAATTTGTTAAGGTCCTCTTGTAGTATTAGACAATCATTCGCAGTCTTAATGGTTCTAAATAATTTAAGATCATCAGCGTCCATTAAATATTCGGAATTAAAACAATTACATACATCATTAAAAAATATTAAAAACAGTAAGGGACCCAAGTTTGACCCTTGCGGTACCCCACTTGTAGAGACAAACATATGCGAGCGAAAGCCCATATATTCCACATAGTTAGTTCTGCTAGTTAAATAACACTTTAATAGTTTAACTAAACAATCACTCAAGCCAAAAGTATGTAGTTTTTCAATTAATAAATCATGTCGAACGGTGTCGAAGGCAAATTGGTGTAAATAACATCTACCTGATCACGATCATCTAAAGCTCCAGAGACAACAGATGTAAATCTGCATAAATTGGTGACGGTAGATTTGCCACGAACAAATCCATATTGTCTTTGTGATAAAGACAGCTCGACATGATTAAATATGACTTTGTACAACATGATTTCAAAAATTTTGGCAAAATTACTAATTAAAGATATTGGGCGGTAATTCTGGATATTGTCAATGGTTTTGTTCTTGTAGATTGGTACAATTTTAGAGGATTTTCAGATAGAAGGAAATTTGTTAAACCTTAGGCTCATATTATAGATATGTAAAAGTGGGGTTGATAATATATGTCTGCAGTCTCTAACAACCAGAGCCGGAATATTATCGGGACCCGTTGTAAGGTTTTGTTTCGAAGATTTAGCAGCACTCAAAAATTCATCCAAATTAAAAGATTTAATTATCAATAAGTCATTGTATATGTTAACTTCGCTAGATTTGACGTTGTTTGCTTTATAGACAGATGCAAAGTAGTCGGCAAATGCGTTCGTAATATCTTGAGGCTGGTCAAGTACATTATTGCCTACTTTAATTATTCCAGGAATACGTGTCACACCTTTCCGCTCATTAATATAGCCCCGTAGCTTTTGGGGCTTCAGTGAAATGTTAGCTTCAATCGTGTTTATGTAGTTTGAAAAGTCTATTTTTATGTTTTCTTTAACCAATTTCCTATGTGTATAAAATTGTACCTTGTTAAAATTAGTTTTACTCCTTTTTAACAGTTTTAAATAATGCTGTTTGCGTTTGATACTATGAATAGTTAAGCGTGAGAACCATTGTGGAAATTTTCGAGGTTTACTAGTTTTTATGGGTACACATATGTCGATGTAATTGTTTAAAATTCTATAAAGTTCACCACAGGCAAGGTCAGGATTGTTTAAGTTGACAACAGAATCCCAATTTGTTTCAAGAATGAGTTTATAGAGAAGTGGGAAATTTGCTTTTTTGAAATTATAAGTTGGCTGAGCTGTGTCAAAGTTTTTTACAGGGTTATCCTCAGAGCCATGACATATTATATTTAATGATGGGTGATAATTATCTTCGGGGATAAGTGGAGAATCATTTCGTTCTACGATACAATGTAGGTTTTAGAACTTATTACTAAATCAAGCATTCAAGCATATGTTGAAATCCTCTACCACTTCTAGGCTTCCCTACCAAATATGTTGGGAAATAAGATGATATCCTAAAAAAATGGGAAATACAAGCATTTTAATGCATAAAAAGTACCTTCGAAACTAATTGCCAGTTTTATGAATTAGTGGAGGAATGGACATCCATGGGTTTGAGTGGAAGAACATTTTAAAAGATTCATTACAACTGAAGGGCGGGCTTTTGACAGCAAGTTTGCTGTCAAAATTTTATTTGTATGTTTTCAATATTTTTTAATTTTTTTATTATTTTGTAATAACTACAGTTTTTTAAGCAAGTATGATAAATAATAAATAATCATAATCATATTGCTGCTGTCGTTTTGGAGCAGGACAGTGGAAAAGAATTTGAATTTGAATTCATGGCTTAATCCTTCGTAATTCGAGAAAAGCAACGGGTCCTGTTCCAATTATTGTCTAGGACACGGAGTAGCAGAAGACTTGAAAACATCTGAAAGAATTGTTACTGTCTTTTATTTATTCATTTATTTATTTATATATTTATATATTTCCCAACAGACATGAAGTCCAATTACAGGGAATGTTACAATTAAATACATAATATTAACATCAACATACAATACATAAAACTAAAAAATAAAATATAAACATTAGTCTAGACACAAACATTAGTTACAAAGCAAACATTAAAGTAATAAAATTAATTAATGGACTTGATAATAATTATAATTTGACAATAAATATAATACTCACATATTCTTTTAATAAAAATTACAAATTAAATGAACTATTCTAACTCAAAATGAAAAGTATAATTCACCATAGTGCCGAAATATTAGCTAGTAACATTTTTCTCGATGTATTAAAAAAATCAACGGAGTAATGGATATCATTATATATTCTAACCATCGTGTTTAAAGGAGAGTTAAAATGAGCAAGCGTAATAGCATGAGGATAATAAAAAAGTTGACAGCTGCGAGATGAAATTCTCGGAACTAAAAAATTCAATTTACAAACAATGTTAGTGTCATCTATTATATGATGTATCAGCCCATGCAAAAAGAACACAAACGCATTATTACGCATATTTTGTAGAGATTTGAAAGAAAATTCATTTAAAAGTTGCTCATGTGTAATTGATGTAGACGGATATTCATTGTATTTTTTAAAATATAACATTTTTAAAAACTTTTTCAGATTTTTTTCTAAACTATTAATGTGAATATAAAAATGAGGTGACCATATAATTAAAGCAAATTCAAGAACAGAACGAACATATGAACAACACAATCTTTTGATAACGTTTATGTCCTCAAAATCTCTGCAAGAGCGGTGAATAAATCCCAACATTTTAACACTTCTCGAGCAAATATTATTAATATGTTTAACAAAAGTTAACTGACAATCAAATGTCACACATCTTGCAATCCATAATTAAAATTTATTAGTTCTTTTTTCCGTAAAAATGATATGCACTTACATTTCGACAGATTCAAAGATAATTTATTTTTCCGACACCACTCTTGGATTTGAAAAATATCACTTTGCAAGGCAATACAATCCTGTTCAGAATCAATAACATTATATATTTTCATGTCATCAGCGTAGAGAAGTACGTTATACTGAAGATAGTCTACAATGTCATTTATAAATATTATAAACAACACTGGTCCCAGGTTAGAACCTTGCGGAACATCACTAGAAGCAACATATTTATTTGAACTATGACCCATGTATTGAACATATTGTTGTCTGTTGTAAAGATAAGAACGGATCAAAGAAACAGTTTTATCGGTGAAACCATAAAAACTCAGTTTATTAGCAATAATATAGTGATCGTCTGTATCAAACGCTTTTTGGAAGTCAGTGTATATGGTATCAATTTGCCTGCGTTCATCAAGGTGCCGGGAAACATAATCAGTAAAATTTAGCAAATTTGGTACGGAACTAATATGATTGAATATAACCTTACAAAGAATGATTTCAAACAATTTCGCAAAATTATTCACTACAGTAATGGGCCGATAATTCAAAATCTGCTTTGCCGCCACCGGTGTAACTCTTCCTATTTTCCAAATATCGGGAATGATGCTTGATTGGATGATTAAATTAATTTATGTTTAAATAATCAAATTAGTGTTTTTTAAAAATTTTAATGGCACGATTTTTACTCTTTATCAGCTTTCTCAGAGGTATACTAAACCATGGAGGAAAATTATTATTTGAATTACTTTTTCGAACAGGAACAAATTTAGATATAACTTTAGTAAGCATTTCATAAAAAGCATTGCAAGTTTCATGAGGATCATTTAGCATCATAACAGTATTCCAATTAATTAAGTATATTTCACTATATAATATTCTCAGGTCAGCTTTGGAGAAATCATAAGACATTTGGAATGAATTTGAATTAAAATTAGAACGTATTTCAGTAGTTAAGTCTACTTCACATAGTAATGCTGGATGATGCAAGTCTTCATTAACTAATCCTAATTCATGGTAGACGTTACACTTTAAATTAGGTCCGCTAAAAATAAGATCAAGTTCCCTTTGATTAGAGTTCAACACGGTGTTATGCAGAGTTAATTTATTAAAGTGCGTAAAACTATTGTATGTTGCAATTTGGGGAGTCAAACCTTCACCATAAGTTATATATGAATGTAAATTAGGTACATTAAAATCACCAAGAATTAATACTAGTTCATGACAATTAAATTTTTGCTCCAAAAACTCAAATACATTTTCTAAATCTGTTGAAACTAATGAAGGAGGAATGTATACACATGCCAAGAACAATATTCTATAATCTAAAGTTATTTTAACAATTACCAATTCAATGTTGAAATTATTAGACGTACAAATTAATTCTGATTGAATATTAGATTTGACCACGTCTATTCTGACGATCACATCGATACACGTTGAAGTTATGCGGAAATAATTCGGAATCATGGATACCACAATGTATCCATGTTTCAGTCAAGCAAAAAATGTTACTGCTATTTGAACACACATGATCATAAAATATATTAGTTTTAGAACCCAATCTCTTGTCATTTTGGTAATAAACAGAGAGCGTAGTATGTCGAGAAGTACTCAGTTTTCCTGGATAATTTTAGGAACATCATGAAAATACTTTATCTTCAGGTTGGCTTCTCCATTCTCTGTTCGACGCTTCAGCTCATCACGAAAGGATTTTTCATATTGAATTTGCCTTGGGGTTTTATCATTTTTTATCTGAATATTTTTGAATGTAGCCATTTCGCGTAGTTTCTTTGAATTTTGAATATTAATTTTGCTTCGATGGGATTGTTGAAATTAATTTTAATAGGCTGTTTTTATTTTCAGTTTTAACACCAAGTATGTATACTTTTGTTGGAATGGGGGCATTTTCAATTATACTATAAAAAACATCTGAAACACGGGCTTCATCATCATGTAATCGAGTTGATTCAGGAATGTTGAATACAATTACAGAACGCTTTTGTTTCTGAATAACTTCTTCACAAATATCGTTGTATTCAGTAGCACTTGATGTATTTTCATTTACATTTATCATCATATTATTCCTGTCTATTAATTTCTCTAATTGTACAATTTTATTTAATAATTGATCAATTTGGTCATATTTGTATGTTCTTGTTTAAGGTTGTTCAATTCATTTATTACTCGTTTTAATTCAGAATTTTCTGCACACAAAGAATCACATTTTCTCGATACAATTTCAATTTTTTGTTTCAGGTCTGTCTTCTGAAAATAGAATAGAATATTTACTCACCCTAGGTACTGCTGTAGACAGTGTAGTCCGATATAACATGAAATTCAACTAAAGAGGATAATCTATTAATCACAAAGAAATATTACTATATCTAAGGAAATGTATGGTGCTTAGAAAAGTAAATACGCATCTTAGTATTGCTGCTAAATTTAGTAAAATTTTATCTTAAGTAATAATTTTATATGTAACGCCTCACGTCAATAAAATGTATATTTTATTTTTATTCATTTTTACTTTACAATATCCTGTTAAAATAAGATTCAACTTAAAAAGTTTAGAAAAACATTTGTTACAAATATTTTGCGTTTTAAGTTTTACAAACAAAAATAATAAATTCTTGGATCCTAACGGCGTTCACTTCGTGGAACATTTGAATATTAAGAATAAAGAAAACACTTTTACTTTTTTATACCACTTTAAACTTTATTTTCAGTGACTAGTTTAAAGCGGTATAAAAAGTAAAAGTGTTTTCTTTATTCCTAAAAATAATAAAAATTTTAAAAACCTTTCTTGAAACATAAAAAGTTATTAAAAATTAGAATAACAGTAGATAGTACCTTTTCCAATCCATCTGTAATGAAATGTCCTATCTAAACGACCCCCAACAATGCGAGTGAAATATAGTAGTGCTCCGTCCTGCTGAAACCAGAAATTATTTGGCAATTGTCCATTTTTAACCTTCATATTATTGATTGTTTAAATAAGTATCTCTTGATTTAATTAATAAATATTGTACATTTGTTCATCTTATATTTATATTTTACATTATTACGAATTATTGTTTCTCTAAACAATAATTCTCTGCGTGGACAGAAATAAAAGACCAGACACACAAAAAAAAAACAAATTATCGCGATTTGTACGTACGTACGTACGAGATCGATGCGGATTGAATAAATGCGGAAAATATATAATTTTAAAATGGAGCGATGATGAGATTCGTGCGCAAATGGGGTGTTTGAAGAGGGATGTGTGAGCTCGGGGGGGATGAGAATGTTTTTTTTTTCGTCGCGGAGATTAATTCCGAAGCACATCCTGCAGTTTGCAGTATGAATCTCTCATAATTGCGGCGAATTACAGTTGAATGGCGCGTTTCACGGGATTACCTTAATCGCCCCTCAAATGCCCTCACTTCGATAAATGTCACACCGTTTGACGCAAAAACGCAATAGTGATGACAAATACAATACAATGTTATTTATAAATGTTTTTGGATACTTAAAATTAATCAATATAGTTAATTGTTTTATTATTACAAAAAATAATCGCAATTATTAAATCTAGGTTATACATACCCATTTGTGGGTGATGGTTATAGTGGTAAGGGCAGATTGAATAGGTTTAGAAATTGTGAATTTGAAATTTTAGTTGGGTCATATAATAGTTGTTTTGTTTTCTTTTTCTTAAATTTCTATACATTCTAGAACATCCAATGTTTCCTCTTCTTGTTTGTTTTGTCCAAACTGGTGGTTTCCTCCAAGAGGTGGGTGGCAAATGCAGATTTCCTCTCTTGTAATAGAAATATTTTTTATGTTCTCCTATCCTTCCTTATAGATTTCTTTGATTTTCCAGCATACATCTTATTTATAAAAATACTGACACAGTTTCACCACACAGTGACTTCGTCGGGTCGATGAAAAATGAGTATTTTATTAAGTGATATGGAGTTTCAACAAGTAACAGTCTCATCAATCCAGTATTTTAAAGAATTAAATACCATTCTATAAATAAAAAAACAACGGCTTTCCAATCAATCACGGACAATTAATATTAATATTGTCCATGATTAAAATCTCCTCTAAATTGTTTTCATTCTATTAAATCGATGCAGTCTGATTGGTATATAAAACTGCATACATTAGCACTGAATCAATATTAACTATTAATTAAAACACGTTTACTTAACCAGTATACTACACAAACATTTCTAACAAAAAATAATAAGTAATGTCTCAATATTGGATAGAATTACATAATGTATTTAAAATACATATTTTGTAAAATAATAAAGGTAATTGCCTCGTCAAAATTACAATGTAAATAAATTCACTACCCACACACTCGCATACACACTAATAAAACTCGTAAAGTATTTCGGATGGAAACGAATCATCGAGACAAATAGTAATAATAACAACAACAAATCGTAATAATAAGATCGGTGTGTACAAAGTGCGCGATAATAAATCCCAGATGTAAATACATTCCGGCAATCCTCGTGCGGATCATAAAGATTATCATCGCACCACATCTGCGAGATTACAAAGTGTTACACTCCCTTGATCCAACTCGATCCAACAAAATAGTAAATACAACACAGGGAATGAATACAAATATTTGAGGGGCGTAAACTTTGCCGTATTGAAAATTAAGTCGTATTAATATGATTGAATATTGATTCAATATTTACGTTTTACAGGTTTAATAATTGCATCGTTATAAGTTTGAGAAAACTTGAAAGTGCAATATATAATTTGTTTAATAAAAAGGAAAAGATTAATATGGGGTGGAATTAAAAGCAGAGAATTTTATAGATTTACTGAATATTTAATAATAAGTTCGGAAAATTAAAGATCAAAACTATCAAGAGAGTAAATAAAATATTTTAGACGTTTTATACCACTATTTATTGTATGATATACACAAACGAAGGTTACAATATAATATCAGTTTCAACCTTTGCAGATAATTATCAAGTGCTAAATAAAGAAAAAATATAAGAAATAACAATTTATAGATAAGAAAAATCGGATTGGAGAATTAAAAAAAAAATTATTAAAAATTGATTGTGGCATAAATCGAATCAAAATGGAGTATTTTCAGAAGCAGTTCATAACATTATAAGAGCTTATGGTAAATAACAGTAAACAGATTAAATCGGCCTGCTCGTTAAGTAGCTTAGTGTTAACGTTCTTGTTTTATCAGTATATTAGTAAGGACTATAAAACATTAAGCCTTTGCCCTGTATTGCCGAAATATAAGAACTTTAATTTAAGAATCAATGATTATATTCTAGAATTGGATTTATCTTCTTGTATAATTTTCTTGCATTAACAGCCTGTTGGTATGTATGTTCAATCATGAATTAAATATTAGTGTGTTAAATAGTGTGGATTTTATTTCCCCAACACCAAAAAACCTTACAGACAGCGTATTCGATGGTTTAAAAGTAATCTGATGATTTTATTTTCTGAAGATATTCGATAATAAATAAATGTTATAGATTTTTTTTGTTTGATCAATAATAATAATATAAATATGAGCCACCGTCGATTTTTAAACTTTTTTTTTGTTAATTAAATTTTTAATTAAACTAACTGGAAAACTATTCTTCTTAGTTCTGTGGCTCTATTTGATTCTAACAGAGGGATTATGATGATACTATGTATCATAGACGTGGGTACGTTATCTCATTATGCCAGTCATCTGTTATATATCTGTCTCTCTTATTTGGCAACGATTGCCTAACATATGTGATATGTTATATGTTTTTTATCACATGACTGTCATTTGCCAGATATATGGTATTCTTTACATCATATATGTTTATCATCTGTAGTCATCTACCTTCTCTTTGTTGTGATGTAATAAAATACCGTGTCGCTTATTTAGTACGTTTAATATTCAAAGGTTTATCTGTCAATTGTTATCAATCGTATGTTATCTGTTTCTGTTATATGTTATCTATAATATGTAATCTATAAACTGCTGCTACCTCAATTTATTTTCTGTTTAGAATCTACAAATTATGAGCTTCTTCAAATAAATTACAAAGCAATACATGTGATATTTGAAATTTATCATATCAATAATCTAATATCTGTCATACCAGTAAGCAGCAGTCATCTGCGTTTATTTACTTTTATTAAAAGTTTGTATATATCTTTTACGTTTAACATACCAGTTATCTATGATGTATTACCTGTTAATCGTTTCTGTAATTTGTTCTTTTTTATCTGCCACCTATAATTTGTCAAGGTACAATACAAGATGTCACTCGTGTGTCTATCTGGTACCTACTAGAAGGTCATTTTTCTAAACGCCTACTTGAGGTCAATATTTGACAAATAAATTTTTAAAACAAAAACTGTAAAAGTTAAGTGGACATAAATCCATATGGAGAGGTAGGCAATCGAACAAGGAAATAAAAAATAAAATAATATACAGTATGTTTCATTACAAATAACAATGTTGGTAGCCGTTTTCGGTATAACCGGAAGTGATAGAAAGAGTGTAGAAACTCTTCGGTACTGTATGGTTCCAATGTGCGCAATAGATCAAACAGCATACGCCTCATTTTTGTATACGATTTTTCGTTTTTAATTGACTGTGGGAGGTGGTTAAAAAATTTAATACACGCGTACTCTGGACCTCGTTCAAGCATAGTTAACCTATGTGAAGGATACCTGTAAATTGCAAATTATTCTAATCGCACGCTTTTGAGCTATTAAAAATAAAATTGCTATGTACACTACTACCCCAAAATATGATTCCATATTTGAGATGAGAGTAGAAGTTGGCGTAATAAAATGTTTTTGATAAACATTTTGATGAAGTGTGAAATGTTGTTTATAACTTAGAGTTTCATCAACAATACTTCCAAAAACTTTGCATGTAAGTATATATTAAATTGGAGTGGGCCCAAGATATGGAATACCCATATTGGTTTGTAAGATATCAAATGTAATCTCGAGTACTCCATTATTAATTTTTACAGACTGAGTGCGACTATTAAAATATGATCTAAACCAATTGTTTGTAGTTCCTTGTATTCCGTAGTGATTTAGCTTGATAATCAATATAAAATGATCGATACTGTCGAATGCTTTAGATAAATCCAACAGCACTCCACAAACGACTTTTCTCTTATCTAAGGCATACAGAATTAAGATGACAAATTGAAATAAAGCAGTATCTATACATTTCCCCCGTGTAAAACCATGTTGGTTTTTGCTAAATAAATTGTTTTTATTGAAAAAAATTAATTACTCGATTTGAAATTAAGGTACTCAGGATGGCAATGAGTCTGTAGTTATCGAAGTCATCAAGGTTCCCTTTTTTGGACTGATCATGGAATACTTTAACAGATCTGGAAATATTCCTCTTTGAATTGAACTATTAAATATATGGGTGAGTGGCCCCACAATAGTGTATATACAACGTTTTATCAAAGAAACAGCTATGCTATCATAACCACTACTTTTTTTTAATTTTATCTACGATCGTACAGAAAGTAGACGCTTTTTGCATTATTTTTCATTGTAAAAGTGGCTTTTTAAAGCACTAGTGCTTTTTTACGTTTTTATTGCACGGTAATGTCAAACTGTTTTTATTGCACAGAATTAGCACAAATTTTCGACGAAAAACTTAATTTTTTATTAATTGATACAAATAACTAATAAACTATAAATAAAATATATAATACAAACGAAATGGCAGAAATGGAATATAAGTCGAAGCGATTACAATAAAGCGAACATTTTTTCCATAAATAATAATGGCAGCCGACATTTGTGCAACTTGTTTACTGGTTGCTAAGTAACGCTTTCATTAGTGCACTGCGGGTAAGATATGTTTTCATTAATTTAATTATTGAAATGACATTAAAATATTGCTCATAAGAATATATTCTTTGAAATCCTTTACGATCGAAGATAAAATTTTGTAAGGCACACGTGTAAAAAGTTTCTTTATTGCACTCCTGGTTTTAAAAAAACTCGCTCGTTCCTCGCTCGTGGTTTTAAACCCCAGTTCGTGCAATAAAGCATCACTTTTTACACTTGTACCTTAAATAACTATTCCATTTTATTAACAATTTTAATAATCTCTGATTCGGTAAACGGTTCGAGATACGATGGCTGTTTATTGAAATATTGCACACATAGGAATCATTACTTTTAGGAAATGTACTATTTATTGTTTTAAGAGCAACATTTTTAAAATAAATATTAAAATCGTTTGCTTGTTGATTAATATCATTGGCTTTCTGTAGAGTAAAGTTTCTTTGATTGTTTTATGCATACGACATCATTTATAATGATTCAGATCTGCTTAGTGGTTTAAATTTTATGGTCCCTTGATTGAACACTAGGCATCAGTCGGTATTTTACTAATATTAGAACTCTCCACTATTATAACTCCCCATTAATATCTATGTGTAATCTAGTTAATATATTATAGTGTACATTTTGATATATTTAATGATAGGATTAAAAATATAATTGAAATTTTGAATCAAATTATTTTTTAAATGTCGAATGAAATGTTAATCTGATTTATTTTTAATATTATCAGTGATCTGAGCGTATTCCAATTTATCTAAGAGGATCTTGTTAGTGTTTTTGTAGTTATAATGTAATGTATTATGTGTTCTTAGATAAATAAAGCTCTTTATTATTATTATTCTGTAATTAGTTTACTTTTTTGTAGACTGTTGGATAATATAGACTTATTATTATTATTATTATTATTATTAACCATTCAAAGACCTCAGCGTTACTTTTATTTGATCTAATCTCCGCACACCAAACTTGATAAAGAAAATGTTGAGCTGATTACCAATATTTACTTGAAACCCTCAAGGTTAGTAGTCTTGAAATAATGCGCTTTAATTAGGATGTTTCGGTTGTATAAAACATTGTTTAAAATAACATCGATTTCCCTGAACTTCTTAATTTAATAGACATATATGTACCTTGAAATAAAACAACATAGTTAAGAGGGTTTTACATTTATTGTTGAACACTGCCTGATGAAGCCACTGTTTGGCGAAACATGTTGCAGTTTTCAATAATAAATGTGATACCCTCCCAACTGTGTTGTTTTATTTCAATTTGTTATGGAGTTTCATCATGTATCCGCCTCGTCAATTCAATATATGTACCTATTCACCACTTACGTTAAATCTGCCATCTGCCATCTGTCATCTGTCTGTTGTAAAGAAAAGAAGTACCATGCCCTCTAACATTCTGTGCCTTCTACGACTTCTGTGTAGTTAAATATTTTTCTCTTATTTGTTATCCATCGTATGTTTTCTGTCATCTGCCATATGTGATGTGTTATCTGTCATTGTTGCAATTTGATGAAATACACCTTCCTTCCTTTTTTGGTGTTCTTACCTTTCATTTGTCATCTGCCATGTTGTTTAAACAGCAGAACATATAACTTATTTACCATCACAGTCATCTGTCATAATAAAGAAGAAAAATCAAGAACTAATGAAGCAAATATATGTAATAAAGAAACAGAAATAGAGGAGATAAAAAATTGAGCTATAAAAAACACACAGTAAGGTAAATGATATGGAATAGAAGAAGATTAAAGGTAAAACAAGAATGAAGACAAGAGAAAAGATCTTATTATGTCAAAAATTAAATTTCCATAAATTATAGACAGAAAGAGTAAAAAGAGGGATGAAAGGAAATTAGAGGAAGGACAAGAAGACGTTGGAGAGGTAGGAAAATAATAGAATGGAGATAAATAAACGAAAGAATATGATTAAGAGAAGAAAAAGATATAACAGAAAATTAAATACTTAAGATTTAAACGTTTTAGCTTTTTCCAATTAAAAATAATTACAAGTCGACACCTAATATATGTCTTCTTCTTCTTCTTAGATGGCACTACAGATCAACTCGGGCCCTGGCCTCCTGAATACTTTGCCCCCAACGATCACGGTCATTAGCTGACCTTTTCAAGTTTATCTTTAGCAATTCTTGGGCGTCTTTGGATGTATTGGATTTACCAGCTGGTCTCTTCCTACTTGTCTCAGGAGTACCCTTTGTGCAGCCCGTGCTTCTGGCATGCATTGTACAAGGCTAGCCCACCTGAGCCGCAATATAAACTATCTATTATACTAATTTTTATGTGTAGTAAGATCAAGAATAGTTATGGCAATAAAAGGGATACAACGAAGAAAAAGAAATGTAATCAAAGGTAAAACAAGAGTCATGAAATTTTAAAAACTATAATTGAACAAAACAGATATTTAAGGATAAACGATAAGAGCTGAAAAACAAGGAATATACAATGAAAGAAGAAAATATACGACAAGCGTTGAAAAATAAGAGAGAGGTATTCCTAATTCTGATTTTACCTTTATCTCTTTTATATGAAGCTTTATGCACATGTTGCGTTCAATCTGATATTGTACACTAATTAGATAAGGATTGAATTAATCGATTACATAATTTGTTAAGAACTATTATGCAAGTATACACTTTCCACTTATTTTTCCAAGAGTTGTTCCGATTAGCTTTTTTATTTATTGAAGTGAGCGCAAAAAAACTGTGACCTGAAGAGATCAGAGTAATTAATAGTGAAGAAGTTACTGGAGTGGATGCCCACAGCAAGACTGTAGATAGCCACACAAAAACAATCAAGGAGCAATCAAGATTCAAAGACAAAATTAGGTATATGATGAATTAAATTCTCACTTAACCCGTTATTAAATTTAGGTAGTTTGAGGTGATGATATAAAGGCTAACTCAATTGTTTTTAAAGCGGTAGGACAGTGATCTGTGTGATGACCAACGTGGAAGGTCCAACAAAGTGAACAAGAATATTGTTGCTATAAATGTCAACATCAAAACTCCGATATGCACTTGGCTTCTAAAGATATAAAAACTGCATTGTAGAGTACTAGGAGCCGATGGCTAGAGTATAATAAGAAACTGGAGGACAATGTTAACAACGACGGCAGAGTTCTTGACATCAATACTTTCTCTCAATTGGTTTCTAGGATTGAAGGCAGAAATATATACAACGACAGTAGTGTAATAAAAGAAAAGAGGACTGGTTTCTAATATCGAAGGCAGAAATTTATACAATGACAGTTCAGTGACAAAAGAAAAAAAATAAAGCTGTAGGTAAATGATTTAGTCATGACACAGAAGATGGAATAAACCCGTTAATAAAGCTTAAACTTGGTTACTAATCCCAGAAATAAAACGGTAAGCAGACTGAAAGTACAGGGAAGTAATTTAATTCTTTTGCTACATCGAAGATATAAATTCATATAACGAGAAAAAAAATGAACAAATTGTACGTTAAAAATATGTATCTTTTTTGTATTAAAGAAATAGAAAGAGACAAATGGTAAAAACGAGAAAACGAGAAAGATGCTATGAAAGAAAAAAAACTATAAGTTAAACTACAAGAGTATAGAAAATAAGAGTAAGATTACAATTCTATTTTCTTTTATCTCTTTTTGTATTTTTTTTCTTTCTTCGTTTTTCGATTATATAATCTATTAATTCTTCTTTGTCTTCCAATTTGGTTTTCTCTCTATTACTCTCCTCTTAATATTTACTTTATTATTATTATTTTGTTCCCCTATTTGTTATTTGCGGATTAATTAAATTTATTCAAACTAGCCCGATAATAAAAACATCACGGTTGACCCATCGTATTAAAACTATGCAAAATTACAAATTTATCGGATCGCGCCGGTAAATATTTATTTGGAAAACGCGCATAACTTTTTGTCGGGCGTCAGCTTTTATTATTTTACCCTTTTAAATTTAATTCCGCGCCGCGATTAAAGGCAAACAGCGGCGCTACCAATATGCATCGGGGCGAATTTGTAAAACCGGCCGAAAACCCATCCCCCGCCCCCCGAACCCGAAACTCGATTAACTGCACAATGCAAATAAACTGAGTCGGATGTAATAAACTATATTCCGGCCGTTTACATGCCGTCCATTAAACGTTCGACCGCGCCACAATATGTCAACGCAATTAAAAAAGACATTAACAATTATTTACGCTGACAAAATTATTTTTCAATCAATCATCTAATTAAATTAAATTGTTTATATTTATAGAAGTGTAATTATAATACAATTTATTGGAGTTATATATACTGTTATCGGTTTAAATGTTTTACTTTTTAAATTTTTTTATTTATTAATTCAATTATAATTTACGAGGGTCATCTGGAAAGCAGTACTCGTTTGGGAATATATAAAAAACTAGTAACGTTTTATTTTAAAATAATATACCTTAAACTACTTCTTTGCAGCCTCCTCGCAAATTTAAGCATTTATCGTAACGTATGACGAGTTTTTGTATCCTAGCTTCATATTCCTCAGCCGAAAGCGTATTAAGATACGTAAGCTTTCTTTTCTGCCAAAATTGCTTAAGATGAGGCTGTTACTTGTTACAAGTCTATGGTATCACTTAGTAAAATACTGATTGGGTGTAAGGTTTCAAAAATTGTTTTGTTGTTCTACTATAATCAGTGTTTTACTAAGTGAAACAGATGGTAATCTAAAGGAACTAAATCTGGGGTATAGGGTAGATGGGGACATTATGGATGTATTCTCTTCATGACACCAGCGCTATTCATACGACTCATCCATAACGTTTTCTTCATACAAATCCTTCAATTGATGATGAATATCGTTAGGTCAGACATTTCTTTCATTGAGAAATCTAATCACAGCCCTAACTTCATAACTGGTGGCGTTCTTTACTTTCTTAAACATTATAAACTCTCACAACTGAAATACAACTAACTGAACATGTTATCACACATGCGGCGGCTGCTCTATTCACCAACGCTCCGCATGGTACAAACAGATACAACTTTCCCACTATCCCTCGTAATTTAATTTAAAAAAAATATTATCCAATTCTTTTTATTCCAACATTTAATGACTTATTTAAAGAATTTTTTCTCTCCAGGTTAAATTCTTAATAACAGTTACAGTTATTTTTAAATAAAATTTTAAAAAATGGTGGAAATATCTCACTTTTATTTTGACGAAATATCAGGAATTCGTACACTAATTTAATACGCGCCCAGTTTTTGATATGTATTACGTTGGCACGTGGGAAATTTACGCAAATTGATGAGCGTGGGTGTATGTGTTGTACTGTGGGTGTGAGGATCGGAGGCGCAAACGGCGTCGGGGATTATACGTTTCCATCAGAAAAACCATATATAAAATTTGGGAAATAAGAAATATCATTTCCCCAAATCCGACGTGCGACGGGCGCGCGATCAAAGAAAATTCGCGAAAATCCCTCGCCGCGGATTACCACATCATATTTTACACCTAATTTGCACACGGCTGGCATATCCCCGACATTTTCCACCGCAAATTGGCCCATTAACACAATAAAGAATATTTAAATGCGCGCCGAGGATAAAGGTCGAAGGTGCTCTTTACTTATAAATCTTATTCAGATGTTTTAAATTTCATTATTTTTAATTTGACTAATTAAAAGTAATGCTGTAGCATTAGCTGCAATATTTTACCTACAAATTTCAGATAAATAAGTATGAACAAGACAATACCATACCATACACCCCCCCACCCTCTAGTTACACATGGTTCATAGTATACAGTTCACATGCCACATATCTCCCCCTTCACTCAGTTTATATCCGTTCATGTCTGCGCCTCTTCTCATTTTTCCTTGTTAGAACTGTCTTGCAGAAGGGAGCCCCTGTCCCTAGTTTTCGGCACTTTTCAGCATCACCGGAACCAGGTTACCCGCGTTGATGACTGCACTATAGCAACTTTCTTTGACTATCCCACTCGGGGCACACAGAGAGTGAGTGGGTAATCGTATTCATCAGGCCAAGGCACCACCTACAGCCGTCATGCTGGCTCTTGTAGATGCGGCACAGGTAGGCCATCAATGGCCTATTAAGCACTGGGTGTTGTGGTAGTTCAAATCCTCATGCCTTCTGCTAAGCCAACCACCGATGGATGGTATGTAAGTGCGCGTCCAGCCCCCTTCGCATTCGCATTTCTCCCATCTTGTCAAAGCCTGAGAAGATGTCTTGAATTCTGCTTGGCTACTCTGCGCAGGACTTCCATCCTAATCGTCTGGTGCACCTAGCTATCGCCTTAATGTCGAGGTTGGTGTTGGGGATAATGCCAGGACCACTATCGCAACCAAGGATGCACTCCTATACCTCCGGGCCAAACGCAGGATCAGGGGTCTAAGGGCAGCACGCGCAGCTGGTTCACTTTCCTTTGTCGACGCCGACATTCCAGGCCTGGACGATATAGTAAAACTTAGATTTCGCTGTCCGCATCAAGAGTCCGACGGTCCCCCAACGTTAGCCATTAATTTTGCAACCGGGGTATATCCTACGTCTAGATCTAACCACTGCCTCTTGGATGTTTCCGCTGTTGTGTGGTTTCACCTCTATGTCGATCCCAAGTACTTCAACTTAGGGGTTACCACTATATCCTGGCTCAGAAGCGGGATCTTGTGTCCACGTTTCGTATCCACTGGTCCATCTGCTGACAACGATAAGTATGCCATCCGCAAAACCGATAATGTCGACATCCACGGCTCAGCTCTCTTTTCGACCGTCTCCGCCGTTGTATTGCATTTTCAGAGATAGTTCGCAATCATGTGGAAGAGATACTTTGGAGCTTCTCCTCCATGATCGATAGCTACGGGGCTGGAGTTAAGAGCCTTCTTCACATCTAACGTGATGGCTTCTTCCTTTCCCTCAACAGTCCCTGGTTGCACTTGTTGGCCAACCTCCTCACTAGGATCACCGCGTCCACGGTTGATCTGCTTCGTATGAACCCGAACTGCCTCAGTGTCAGTCCTCCCTTCATGTAGAACCAAGCGGACAATCTGTGCCACTAATGAGCCTCTCCGGACCTTGCCTTTAGCGCCCAGCAGGCAATGTGGACGATACTCGCCTGGGGACTTGGGAGCCTTCCCATACTTAGAGAAGAGCACCAATCTCACCCTTTTTTAACGACAAGGGAACGCCTCCCCCAGTGGTGGACGTTGAAGAGAAGTGATCCGAAATTACAAGGACTTCTTTGTAATTTCTGGGCAGACTTTAATTTGATGCCATGGCCAAAATTCAAAAGAAATAGAGTCTCCAGTACCACCTCTATTCTTCCGGGAACCAGAACCGCCGCATCCAGTCTTCTTTGTTACAATTTTATATGGTCTTACCCAGGGGTCTCCTCCGTTAGAGATCTTCCCACGCTGTGGCCTTACTCCTCCGGATTGCCCCTCTAAAATTTTCCCTCGCTTATCTTCCCTGAATATCTTCCTCTAGGTTGTCAGTGTTGAGGAGGCCTACATATAAGATATTACTGCAATTGTTTCAGATGAATGCTAAAGCCTATGCACAGGGGTCATTAAGACATTAGCGGAAAATTCCGTGAATTTTTCGGTTTATAAGCGGGATTTAAAGTTTAACGGCCTGGTGAACGCGGACGAACCTTTGAATTTTATTGATCGGTTTGAAGAATTGCCTGTAGCTACAAGTAATACAAATAATAACTTTTTTCGATTGGCGATTGATTTATTTTCCGGCATACCAATCTCCTACTTCAGGTCTTTTTTACTTCAAGATTATGACGATTATATGTGGGCTCAATTGCACAACAGGAAGCAGGGCCAAAATTAGCAAGTCAACTTATTAATCACTACGACGGGAAATCTGTTTTCACGTTTAGTAAATTGTCCTTCAGATTAGGATAAATTGGAGGGGGGAGGGGCGTTAATGGTCGGCCTTAAGGCTCTTGTTAAGTCTGTCAATCGTGCTTGTCCTGACAATAGTAGCTAGAAAGGGTGAAATAATTTTTCGTTCCACATTTCGTAATTAAATATTTATTTTATTAATATTGACATTGACAGAAAACGTCACATAAATATTCTCATATATATGAGCATAAAGAAGCCAGCAATGGCTAAAATATTGTCTGAATAGACAAAATATACCACTGGTGAGGATGCCTTCATCTAGTATTATGGGTCTGAGTGGAAGAACACCCCGTGAACTCCGCCCGCATGTCTTCTGCTCCAAATTGCTAAGTATATTATAAATTTATATAAATTATTAGAACATTATTTTTAAGTAGACATGTAAAGCAAAATAAATAAATAAATAAATAAAGCTGGGGATAACAGACCTCATATTTAATTAAATAGTTTTAACAAAAAACTCACCGTGCTAATAGATACTGGGGCGGACCGACGAAACTGTCTGTAATTGGTTCGGAATTCTACAAATTTCTTAAGGATAGCAAAATACATATATTGCCAAATAGAATTTCCTCTGCAAAAAGAGATGGAATTTCACAAGAAGACTGAGACTGCAAATATTAAATATCACATTGAATGTCTGTTATTAGAAGTGAATTTAATTGTTAGAATGGATTTTCTGAAATAATATAAGGGATTGTATTGATTTTACTATCGATAAAATGGATCAAAACATGAATCTATGTGTGTGATGTCAGTAATCGTGCTTTAATCACACTTATTGATGCCGCAAAGTTTGATAAGACAATACAAAAATTCGTAAATCTCTTCTCCAACGGGTTGGGTCGCACATCCCTTGTTGTACCCTTTATCAATACAGTTGACTGGAAACCGTTAAAAGTAAGGCCGTTTGCGTTATCTTCGGCGATGCAACAACACTAAAATTATGAGACTAACAAAATGCTTCAATTAGTTTTTTAAACAAGTAAATCGCCGTGGTCGTCTCCCGTGCTTTTAGTTAAGAAAAAATCGAGCGAATATAAGTTTCGTTTTGATGAACGTGGTGACTAAACGTGATTCTTTTCCTCTTCCCCATTTAGATAACATATTAGACAAGTTGCTTGATGCCCGATTTAAAAGTAGTATCGACTTAAAAATCACGTTTTGGCAAGTGTCATTCGAATCATCTTAAAAAAAAAACGCTTTTTCTCTATTAGGACCCGGACTAATTGAGTTAGATGAAATGCCATTTGGTGTAAACAACGCGGTCCAAACCTAACAACGTCTCATGGATGAGAATTTCGGCCCTGAAATGGAGCCTAATGTTTTAGTCTATTTATACGACATAATTGTAGTTAATACAAGCTTTGAGAAACACCTTGAGATGTTGGATGATGTATATACACAACTTATTAAGACTTTTTTTAGCGTTAACGTCGAAATGTGCGAGATTTGTAGAAAATGGCTTTATAATAGGTACGTTGTTGATGAGTAAGGGGTACTTACAGATCCTGACAAAGTATCGTCGATATTGAAATATCCGGTCCCACGCACCACCACCGACATTAAACGTTTTATGGGCATGTGCTCATGGTACAGGAGGTACATAAAATATTTTTCTACACTGGTTGCACCTATTACACCCATTAGTGAGTTATTACCCGGAAAAAGTAGTTAGATTCATTGATTCAAAGACAAGGCACAGTCAGCTTATGGTGAAATTAAAAATGCTTTAGTTTCCCCGTCAGCACTAACGGCACCCGATTTCTCTGAAGAATTTATTGTCCAATCTGTTGTATCTAATGACGGCTTGGGGGCTGTAATGTCATAAATAAGGTCAGACGGCGGCGAGCATGTTATAGCATATAGTCGAGCCGTCGATAGCTGATTGTAACTCATGGATTTTTGTACTAAGAACTGTGTAGCAATTAATATCTATCTCGTTCTATCATCATCCTATGATGACCTGGACAGAGTGAAATGAAATACGGAACGTGTGTCTGATTCCTCCAATATAGCGCGATGAGTCACAATCAGCTCTCGTCGGCTTGACTATATGCTAGCAGAACATTAAGTAAGACAAAGAAAAGCGTAAATGTCTGGCACTTATTTTCGCCGTACAAAAATTCTAGAGTGACTGATCACTACTTTTTGTTATGGCTAATTAAAATTCAAGACCCTGTTGATGTCGATAATAATCCGTTCGTATCAATAAAGGTCGACTGTTTAAATTTTTTAAATATTTTTTTGCTAGAATCCGCACATGATAGTGACCGGAAATTTTGGATACGTCAAAACTCTTAGACGGGTTCGCGAACAGTAGTATTGGCCAAAAATAAAAAGTGATGTATTTCCAAATTTGTGTTTGTTGAACCATTAAGAAAAGCAACATCTAGTGAGATTACGAAATATTTGGAAAATATTTCTTATTGTTCGGTGTCCCACATATAACAATGGTAGATAACGGTACGCAATTCACGATACCGATTCTCGGAGACTTTTCTGAGATCGACGGCTTCACGTAAGAGCTACGTGGAAATATTTTTGGAATTATCCTACATCTTTCAGATTATCACAACGCGACTAGAAAAGGCTAGAAAATGTTGCGGCGAAGACAGTGTTGACGTCGATAGATGGCACATCAAAGGCTTAAAACCTTATTTCGGGCCACTTGATTTATGAATATGTTTAATTTATATTGTTTGCAATTCTCAATTTATTCAATCTGTTGTTATTTTCTTAATTGTGCTTA
The DNA here is from genome assembly GCA_963969525.1 of Ontholestes murinus. Taxonomy (NCBI): domain Eukaryota; kingdom Metazoa; phylum Arthropoda; class Insecta; order Coleoptera; family Staphylinidae; genus Ontholestes; species Ontholestes murinus. The sequence continues at coordinate 90,421,243 of OZ018387.1, forward strand.
TCATTTTTTTAAATATTTTGTCAAAGCAGCTGTTATAACATTTATAGGATTAGCATTAAAATCGCAATTCTTAAGTCGCGATATTAATAATTCATCATCCAGCTTATTGAAAGCCTGCACAAGATTTGTGTAGATAACATGCAAGGGTATATTAATTAGATTAGTTCTAATAATTAAAATGTACCATAATAAAGTCCTTTACGTTATAGAAATTTAACTAATAATTAAAAATGAGTCTTATTAAGATTTTTTACTTATTGAAACAACCAGTTCTCTGGCTAATTCTTCGACAGACATTGAATGATACAAAAGTAATTTGTGTGTTCAATGTCTATCGAGGTATTAGCCAGATAAGTTTTTTCATTAATGAGCAACCAATCAGATTCGTTCATTTTTGACAAACGCCGCATGCTATTCAAAATTAAGGCGGCAATGTCACCGAGAAGTGAAAAGCTCCCTAGGGAAATTATCGATAATCTCCCGGCTGTCAAGTTGACATTTATACCATATTCGCAGTTGCCTTTGAGTTAAAAAATACAATCGATCTGTCAATGTATAATCAGGTCCGTCCGAATCACGCTTCGGTATAGAATGTGATGAACCAACTAGTTAATAGAAAAAACGACACTAGAAAACACGGTTAAAAGTGAATACTTACGGAGGCCGTTCGAGCATTTTTGTGAGGTTAGGAAATACGAATTAAAACATAACCGCCAAATTATGACAAAAGACGTCGTCGGACAATTACTAAGCAACACACTTTCGGGTAGTCAAAATTATCGCGGATTATCATTGCCCTTGGGACATTATATCTGATAAGTTCTTTCGTTAATGAGCAACCAATCAGATTCGTCCATTTTTGACAAACGCTGCATGCTACTGAAACTTAAGGCGGCAATGTCACCGAGAACTGATAAGCTCCCTAGGGAAATTATCGATAATCTCCCGGCTGTCAAGTTGACATTTATACCATATTTGCAGTTAACCTTGAGTTAAAAAATACAATCGATCTGTTAATATATAATTAGGTTCGTCCGAATCACGCTTCGGTATAGAATGTGATGAAGCAATTAGTTAACACGGTTAAAAGTGAATACTTACGTTCGAGCACTTTTGTGAGGTTAGGAAATACGAATGAAATCATAACCGCCAAATTATGACAAAAGACGGAGCGATACGCCAGAGGTACCAACTTACACGCTTGCTTAATCAATGTTCTTTCAAAAATTGTGTAAATAATAAATAACTTTTAATATTTTGTAAGTTATTCAAGAACTTATCTTACCGAATGCCCCTCGGGCAATGATAAATACACGATAATTTTGACTAGTTCCCTCAAGTGTGTTGCTTTAAGTAATTACTAAGCAACACAATTTCGGGTAGTCAAAATTATCGCGGATTATCATTGCCCTTGGGACATTATATCTGATAATACCATTTAATCAAAACCAATTAAAATGGATTACATCACTTATTTTAAAAAATATATATTCAATCGGAATAGAAGTTTTTATAAAAGCGAGTACAATTATTCAAGGAGAGATTATCTAATATCTCACTGCTCCATGAACCAGTGCTAGCAATATAGGAAACTGGTAGATGATGCGATGTACTATGCGAACAATTTTGAAGGATTTTAAAAGGTTATATACGAGACGACAAGCAAATCAGTTGTTGACTGTCAATCAGTTCTTAAGAAACAAGAGATTCAGAACAATAATAAACAACATAAAATCCGTGTTCCTAATTTTCAAATAGATCCAGTTATACTAGGTAAATTTAAAAATTTGCACCATAACAAGTGTGGATGTGAAGAGAAGTTTTTCGGCCTTTAAAAATTTATTGAGCGACAGAAGCAATAATATTTAGTTCATTTTTAAATAATCTTACATAATATTAAATATTGCGTAAAGAAAGTATGTTTATGTTAGTTTTAGGGAGTTATTTGTACAATTTTTTTGTAAAACATATTGATAAACGTTTTACATATTAAAAAAATATATTTTTCTTGCCTGTTTTAAGGCTTTTTTGCTTGTTTCAATGCTTTTTAAATGCTATCAGTTGCCTACTTGGGAAAGGATTTTTTTAGTCGGAATGCTCACAGGAACACCCACGGAACTGTTGCACTACATTTTGGAATGACCTTAGCCATTAATCTTGTATATCCCGTATCGTACGTACATCTCCAATGACTACCTCTTGGATATATCCGCTGTTGTGTCGGTGCACCTCTATGTGAATCCCAAGTACTTCAACTTATGGGTTACCACTATGTCCTGGCCCAGAAGCAGGATGTTTTGGCCCCTGATTCAACCAGGTGGCACCGGTCTTCTGAGCTGCCACTTTTAAACTCACGTTTCGCATTCTGCTTTGTAGCCTCCTTTGACAAGACCTTTTTTTTGATAGAGGAGGGAAAATTTATGAACACCTATCATTGTCCTCAATAATATAATCCCCTTCTTCTCTTCGAAATACTGCCGGCACCGTCTCTCGACATTCTTCAACAGCATCTCCTTGTCACAGTCAACCGGGCTGTCTACCCTGCCTCCTCCTCCTCAGCCTCCGTTTCTTCCCGTCTTACTCTTCTTCTCATGTCTTCTGCGTCCGCGTTCTTCCTTCTGAGAACTGCCTCAGCAAACTCCTTCACGGCTTCCCACTTCTCCTCGCTATTCAGTATGTGGTCGACCAAGTTGTCATCTGTCGGTACTTCCCCCAGCACCACTTCCAGTTTCCGTCTGTCTTCTGCCCATCTGGGGCAGTGCGTCAGCGTGTGGTTCGCAATATTGACAGTTACTGCTCTCCGCCTTCTTGATCTTGTGCAAGTAGCTTCCGAAGCACCCGTGCCCGGTCAGCATTTGGGTCAGAAAGTGACTTGTCTGCCCGTGCTCTCTCTCCACCCAGGGCCTCACCTGTGGTATCAGCTTTCTGGTCCAGGCTCCTTTTGCTCCGTCGTCCCATCTCTCCTGCCACGCCCTCATTGCAGTTTCCCTTGCTCTGCGCTTAGCCTCGCCCTTGGTCACCAACCCCCTTAGCTTAGCGTCGTGCACCTCTGCGCGTTCTTACAACGCCAAGTCTACTGGTATTGTTCCAGACAGAACCTCGACCGCGACTGTAGATACCGTCCGGTATGCCCGTATGATTCGGATCGCTCCTGTTCTTTGCGCTCTTCGCAGCCGCGTCACGTTCCTGGCCGTACCGCAGCATTTGACCCACGCCGCGGCTGCGTACATTAGCTTAGCCCTTGCAACGGTTGCCAACAGTCTGCGTCACCCCTCCTCCAGGCCGCCGATGTTGGGCATTAGTCGTGCCACCCCTGCCTCCGTTCTCGTCGCCGCCTCAGCTGCCGTTGCCGCCTGTGCGCTGCATTTGGGGTTGGCTTCGAGCGTCACTCCCAGGTATCTTATCTTCCTCTAGACCGTCACCTCCTGGTCCCTAATCGCGATCGTCTCCCGCGGTTGACGACCCGATCGTTTGGTGGACAGCCACGCCGCCGCCGTTTTTTCCGGAGCTGCTTTCAGGCAGGTCTCCTCCAGCCACTGGATGACCTTTTCAGCGGCCTCGATGGTAGTGTATTTGAGGATGTCCATTGACTCGCTGCATACGACTAGTGCGAGGTCATCGGCGAACGCAATCAGAGTTGCATCTCCTGGGAGGCCTATCCGTAGGACCCCATCGTACACTAAGTTCTAGAGTGTTGGGCCCAGTACGGACCCTTATGGTACCCCTTGCGTTATTGGGACTTCTACCTCGCGTCCTTCCTTCTCATAGGAGAGGCTCCTGTCGCTGAGGTAGGCCTCCATCATGTTCATGAGGTAGTGCGGGAAGCCTCGCTCCTCCATTGCGTTAAGGACCGCTGGCCAAGGCAGGGTGTTGAACGCGTTGCGTACGTCCACCGACACCATCACGTAGTGTCTCCTTTTCCTCAGCGGCCCAGTTTGCTTTCGCCGCTATTTCTTGTACGGCCATGATGACATCTGAGGTTGACCGTCCCTTCCTGAAGCCATATTGCCTCGGTGACAGTTCACCGGATCTTTGGATGTGCTCTGTCACCCTCTCGGTCAGCAACTAGGTCTCCTTAGCACTCCGTTTCTGCGCGTGGGGAAGAGTGCACCGACCACTGCTGTTGTTCCACCTGGGACCATCGTCTCCGGTCCTGGCTGCTTGGTCCTCAATTTCTTGGCCACGATATTGTAAGCCAGCCCGAACAAGTTGCTCTCCATTTCTTCACAGAGTTACTTCCAGCAGCGTTCCTTGCTGCGAAGGATCTCTCTGCGAAGTGCCTTCTTGGCTGTATTCCAGTGCTCCAGTAGATCTTCCAGAGGGTTATCCCTTCTCCTGGCCCTGGTCACCTGCCGTCTTGCTCTGATAGCGGCAGCTCTGGCTGTTGCCACGCTTTCGCACCACCAGTGGCTTGCTTTCCGCTGGCATGGTCTCTTCTTCGGAATGGCTTCCTCACAGGCTGCTTGGACATGCCTCATCATGGTGTCAACTGTCATTTCAGCCGTGGATGAGGGGCACGAGGCGCGCTGACATCCACTATGGATGTCGCCCTACCTCTTTCGAACGTTTGTGCGTTTCCTGTATTTGCCACGTGCAGGTCTAGGGATGCCGCCATGTTTAGCACGCTTCGTCCTCTATCGTCCGTGCTCTGTGACCCCCATGCAGTCGCCTTCACGTTCAGGTCTCCCCCCACGATCACGTGTCCCCGCTGTCGTCGTAAGCTGTCCTCCAGCTCCTGCAGCCAGGCGTTGTAGACTTCTCGCCCGCTGTTGGGGGATATGTAGCAGCTGTAGTATACTGTGTCAGCTACAGCTACCCACACTATCCCTCTGGCGGGCGTGCTCCAGCCGCGCGCTTGTTGTTTCATGTTTCCCCGCATCTGAATCGCTGCATCGCCGTCCAGTGCATCCGTCATCCAACTCCCATCCAGTCGCGCGTTGTTTGGTTCGCTGAGGAGGATGATGTCCGCACCGCTGTCCCTGGCTGTCTCCTCCAGCAAATGGGCTGCTCTGCTCCGATTTGCGTTGAGCTGTATTAATCTTATTTCTGCTGGCATTCTGGGGTTTCCTCTCGCTGCGCCACGTCTGTCCTTCCAGCAATGCCAGCCGCTCCCCTGTTCTTTTTGGCCACTTGGTTGAGGCAGCCCTTAAAGGTACCGCATTGGGCTGATCCTGCCCTATGTCCTTCGATCTTGCAGAGGGAACACTTTGGCCTCTCCTTGCACGCTGCTGCCTGGTGGCCACCTTCTCCGCAGTTTCTGCAGAGCTTGCTTCTGTCCGTGCCGTTGCAGTTTACTCTGCGGTGGACAAATCCCCAGCATCTGAAGCACGTGTCGAGGTCGTACCTCTCCCTGGTACGCACCTTCGACACGACCTGCAGAGCCTGAATGTCACGTGGGCGGGCAACGATAATTATCTCATCCGCAAAACCGATAACGTCCACTGCCCACAGTTGACTGCCCCTGATGAACCTCAACTGTCTCTGTCTTTCGTTGGTTTTGAACCAAGCGGATAATTCACAGATTGTGACGCATCACTAAAGAGATGAGCACCAACAGCACCCTTTTGTATGGACCAGGGAACGTCTCCACCTTATAGTAGACGTTGAAAAGAAAGGTGGTCCTTGCAATTTTGAGACGGACTCTAATCGGATGCCGTGACCAAAATTTAAAGGAAATAAAATAGCAAGTACCACCTCTATTGTTCCGGAAACCAGCACGGCCGCATCCCGTCCCACCAACCCCATCTTCTTTGTCAGAATTTTATAAGACCTTACCCAGGGGTCACACTTTTCCTCCATTAGAGATCCTCCTACCTCTTCTCCTAAAATTTTTTCTTGCTTTGTGGGTCCCTTCTTCCAGATTTTCAGCATTGGGTAAGCTGAGAAATGAGATATTTCTAAAAATAAATCAACGCTAATCTTCAATTAGTTCATGTACACCAGCTTATCATGGCATCTAGGGTTCGATTTAAATCTATTCAATCAGTAACTGTGGTAATAAAATTTAAATATTTTAAGTCAGTTACATATAATAATGTTTTATATTTAATTTCGCTGCAGGCACTATTAAACATAATAAGGATAACAGTAGTCGCAAATTAGATCCTTGTGGCATACTTCTAATAGCTACGTACATATTTTATCTAGCTTATTGAAAGCCATTATCAGATCAGAGTAGATAACATCTACCTGTTAACCAGCATCCATAGATTTAGATATAACCTAGGTTATATTATTTAAAGTGTTTCTTGTAGAACGCATTTTTATAGTTCTATATTATTGAAAAGTATAATTGACATTGTTGTGTATGTAGCTGTTAAGAAGATATTAGAATGCTTTGGTCATATTGCTCAATATGGAAATAGGTTGATAATTTCCAATTACTGTTTTAACGCTCTTTTTAAGCACATGACAAATAAGAGACTGTTTTCAAATATATACTATATAATTTTAAACACAATTGTTTGTTCAAAACATCCGCTGCATCTTTTAAGTTTAGGCTGGAAACTAAATCAAAACACATAATCAAATTAGTTCTGTTACATAAAATTCATATAATTCAGAATTTTAAATAAGCAAGATGCCAAAACGCAGTTTTTATTTTCACACACAGATATAAAGCTTGGAGGAAATGATCTACTGAAATTAGTCCGAATTACGTCGATGCTACTCAACAACTCAGCGTCGCCTAATGTACACTACATTATTCCAGAAAGACTAGCTGAGAGTTTTTTGATTAACATATTTCTAAAGAAGTTGTGACGCATTACAAAGAATATCCTCTATTTGACAAACGTGTTTTGAATGAGCGTAAACCATATCAATTTTCACAGTACCTTTAAAAGTATTAATAGATATAACCTTCATCTTTAGAGCTTAAATATTGTTCTTTGCAAGTTTGATGTGAGTCTGATGTAATTGTTTTTATATATTTCATGGGATCTGAGTACCCTAGACGAAGATTGAGAAGAATATTTGCTGAAAAACTTTACAACCCTCAAATAAAATAAAATAAGAGGGTGAAACTCTTATTGACAATTTTTTTCCTCTTGCCAACATTCAATTCATTACAATAAAAGCTGAACAGATTTATAATAATAATATGAAGTGAAAATGATGGTTATTTATCCGACTAGGAAATGATAGTGGAGTACCTAAACAATCGATGGCACCTTAGTTATATATATACCACATATTTATTAACAAACAAATATACAAATAAACTAAATATAATACGTGTATGATACAATGAATGTTAGTGAGCTAGTTTGTTTGTTAAATGGCTATCGACCAGCGGTCTTTCAGCCCGGATTTGTCATTGTCGATATGTCACGTCAGTCTGATGATGATGATGAATGATAATGTGATGCGATTAATTCGATTGTAGTGAATGAAGGGGTTTTGAATTTTGGAATCAGGTTAGGATTTCTGCGCAAGCAGTAGAGGGAAAGGATGTGTTTGTTGAAGGGATTTTTCGAGAATTTTTCGATTAGGTATAGAAGGCGTTCGTTGATGGGGATAACAGAGGTAGAGTCATATAGGAGTTGGTTAGAAGGATTGTGTAGAGGATTGCTGGGATGGCCTTAGTTGTATTATCTTGCTTTATTTTATAATGTGTTGAAAAGAAGTTAATGGCTTACGATAGTTCTCATAAAGGTGAAAGTCCATATGCATGTAGTTTTTGATATATTGCAATATTATGGATCTTAACAACTTTTAATTCATGACATTGCTTTTTTATTGGATATTATAATTAAACCAATTATTATTTCTAAATTTGCTATAACATTATAGGCTCATTTATGACTTGAATAAAACCATGTATTTAATTTCTGATGATGGTGATTTAACAAAAATTTACGGTTAAGCCGGAATTTGTCTTCAAAGTTCCAAAAAACTTTATTTCCTTTGTTTATAACAATTGAACCCTTTATTTGATTTGAATGAAATTGATGCATCCAATAAAATATCAAAAAATACTTTTTGAGGGATCATTAAATTTAAAAACTGTTTTGTCTCTTAATACTATTTGATATTTTTTACGGTTTTCCCACAAAAAAAATAAAATATATATTTTTGTCTAATAAAACCTAAATCTAGTTTTCCATCGAATCGAAAATATATTTTTTCCCTGGCCATCTTTGTTTAAATAATGTAAATTATGTATAATAATAATTACAGAGTGCCTGTAAATAATTTATTGTTAACTTTATTATTATAAATATTCATCTTTGGAGCAATTTGTATTTCTTGCTTGTATTAGGATTTTGCGATGGAAATTGTTTGAAAAGAGTTAGATTTTGTTTGATTTATTTTATCAATTGATATTATTTAATTTTAATTCAATTGAATAACTTGATTTACTTATTAATGAGTGCATAATGAGCATACTATATTAATATTTTTTTGCGAAAACCGTACAAGATATCAAATATTATTAAGAGATAAAAAAGTTTTTAATCAAATGATCTTTCAAGTAGTATTTTATTTCGTTTTTATTCGATGTACCAATAATAAATATAAAATATTATGGTTAAGACTACTTTTAAATTTCTGTTTTCCACATTGGATTTAAGGAATTTTCAAAATAACTTCAACGCTTAATTCGTTCAATTTTTACTTTCCTCACGAGAATGCATTATTTTTGCAGAAATACACTGTTTCTGGATAAAAATGTCTGTGTGTGTCTGTATAGCTAAGTTGTGTTAAATCATCATATTTTGACCCAGGAATCTATGGTTCAGCCATTTCCCCTCATTAACTGAACACCCTGCATATACAAAAGGCAACTATTACATTTGTAATAAGGCAAAAACTGCAAGTCATTTTTGGTGTAAATATCAGTGCAAATTTATGCATATTTACCACTTATGCTGCAATTTGCCAATAATTGCGCATTAGAGGTGAATGGAGCTTTTAACGCTCAATAAACTCATTAGTCGCGCAAATGCAACAATTATCGTTTACCGAATCAACTCAATTAGGTTTCAATAACGTTATATGATTTATAATCGTTTAAACATCGTTGGTTCTACTAAACAGTAAAATAATTAATAAATTTGCAGAAAAATTAAATTTAATAATGAGTTACATAATTATTCGCCCTTAATCAAATAATATTTCTGTATGTAGTTTTGATGATTTATTATTATTTTTTAAAATTATTATTATTATCAGCGCAGTTCAAGTTAGAATTTTACTACGTTGTTTTATCTTGACAAATCTTGGTTTGCCTTACTCTACAGTTTTAACGCATTCTGGGTTACTTGAAAATAAATCTTTGTAAAATACATTTCAAAACTTTGAACTTAAGATCCTTAAGATTTAAAATCTGAATTGATAAAATATATTCTGATTATTAACTCTAGGAGGCTTCAAAATTTAGAAAACTTCAAAACTGACAAGAATTCTGAAAATTATAACGAATTTAGAAATATTGTTAATGATTAGATTAAGATCAAGAAATCTTTTCTATATTCAATTTTATATTTATATAAAGAAACGTCAATTTAAGTTTGGTCATTTTTAGAAAACTTGAAATTTATCAGTCTACAAAAACTATTAGTTTTAAAACTATAAAGAATTTTTAGAAAGGAAAATCAGATGATGATATCAAAACTGTTGTTACATAACATTATGATGTAGCATTTTCAACTTTCAAATATTTGATATTAATAACCTATAAAACTTCTTTTTAAAAATTTCCAAAAGTATGAAAAATTATCGATTATTTTTTCAAGAATAATCAGATTAAAAGATCTTTATAAAACTTTCTTTTAATTCTGCGTACAAAAGCACTGAGCTTTACTTACATTTTGCTCTATTACTGATATAATTTGTTTAAATGGTCAATGCTAGGCTGAATTGTTCAATTATTTTTTTAGCAAGATTATAGGTTGAGAGCTATAATTACTCTCAATTCTAAAATAATAATAATAAAATTTCTTCGCCTGAAGAAGCCACAGTATGGCGAAATATTTGTTGCGTTTTAAAAATGCAATAATAAAGTGTTTTAAAAATTTAAGTGTTTTACTTCAACAACCAAAGAAGTGAATATGAATTTTTAACAAATAACAGCCTCATCAGTTAATATATCTAATATAATGACAATTTAGAAATCTAGTTTACTAGAATAAAACATCAAAATCCGTATCATGTGCTGTGATGTCTTTGAGATGCTTTAAATAATCTAATATTGAAGACTATTTCCCCATAATTACTAGAATTGTCAAGACAACAAAAAAGTCAGGACTTTTAAATTGATTTTTGCAACTTTCATGGGATTAAAAGATCTACCTTTTATATAAAAATTCTGCACAAAGAATAGTTATAATTCATTTTAATTATCGAATTTACGGTATGAAGAATCCTATTTCATATTTATGCATAATATACTTTGAAAAGAATAGCATTTAATAAAACAAGTGAAAAAAGTGCCAAACTGTGTTTTATTCATATCAACATTTTCACGTACTCAAACAACCAAATTAATACTTTGAAAAGCTTGAAAACTTTTATTCCAAAATGACTAGAATTTATAAAACTATGAAGCATTCACAAATATTAAAAATGATTTCTTCAAGATTAATCAAATTAAAAAGATCTTTCTTATGGAACCCAGTTGCCTTCTAAGATCCTACTCTTTCTTATTTGGGGCTGTGCAATTAATTTTTAAGGCAACTTTAAAACTATCACTATTCCAGTCGTTAATGATAACAATTTTCAAAACACTGAAGAACTCAGATATTTAGGAGGATCCATCAGATCAAAATTCCAAAACAGGAAGAAAGTAAATTAGTACAGTCAACCTGTCATTGCAGACTTAAGGTCCTTGATGTGGATATTCTTAACGATTTTTCCATCATTTCCTCTTAGATTATATTTCACGGGTGAAATAACGTCGAAAATTCTGGACTTCATCGCTAGCTTGGCAGCAAAAAAACTGTATCTCCCTTCTCCGGCTTCCACTCTCTTCTTCTTAAACAGTAATAGTGGCTTTGGCTAATGGCAGCGAGGTAACTGCTTCTTCTCACCATTTCTTGTATATCCAGTAGTTTATCCTGACGTTTGCGCAAGGACGGCGGTTCACCAGACGTGATTTCTCCTGAACCGCCGTCCTTTGTACAGATGTGGATAAATATGTCACAGAAGTAGATTCACTCAGAAAAGAGTTCTATTCAAAGTTTTCTGACTTCAGAGATAATGAAAATTACATTCAGTTTATCCGTTGAAGACATGCAAGATGAAATTGCCAGATAGAGCTTATCGATTTGCAGTGTAATTCAGAACTGAAATACAAGTTCGACAAGGATCTTCTTGATTTCTATGCAAAATATAATGTAGGTATTTAACAGAGTTGTTTAAAGGGAATATTCCTTGATTTCTGGTTAAAAGTTTTTGAGTTTTACAAAGGTTAATTGTTAAAATAAATTGTAGCTGTTTTGGAATTTTGATCTGATGGATCCTCCTAAATATCTGAGTTCTTCAGTGTTTTGAATTTTTCTAAATATAAATTAAATTATTTATTAAATTAAATCTAAAGTTCACGGCGATCGATCAACTTCTCTAGCGTAATTGAAATAAAATATCCATTACGAAATGAGAGTCATCACGGAGTCTACCTGCCCGACCATCAAAAGAAGTTGTAGTGTTCGAATAAACGAGTTATCGTGAAGGTTTACATTCGGAAGATGTTATTTTTAAGATATAAATTGTTAAATTGTGTAATTCAAAGATTCATAAACACCATTTTGATCGAAGGCCTACTTTTTTTAATTGTTCCCCCACATATAAACTTATTTTGAGATACCTTATACAACACTGTTCAATATTTACGTATACAAATAATAACTACTACTTCGCTCTAATTTTTAAATAACTGTCAAGATTTACTTAGATAATTGACTACCTAAAAAATTAACTAGTTAAATAATTACACGATATTATAAAACTAAGATTTATTTTGTTAAGTTATTTAGATCAAAATATCTACTTTATGTATCACTGGCAAATGTTATAAATATCAACAGCCTTTTCTTCAACGTCTGCTATTCTTGAAAACAACTCCAGCATTTAGTAAATGGCTAATATTTATCGACCTCAAACAATTAGATCTTTAAAAACACTCTAAGCCATAAAACTCTATCCAATCTCTATGTACATAAAAAACAAAAAATGAATCGTATTTCCAATAGATTCTCTTGCATTTCGTATTCTCAGCCAAAGCTTTTATTGTGCTAGAATACTCCTTAGTCTTTATAGTCTTTCAATAAAGTGAATTTAATTTCTAAAGAATCTGTTGCACATTGTAATCTGTATTAAAGTCTTCTTATGCTAGATTATTCCTCAGTCTTTAGAGCTCTCAGTTTTCTTTTTGCTAAAATCTGCTAAGTTGGATGCTTGAAGCCATAACGTTGTGATACATCTTGAATCAGGAATTTAATAAAATAAAACTGTACTTCGTATTCTAAAGCAAATCTTTTCTTCTGCTAGAATATTCCTTAGTCTTCAGAGTTGTCGAATAAAGTAAATCCCATTTTAATTATATTCTGTTTCGCTTTGTATTCTGTACCAAATTTCTTCTTCTGCTAGAAAATTCTTCCCCTAAAAAAAGGACTCGCATTTGTATAGGATATATAAGTCAAATTTTTTCTTGTACTAGATGATTTCTAAATTTTGTGAGCTAATAAAAAAAATTAATCGCATTTCTTAAAAATTTTGTTGAATTTGGTATTATGAGCCAAATTTCTTCCTATTATACTTATACTCGAATAGTTCTTAGTCCTTAGAGCACTTTTAACATTTCTAAAACTGTGAAGAAATGAAAAATTATTCTTGCAAAATTTATGAGATCAAACGATTATTTTTATAAAATATAAATAAATATTAAATTTATACATTTATAGAAATTTTGTAAATAATTTTTGTTAATATTAGTATAGAAGCTTTAATCTTTACTTAGCTTATGTAATTACATACAAAGAATTGCCGTATTTACTTATATGACTAACTTAAAACTGTCTTGGTCCTTAAATCTTTAGAGTATACTTGCTATAAAATTTAAATTCATAGAAATTTTAGAAATGATTTTAGTAAATACACCAAATAAAAATATATGTTGCTTTGGGTGAAATTATTTTAAAACTTAAAATCTAAAGGGCCAAAAATATTGACGAATTTCTCAAATTGTCGAATAGCTTCGATTAACTGTCTTTCTTTTGCTTCTACAACTATATGCAAAAAACTAGTATGACTAATTTTAGTCAATATTTAAGCTTTAGAGATCTTTAGAAAGCTCAAAATCTATTAGCTTAAAATAATTAGAAAATTTCCAACTTTAGATAATTGATGTAATATTGATTAGATCAAAAATTTTCGATTACCTTACACAATTTTTTAGAAAACTTGAGAGATATTAGCATATACAAGAAAATTCTAAAATGACGATATTAAATATCGGAGACTGTTACTTTGTGAAATTCCAGTAAATATATAGCAGAAACTCTGGTTGACAATTGTTTCGCTCAACAGTGATATTAAAAACTGTGCAAACTCTTAACCAGAGGATATTTTATTATATATTATTTTTGCATAAATGTTTTCTAGTTAGAAAACAATTTTATACTGTTTATTAGATTTTTTTCTTTAATACTTACTATCAGAAGTAACGACCTATTCTCGCCTTCTGTATTCACCGTTCGGATCAGTGTGGAAAGGAAACTACAAAAAACAAATACCTCGATCTAAGGAAAGCTTAGTCTGATCTATGCGGACTCTGGATACAAGGCTACCGACAGATTAAATAGCGTATTTATTACAACATGCATGGCCCTGCTATAATGGACTTTCTTTTCCCTAGCTACTCGTGGAACGTACATGAACCAAAACGCTAATCATGGAATGGACGACTACAACGTTCAAAGACGTTGAAAGGGAGCCAAAAAGCAATGTGCCTATGGAAACTTGCAGAAAATCAGGCTAAGGATTAGCTGCTGAAAATTAATGAAGTTGAGCTTGCTTAAGGCTTTCGATTAAAGGTCTAAATACTAAAGTAGGAGGAAAAAGTTCGTCATCAAGAGCGATTTAAGGCCAGGGCAAGGTCGAGTTTAAAAGTATAAGTGCCTCTCGATAGAACACCCAGATCTTGGTCTAATGAGGATGCACGGAATACAGTCACTGCCAAAAGAGTGAAAAGGCAAATAGTGACTATCGCCGCTGGCAACACTCTGTCTTACAACCAGGCAGCAATTGATGTTAAAATAGGTATAATCCTAAAAGGATTTTCAGAATGCCTCATGACCAGGAAACAAATTGACGCCATAATTGGGGCCATTGGGGATAAAATAAATAGGGATGGAAAAATGCGAACAGTGAGCGCAAATTCCATCAGTTTCATGATAGTCCAAGGTGGCTTGCACTGTCATGTGCTGATCGTGTCACAGCCGACCTGATAATGGATACTGGAAGAGGCAGAGATGCTGCATCCGAAAGTCCTAATTGGCTACATTCCCAATACACGAATGAGAAGGTAATTTTTAAGAAAGATATACTAAGAATAAATAAACATAAACATTAACATAAGGCAATCTCACTGATTTAGGCCCAGAATAACCTGAAGATCTCCAAAGGTACTAAGGAAGTTACGCTGTCGGTGGATTCACATTTTACTCATAGGGTGTTGAAGCTGGACAATAAAATCACCAATCGATTTGTCCAGGTTGAACTAGGATCCAAGTGTAGAAGGGAGCAAAGCGGAGTGGGGCTATCAAAAGACCAGTCACCTAAGGAAAACCGAGGAAGGTCTTGAACGACGACAAGGGTCACAAAAGGTCCTACTCAATCGATGAAGACGGATAGAAGGGAAACACTAAAGCCTACCTTTGTGAATGCAATCAGGCAGGAGGTGTTAGACATTACTCTAGCTGATGCCTACACAGCAAGCACCATTCAAAATTGGCATGTATAAGGAAACCAATTTTTTTGAGAAGATTGATTTCGACGTAGAGACCACAAAGAAAGATGCAATAGAGTGTAAAAATCCGAGAAACACCGACTGGAGCCTCTATAGAGAGTGCTTAAGTGTGAAAACCGACGATCTCTACCTCAACATACAGATTACAAAAGTGCTAGAAACAGTAACGGCTCTGCTCAGAAATAAGATACTAAAGGTTTATGAATATAGTTATAAGCCTCAACATGCAAATAAAACTTTGAACAGTGCAAAGAAAACATGGTTATAGATAGACACAGTCGGAATATAATATTAAGAGTTAAGAAAATCTAAAAGCAACAGCCAGGTTCTACAAAGTCCAGTCCAAAGACCACTCCAAAAGCATTGGGCTAATAAAAAAACTTAATAGCAGTTACGCAGAGAAGCTTAAGTAAAGTCTCAGTATGCAGCTAAATTTCACCAGCAATGATTTAAAGCAATGTTTATTGTAATTTCTATTTTTGTTATTATTAGATAAGTGAATATATTTTCTAAGACTTCTATGTAATCCAAACTTTGTTAAATAACTTTCTCTATAATAAAATAATGTTGCCCTATCAAAATATATATATATATATATATATATCTTGAATTTTGTTCACTTCGTAGTACATTTTTAATGAATAACAGAAAAAAGTTAAACAATTTTCTGTTATTCAATATATATATATATATATAAAACTTAATTTAAATTTAAACTTTATCATATTTTTATTCTACCTTTGCTACTACTATCCCACTTTTCAGAACCTATTTCTTCAACCTCTCCACTAATTACCCTCTCTTTAACTGTTGACCTAAACGGGCGTGCCTGAAAGGGACTGAAGAAACGTCATAAAAATCGAATAATAAAATGGCCCCTGACCTGCGTTCAAAAAGTGATGATGTGATTTCTTTACTGAAAAGTACAGACTTTAAAACAATTTTTAAAAAATAGGTCGAAAAATGTACAAAAACATTTTGTAGTGAAATTTTTAAACTAAAAATGGTGATGTGGCCATCATAGTACTTTCCCTATATTTTACTCGAAAACTATGATGTTTACGCAAAAAGGCTATTCTAAATGATTTGTTCACTTTTGAATTCTCTACAATTATTTGTACTAAAAGTTTTACGTAGCTCTAATAGTTTATTAGTAATTGGCAAAAAATGTCAAAATTTTCAATTTTTACTTTTTTTCTCAAAAGTTAAGAACTTTATGAAAAATATGTTCGAATAAAACGTTTTCAGTTTTTTATTCTCTTTAACTTTTGTTTGAACGGTTTTTTTTTTTATATTTAGAAGAATATCACGAAAAAACAAAAAAACGCCTCGAGTAAACATCCACTTCCGGTTTATGAATGTTTACCAAAAGCTTTTCAGTTCCAGTTTTTAATGATAAAACCTTAAGTTCAAAGTTTCATCTCAATCGGATTATTCGTTTTTGAGATACAGCGCCCACCGACAGACAGACACACAGACAGACAGACAGACACACACACACACAGACACACAAAAATTTTTTCCAGAAATTAGTGGAATGGACTCAGGGGGACTCAAAACGGATATTTCCGCAAAAAAAAACTTCAAAAAAAAATCACGATCACAATACTTCCCCTATATATACTTCGTATATAGGGAAAGTAAAAAGGGAAATAAGTGAATTGAAAAATGATATCAATAATTTAAACTCTGGCAAAGGAGAGGAAGATAAAACTGACAACATAAAACAAATCAATACGAAAAATTGTACTAAAAGTGATGAAGTTAATGCTTGTTACGCTACACTTTTGATGGAAACAGATATTAATATTAGGTGGAGAGTAACACTTTTTTTGTTCTATAATGTTTTATAAAATAAAAACATTATGAAACAAAACAAGTGTTACTCTCTACCTAATTGTAATGCTTTTCCTAATTTTAAAATATTCTTAACGTCCTTGGTTCTGCATTTCGGGTATAGATATTCTTTAACTTTTTTATTTTTCAGGTTCTACATTACATGTAAATATTAAGGTGTGCATTCGAATTTTTTAACGTAATTAATACATAATACTATGTCAATACGTTAGATTGTTTTATATCCTCTATGTTTATTGTATCTTCGATTGTCTTAATTTTTCTTCGAGACCTTTTCAATTTCTAAATTCCTGAAAATGTTCTTTATCATATGCTACCTATCACCTAGTGATAAAGAAGAGGAATATCTCCTTTATTACTAGGTGGATTAATTTGCAGTTGTTTCTGTCTTTGAGCAACAATTTTAGTAATGCATTTTCTTCTTTTACCCACTATATGTGCTTCGTCATATATTTTCTTTTTATGACCTCACTTTATTTCCCTATATCGGGGCGTTGGCCACTAATATCACAAAAAAAGGAAGAACAAAAGGGAACACGTGCAGCAACGCGTTGTCTAAATAGTTTATAAGATGCACACTACCTATTTTTCTGTTGTTTGGGTGTTCTTGAACTCACCTTGGAGGAGCACGAATGCGGCTGGTGTTTCTCGGATGGCGGTGGCTTTCGAACTCACAGGAGAGTAATTCACAAAATCACGGCGCAAAAACGGTGATAAAATGAATAATGTACAATTCACAAGGTATGGTACAAAACTACTAGTTAATCTCTTTTAAGTTTTCTTAACTCCCTTCACTCTTACTATACCTATGTTGCTTCTATTATACCGATCCTCTATTCAACTCCACTGTCAATAACACAGACTAAAGTTAAAATTTTTGATTTCGATTTCTTATTATTCATAGATGCATCAGTTTAAAAATTTAGTCCCCTTCAAAATTAATTTAATACTAATTATTCGTTCTCCTGATTTTAACAACCATTTCCACAGACGATTTTTAATTGTAGATGTTTTTTTTATTCTTCAATTTCCGTAGGTATAAAATATTTTGTAAAAGTTGTAAAATTTGTGACTTAAATCGCCCAATTTTATAGATTTTGATTTTAGATACTATATTTTTTCGACAATTGTGTCAGTATCACATATTTTTAACTTCATCGATGATCTTCACTTTCTCACTTAACTTTGAAAATGTTCTGTTTTAGATCGTGGATGCCATGTCGGTTCTGGCGCGGTTTTAACTACAAACTACTTAATTTCACTTTTAGTAGGCATTAGGATAAGTGCTTATAAAAATTCCATATACAGGGTGAGTTTTCTTAGATGTTCTCTATGGGGATCTCGGAAACTATAAGAGATAGAGAAACGGTTAAATGGGGAAAGAAGTGTAGATTTACGAGACGAATAAAATTCCACTTTCATAGTTTTCAAAAAAGTCAAGGGTAACTAGATATTTTGAAAAAAGTAAAAAGTGTCAATTTTTTCAAATCAATATATATCGGTTATTATAACAGATAGACAAAGTTTTAGATAATTTTATGTAGATTAATAAAAAATAATCATAAAATTTTTATCACCATTATTTTCCGAGATATGATGCAAACTTACATTTTTTTAAATGGAAGCCATAGTTGGCTATGGCCTCATTCAAAAGGTATTTTTTTTCTCTTTAATCCAATATGACATCCTACATAGTTATTTCTAAAAATAAGTGAGTTATAGTCATTTTAAATTTTATTATAAATAAAAAATGGGTAGTCATGAAAAAGATGAAAGTAAAACAATTGCAGTTGTTTATCATAATAGCAATATTGTAATTATTAGTTCTACAAAGTTAAATAAAAATGAAAAACCAGCATAAAAATAATAATTTTGTAATTATCAAATGGCTTTCTGTATGTGGTATAAACCCATTTGTCAAGAGGATAATACGTTTCTTACAAAAATATTATGAACAGATGAATCGCGATTCACTAATTGTGGTATTTTTAATCGCCACAATGAACATAGAATCCACGAGAAGTTTCACAGAGAAAACTACAAATTAAATTTGGGTTTAATCCATGGTGTGTTTGGATTAATAATTCTCCGTCCATATATTTTTGAAAGCTCACTAAGTGAAACTGATTACTTTCATTTTCTTCATAAAACATTTGAAGATACTCTCGATTGTTTAAATTTATCATTACAAGTAAGATGAAAATGGTTTCAATATGACGGTGTTCCACCTCATAACATGTTGGCTTTACAAATTATTTAAATGATGCTTTTCCTAACTCATAAGTGGAAAGAAATAAACCAATCCCAGGGCCAACTAGATCTCCCGATCTGCGCGTTTTAGAATTTTTTCTGTGTGGTTATGTAAAAAACAAAGTATATGAAAAATCATATCAATCTGTGGAGGATCATAAACTAGTTGTTATTGAAACATTTAATTCAATTTACATGAGAATAGTCAAAAAGCCATAAATTCAATTTTAAAAAGATATAAATTATGTCATAATAGGATTAATAGTGGACTCTTTGACCATATTTCTTTAATAATAAAATTTCTCTCCCATTGATATTTTAATAATTACAGAATTACTTTATGCAGTTGTTTTATTTTGGTTTATCTCTGTAAAACTAATAATTACAATATTGCTAATATTATAAACAACTGCAATTGTTTTACTTCACCTTTTTCATGGCTACCCATTTTTTATTTATAATAAAATTTAAAATGACTATAACTCACTCATTTTTAGAAATAACTATGTCGTATGCCATACTGGATTAAAGAGAAAAAAATTACCTTTTGAATGAGGTCACAGCCAACTATGGTTTCCATTTAAAAAAATGTAAGTTTGCGTCATATCTCAGAAAATAATGGCGATAAAAATTTTCTGATTATTTTTTATTAATCTGCATAAAATTATCTAAAACTTTGTCCTTTACAGTTTTTTTTTCTATCTGTTATAATAACTGAGATATATTGATTTGAAAAAATTGACACTTTTTACTTTTTTCAAAATATCTAGTTACCCTTGACTTTTTTGTTAACTTTGAAAGTGGAATTTTATTCGTCTCGTAAATCTACACTTCTTTCCCCATTTAACCGTTTCTCTATCTCTTATAGTTTCCGAGATCCCCATAGAGAACATCGAAAAAAACTCACCCTGTATAAAATCAGGGATCACGTTTACTTAAATATTCTTACCGTCGACTAAATTATGCATATAAATCGGGAAATAAACTATCTGCAGTGGCCAATTATAGGTGGTACAAGTTCAATTTGATTCTAAAGTAGAAACATTCTACTAAAATAAAACTTTTTTCGCGCTGATTCTAAGATTCTACAGTTTGATAATGATTACCTTGTAATTGAAACTAGTCACGAGAAATAAAATATAAGTGGTATAAAAAAGTTAAGTGTTTTCTTTATTTAAAAATCGAAAATGTACCACGAAGTAAACGCCTCCAAAATTCAAGAATTACTAAATGGGTTTTTAGATTAGTTTTAGTTTTTAATTAATTAATAAGTTTCTGAAGTACTATCTAACTGATTTATTATTATCTAATCATTAATTTTCTTTTTTTTTTCCAAACATTATTTTTTTCCAGTAGTTGCACCAGTTTTAATTCCTCAAGATACACGTGTTTATTATAATATATAATAGTTTTATAAGAGAATATATAAAGATTGATTTATCAAGAGGATATGATGATCGCACAGCCCATTGAATTAATCAGTTTGGGGACGTCGGCGTCGAATGGGCGTTGTTCGGTTATCTTGTTACTAACGCCGGGCGTTAAATTTGGACAATTAGCTGAATCGACACGCGAGAATCGGCTAAATGTATTTTATCGTAACAATGGCCCCGTCTAGTTCCATTGACCGTGAACCGATTTTGCAATGCAGAATAGGTGCATTCGACGGGAATTTGCATAATTCACTTTTTTTAGCTATCCATCGGGGGTATAATGGCCAATGTTAATTACCATACATATTGTTCTCATTAATGGACTGTGAAAATTATTTAATGGACAGCGTTTCAATTTGATTAGAATCAGCGTGAAAAAAGTTTTATTTTAGTAGAAAGTTTCTACTACTACAAATTGAACTTGTACCACCTATAATTGGATGCTGCAGACAGTTTATTTTGCGATTTATGTGCGTAATATAGTCGATCGTAAGAATATTTAAGTAAACGTGATCCCTGATTTTATATATGGAATTTTTATACGCACTTACCCTCATACCTACTAATAGTGAAATTAAGTAGTGTGTAGTTAAAACCGAGCCAGAACCGACATGGGATCCACGATCTAAAACAGAACATTTTCAAAGTTAAGTGAGAAAGTGAAAATCATCGATGAAGTTAAAAAAATGTGATATTGACACAATTCTCGAAAAAATATAAAGTAACTAAAGTCAAAATCTATAAAATTAGGCGATTTAAGTCACAAATTTTACAAGTTTTACAAGATATTTGATACCTACGGAAATTGAAGAACAAAAAAAACACCTACAATTATAAATCGTCTGTGGAATTGGTTGTTAAAATCAGGAGAATGAATAATTAGTATTAAATTAATTTTGAAGGGGGCTAAAGTTTTAATCTGATGCATCTATGAATAATAAGAAATCGAAATCGAAAATTTCAACTTTAGTCTGTGTAATTGACAGTGGAGTTGAATAGAGGATCGGTGTAATAGAAGCAACATAGGTATAAGTAAGAGGGAAGGGGAGTTAAGAAAACTTAAAAGAGATTAACTAGAGTTAGAGGTTGATGACTGAAGCTGAAGCGATCAAAGAAAGCATTAAAATATTAAAGTCAATAAACTAAACCAAACTATCACAGACGGTTACATAGGATGTTTCGTCGAACAAGAGCGCGAGCTAGACTGTATATTCCATCTTTCTTCCACCGCGGAAGAGTCCCGCAAAAAAGTTGACTTTTTGTTGGTGATAGTGTGCACGCACTATTAGAGCAGTATCTCTGGTAGGTAGGAATATGCTCCCTCTTCTAGATTGAGCAGTGTTTCTTTGAAAGTTCACAGATGTTAAGCCTGGGAAGTACTTATATACTTCTTTATAAAACTTCCATCAAGTTTTTTATTGGTTCGATGCTTTTGGAGTGGTCTTTGTAAAAGAATTTGTGGAGCCTAATTCTTTGGGCTGTATCAGTAACTCCCTCACAGAACGTCATCTGTGTTTTCCTTTTCGATTTTCTCAACTCCCAATTATATTCAGACAGTACCTATCTCTAGGAATCCCAGTATCTCCACTATCCCCACTGTTGAAAATTTTCATTGCATCTTGAGACGACCTAAATCCTTGTTCATACATTATACGCCTTTAGGATCCTATTTCCGAACAGTGTCGTTACTGTTTCTAGCTCTTCTTTAGTCTGTATGTTGACCTCAACATTTTCACAACATGCCAATTTTAAATTGTGCTTGCTTGATAATCAATATTTCTTGTCTGATTGTATTCATAACTCTATTAATAATATCTAAATTGGTTGATATTTAATAAGTTCCTTACCTCTATGATTGGTGTCCGTGCTGCCTCATAGCATATTGTGAGCGTTGGCATGACAGCCCAGGAGGTGGTGTTTATTGCCTCTGCTAGATCTTCTATGGTGAATTCTGGAATTAATGTATATTTAATATCTTTGCGGAGCATTCAAACTGCCCTTAAAGTAATGCAGTCGGTTTTATACACCGTACTACAATTATCTTGGGGAAAACCCCTTATGTGCCCCTTATTGATTCAAAGTTTCAAGCGGAATCCTACGTCAAATTTGGCTTTTTTTGAATTTCCAATAAAGGGTAAATGATGTGATGGAGATTCAATTAAATACAGCGTATACCCGCCGTTAGGCTTTTTGCGTTTAGTGTTTCCCCTCTATCCGTCTTCATCAATTAAGTAGGGTCCTTTGTATCCCTTGTTGTTCCTCGGTTTTCCTTGGATGGCTGGACCTGAACGAAGCTCTTTTGGTAGCCCCACGCCACTTTGCTCCCTCCTTTTAGTTCAACTTGTCCAAAACGATAGTTGATTTTATGCCCAAGCTTCTCCATCCTGTTAGCGGTCTGTGAATTCACCGATAGCTTGATCTCCATCTTAGGTCCCTTCAGATTTTTCCTTAGTAGTTGAATATCTTTAGTTTATTCTGGGCTATTGGAAAAGTAGCCAATCAGGACTTTCGGGTGTGGCATCTCTGCCTTTTCCAGTATCCTTATCCTGGCTTCTTTCGCCATTTAGCTAGTCGACTATAGCACACTCAACACATGCGAGCCACCCTTGTTTATGGTGAAACTGGTAGAATTTAGACTTCACTGTTCGCTTTTTTGCATCCTCATATATTTGATCATGAGAAATTCTGGAAATCCATGTAGGATTATGTCTATTTTAACACCAGTTGCTGTCTGGCTGTAACACAGTGTTGTCAGAAATAGGAACTATTTGCCTTTTCATCCTCTTGGCAGTTAATATACCCGGTGTACTTCCAATTACATATGTCATTTTTGCCAAAGTCAAATCTCCATCTCTAAAAGAAGGAAAATACGCCTAAAATAAGGTAAACATAAATGGTAAAGAGAACCCAGAGAATTCTTGGACTCTCATTGCCTGTCAGGAATATGGGTTAGAGTGGAAGATCATCGGACCGCATGAACTCCGCCCAGCTTCTTCTATCTAAAATTTGTGTATTTTTATATATTTATGTATATTTTATTAGGTAAAAAGCTAAAGCATAATAAATAAAAAATAAAAAATTGACCGAGGTCTCTTGGTTGCTTTTTCGGATGTTCTATCGACGGGCACTAATAATTTTACCGAGCTTCCTCTGGTTTCATATCGCTCTTGATGACGAACTTTATACTTTATACTATACTTGCTTTAGTATTTAGACCTTTAAGGCTTTTGACAAGCTCGTCTTCACTGTTTTTCAGTAGCTCATCCTCAACTGTTTTTCTGCAAGTTTTCATTGCACACATTGCCATGTGGCTTTTTTTCAGCGTCTTTGGATGTTAGGGAATCATCAACTCTATGTTTAGAGTTTTGGTCCATTTATGTCCCACGAGTAGCTAGATTTTTTTTTACACTACTCCAAATCAAAATATCAAGTATTTTCTTTATACCTCCCTGTCCAATATGCGTATGTTTTTATGTAGATAGGATCATACAAATCAACAAAATGCTTAAATTTATAAAGCTGGCTGAGATAATTAAATTTAAAAAAATCTCTTGTACTATCTGAGAAATTTCGTAAATGATTTTTAGTAAACTATAAATTCATTTCAAATTTCTAAAAATTTTAGGCTTTATATTTAAAATTAGTCAAATATGTTTTTGTGCAATTTATAGAAGAACAATAAAGGCAATTAATGGAAGCTGTGTGAAAATTGTTCAGTAACCATCTAATTTCAAGATTCGGTAATGTTTCACCATATTTGTCCCTTTGTGCTTTTTTTAGTCTCAATAGTAAAATGTGCACGACTTGACCAAGAACTTGGATCTATTGAAAACAAAACAAATGCCAATCAACATATAATTGCCACATTATCGACAAAAATGCCTGAATTTAGGGCAGAAGAAGAAGAAGAAAAAGTGCCCTTCAGGGTACGCGTGGAAGATCACTTTGCTCAATTCTCGTGCAGTCTAAATTATATATGAATATTATTTATATTATTTTTGTATGTATTAAGCTTTTTTTATTGGCAGAGAATTAAAACAAACAAATGAATAAATAAATAAATAAAATATCCTAGCTCAGTTATTGCATCTTAATCAAAGAGAAATCTTAACAGCAATGTCGAGAATATAATATATACATTATTACGGCATCTATAGGACCTTATTAAAAAAAATGAGGAATTCAAAATAGGCAAGTTTTAAGGTTTTAATTACTATGAATGAATTTATTTTCTTATATCAGTCTTGATTTTATTGGATTGTTAAAGCTTTCCAGTTTTGTGTGTTGAACATAGTTGAACAAATATGTCTTCAGTCAGCAGGATACGATTTAAAATATCTAATAAAAAAAATTAAATTCGAAGTGGGCAACTTTTATTTTTTGATTCTTGAATGTTGTCGGCGTTAACTTGGTGGTACATTTTAATAAGATAATTAAAACACTTTAACTTTCTTTTACCACAAAAATATTTATTGCTGTGACTATAGTTTCGAACATTCACTGTTCATTATCAAACATAAAGTACTAAAGTAATAAATATTTTTGTGGTAAAACAAAGTTAAAGTGTTTTAATTATTTTATTTTTTGTTTTATTGTTGAAAATGTTATATTTTTGGGTATTGACTATGGTTGAACCAAAGGATTTTTTTTTATATTTTCAATTAATGAAATTTGCTTAAATCTATATTAAAATTTCTGGACTTTAAATTTTATATCATATATACTCTAAAGATTTAAGGACCAAATCAGCCTCAAGTTAGTCATATGACTAAATGCGGCAATTGTTTGTATAGAAAAACATAAGCTAGGATTACTAGGATTAAAGCTTCTATAGGTTGAAGACTTACTAACTACCTAACGTTAACAAAAATTATTTACAAACATTCTCAAATCTTCACAGTTCTATACATTTAATTGTCTTAGCTAGCCTAAATTTAATATATATATATATATATATATATATATATACCTTAATATTTTAAAGATAGGCTCAGAGTTTTTTGAAATTTCTAAAAAGAGTTCAAGAAGTAAAGTTAAAACTGTTGCTTTTATTTTTTGATTTAAAACAGGATTTTATAAAATATAATCTTTTGTTCTGAATTTTACTTGAACCACTTTTCCGTTGTTCCCAATTTTAGAAATGTTAGTAAGTGATGGTTAATAGTTGAGAGTGAACTTAGGTACTTGTTTATACTTTGTACTTTTAGAAGATTTTTTTGTACAACGAAGTGTCAAAATTAAATAAAAACATTACATAAAAGTAAAGTAATAATTGTTCCTTATTTGCGTAAAGATTGGATATAGTTGTATATGTCAAGGTTTTTTAAATGTTTAAGGTATTTCAAAATTAGCCATTTACTAAATGCCAGCGTTATTTTTTAAGAATAGCAGAAGTTGTTGATATTTGTTTTAATATTTATCAGGTAATCATAAATGGCAGATGTTTTGATCTAACCAACTTTACAAAAAACTCAGTTCATTACAGTTTTACAATGTCTTGTAATTATAGTATAATGAGATAATTGCTTTGGTAGTCAATCATCTAAATGAATGTTATATAAATTAGAACAAAGTAGTAGTATTAGATTTGTATACGTAAATATTGAACAGTGTTGTATAGGGTGTCCCAAAATACGTTTATATTTGGTGGACCAAGTACGCCATCTATCAAAAAGGTGTTTATTATTTTTTGAAGTATATAATTTAACTAAACACTAAAATTTCTTATGATGACCGGGCAGGTAGACTCTTAATGACAGTCATTTCGTGATGGATAATACGCCACAGAAGTTGGTCGACTGGCGTAAATTTTAGATTTTATTTGAGCTTATAGGAGTTAAATCATTGTCATAATATACACAAATTACAATCTAAGATCATTTAAACGGCGTAAATTCAGAATTTAAAAATTCGGTTGGTCACAAACAGATTGATTCACACTAACCACGTTCTTTGTCATCCTTGATAATCTTGGTCGACTAGTTTTTGATTTTTTCAATGTTGTATCTTTCTCTTTAAACTTCTCCTTCCATTTTTGAATGAGAGGTATGTTTGGCGCCTTATTTAAGTGGCAAAAATTTTGAATATTGCAGAAATATTCTACGCGCTGCAGTAACCGAATCACATTTTTTTTAAACCCTTACACGCATATCGTGCGAGCTACTCCTGAGAAACGTTCTTGACTAACTTTATTTTAGGATTGCAAGTATTGAAAGGAAATCATTGATTTTTTTGATATCTATATTCTACAATTAAACACTACTACTTTTAAATTTTGCTAACAGTTTTTGAGAATTTTGAAGATTCAGTTCAAATAAGCAAAATAAGTAAATTTTGCCAGGTCTTTGTACAGAATAATAGAAGCCATGTAAATGTAGTTACTACAAATATAGTAATCATTTTATTTATTTTGTGCAGCTTGAAGTCAACGTTTGAAGTGGATTTTAGTAGTTCGTATTACAAACATTTCAAAATGAAGCAAAGGTTTAGATTTTCTAACAGCTACAGTTTAAGAGCTTTTAAGATTTTTAAAGCTCTCTAGATGTAATCGGCGTAACAAAAATCATCTTTTAGTTATCTATAGCTCTAAAAACTCAAGAGCATAAAATAGTAAAATATCAGAAATTTAAATGAACTATGAAGTTTTTGATACATTGAATAAAGATAAAATAATGAGATGAACTTTTAAAAGACATTAGCAAAGTTGATTTCTTATCTATAGCTTTAGATGTTATACTGACCTTAAAATATGCAATAATAGGGTCTCCAAAAATTCGACGTAAACACATCAGAAATGGAAAAAATATTGAATCGGTGACAAAAATGGCATTAAGTCTGTACACATCAGCTGGTAAGTATAAGAAGAATATGAGAAGACGTGAAGATTTATGATCCAAATTTGAAGAAAATTTAGTGTATTTATGTGTGCATTATATGTAATTTGAATAGGTCTTGTAAAGTAAATGAAGTAAACTAAAAATTGTAATTGTAAAAGTCACTATGGATGTTTAGATTTTATACTTAAGGTTAAAGTAGTCAATGAAATAAATTTATATACGTTTTTGTCAGCTCTTGTTTTCTTACATATATATTGAAGAGTAGTAAGATGAAAACGTAGTAGTAATAGTTGTATTATTTATTTATTCCAACATTCCAAAATTGTACATAAAATCCATTAATATCACAATTTAAACACACTTTTTACTTTGTTTTACACAAAATCTGTTACATAACTGATTTTTATTTAATTAATAATTAACGGTTTTGATACATTATCGTACCATTGGTCAACAATTAAATAAAAAAACTGTTATACAAAACAAAGTAAAAAGTTTGTTTAAATTGTGATTAAGAATGTATAACGAAGTAAAAGCCTCCATCGTCAACGAGTCCATTAATATAATTTCAGTCTCATATTGAAAGGGCAGAGGGCAGAAATCACAATAGTTACTTCACTCGTACCAACACTTTCTTATATGAGAAACTTGCTTCTTGGAGCTCACCTCAAAATATTTCAACTTTTAATTTAAAATTACAAAAACATTTCGTAAATCTACAATGAGTCTTACTAAGACTTAGTCTTTTTTAAATTATTAGTTAATTTATTTTAACGAACTAAGGTATTTAAAAATATTTTATTATTTCAACTTTGTTTTAGCCAAATGCGGCATATCAAATCCTCAAAGGGAACTTACACAAATATGTAATAATGATATATATATAATTTAATAATATAGTAATAGGAAACTATTTATGATTTTTAACTTTTTATTTTAACTCACTGCAATTGTTTCGCTTTACTGTAGCTTCTTCAGGTAAGGAAATATAGTACAAAAGATTTTACAAATTTATTTACATTATATACAGATTTCAGAAGTGTAGGTTGAGGGGGTTGAGCTTAAGTAGGGGGGAGTTGGAGAGTCTTCCTGACTGAAGATTTTTATTTATTTCTAAATGTTTCAGTAAATTTGGTTTCCTTCCTTTGTTGGAGATGTGGATGATTTTAAAGTTGTTGTTAAAGCGGCGGTTTTCTTTAATCAGGTGTTTTTTTTGATGAACTCACGCTCTTTGGTGTTAATTTATTCTTTTTTTGTGCTGATTGCCTGAAGATGTATATATGCCAAACTGGGAGATGAGTTTGTGAAAATTTGTGTATTATATTTCTTCACTTAAAGAAGCTACAGTATAGCGAAACAATTGCAGTGAGTTAAAATAAAAACTTTAAAATCATAAATAGTTTGCTATTATTATTAAATTAAGTAATAATGGATTTTCAAAAAATAAGTGCCTCAACAATCAACGAGATGAAACCATAGAATAATTATTTCTGAGTTTTTTTACAACTGATAAGTTCTATATACCTTAATATTAAACAGAATTAGATAAAGAATTTGTCTCTTGATAATAAACTTTTTCGAAAAAAAAAATGTTTCAAATTTATCTTTTTACTTTTTAAGTTCTAATTCTTTTAATTGTGAGCTGAACGTTTCCTAGTTTTTCAAAGGTTTTTTGATTATTTAAAGCAACCTAAAATGAGTAATTAAAGTGAATAGTAGCTATTTTGACCCTTGGAAATATTATTTTCAAGTTTTGAGTTCTTTAATGTTTCAGAATTTGCAATTATTGTAGGCTAATAGTTTTCAAAGTCTTCTATACTTTTATGTATGCGTGTATAAACTTTAATTTAACCCTATCACGGTTAAATATCTCATTAATCTACATTTGTTTTTTATAATAGTTTATTTGTAAGTACTGCAACATTTAGAAGTTTTAATTTAATCCGATTATAGCTTCTAGCGAGTACCAAAGGATCTGCAGATTTTATGTGTATTTACAAGTAAAGAAAAGTAAAGAACATAATAAGCCAAGGCTGTCGTAGTTAATTTATTGTTTCCTGCTTTCTCCAACGGCAGCCAAAATCGTGACCACAAGGACAAATATGTTCAACGGGTATCATATTGTCATATTGTTATACTCTATACATAGATGGAACTGTTAGATGCCTTTATGCTTGGCAGATTACTCTTTGGATGTCGTATAGTAGAAAAGCAGAAAATAGCAATAGTCTACCATATAATGAGATTGAAGTATAATCCAACAATTAGGGCTGTTGTGGGTGGTAAGAAAGCGCTGCCTATGGATGGAGCAAACAAAAGTCCAAGACCTATTGGTAACGTTCTACCCAACATTTAAAATTTTTTATTAGGGGCGCATACAGCAATAGTACCACAAACAATACCTGCAGTGTACCATGTAGATGTGGTGAGAATTGAGCCCGCTACGAAGCACAAAGAAGCTAGCATTGCTCCCGTTGTACCTGCATGTAGTATCCACGCCTTTTGTTTGGGTCAAAACCCTTTTTTATACTCAGTAGATTTGGCTGTAACCATATGAAAATGAATGGTGACCTAAAACTTTCCATTGCCGCATCAGTCGTAATTCCCACAGATCCTCCAAAATATAAACATGTTGTTTTGAAAAATCTTGATTAGTTTTTTTTTTGGTTGATGTGTATTTTCATAAATGTTGGAGTCAACTGATCCCGACGG
Organism: Ontholestes murinus; assembly: GCA_963969525.1. Classification (NCBI taxonomy): domain Eukaryota; kingdom Metazoa; phylum Arthropoda; class Insecta; order Coleoptera; family Staphylinidae; genus Ontholestes; species Ontholestes murinus. Next base: position 90,451,302 of record OZ018387.1, read on the forward strand.
CACATATTGCAGAACCATATATGATTGTTAAATTTGGTGCGTTTTATGAGGTTTCTTTTGTACATTATCGTGAGTTTTGCTTCACTAGCACTTACTATATATTTAATTAATTGCTCACTTAACCCGTGGTGAAACATATTTGAAAAATCCTAATCAAGATTTTTCAAATATGTTTCACCACGGGTTAAGTGAGCAATTGATTAAATATATGTTGTTTTGATTCTGTCCATAACATACTGTGGCTGTTTTTCCAAGGCCCTAGGTTAATCCGCCAATCTAAAACCATAAAAATACCTAAACTAATAGCAGCTTCTCCCGTAATGCTCCCTTGTCAAACTGGAAAGTTGTTTCTTTAGCTGGAGCCATTAAGGGTTCGTTTATTTTGAGAACAGTAACAATCGCATCGTTTGGGACGAATCGATTAATAGCCGATCGCATGTTGAAAGATCACATCACACCCTGGAGATCAATAACGAGGCCATTATTTAGTTTTTCCAGTGACACTACTGACGCAAATCTTTTAGATTTTATATAAAAATATAGATGATCTTGAATGTCAGAAAGAATTTACAGTGACTCAGAGAATGTTTGAGGTTCTATCTTCAATATCTTAAAATATAGATGCCCTTCGATGACAGAGAGATAATATTTTTAGGTTGCATCTTAAAAATCTTAAAACATTATTGAATTTGGTATACTTTAGAGAATCTTGGAGATTTCAGGGGTGGATTTGTAAATGAAAGTCTTGCAGCGAAAGTATTAATTTTATTCTCGGAGATTTCAGTTGAAATATAGATGATCTAGATTGTCAGAGAAAATTCAGTGTGATTCTGAGAATGTTTTAGGTTTTCGATGTCAGAAAGAGATCGATATAGTTCAGAAAACTTTAGAGATTGAATCTAAAAATATAGATTATTTTGGTTGTCAGAGAGGATTTAAAGTGATTCAAAGAATATTTGAGGTTACATCTTAAATATCTTAAAATATAGATGTCCTTCGATGACAGTGAGATAATATTTGCGGTTTCATCTTTAAAATCTTAAAATATAGATGGCTTCGTTATCAGAAAGAGTTCAATATGGTTCAGAGAATCTTGTAAATATAGATGATCTCAGATGTCAGGGAACATATCTTAAAATATGATTCACAAATAAAAAGGAAACTTTTTAACTTTCTTTGTATAACACTGACTTTACTTAGTGACTATAGTTTCGACAATTTTAAAAACAAAAACAGTTAAAATATGATTCTTCTTCGACAACATAGGAATTATATTTGAGAATACATATTAAAAATATGAAAATATAAATGAATTTCTAGTTTAGAAATTATTCGATATAGCTTAGAAAGTTTTGGAGATTTTATCTAAAAATACAGATGATCAGGATATTCGAGAAAATCTGGATATTATTCGATGACAGAGAGAAAATATTTAAGGTTCGGTCTTAAAATTCTTAATTATAGATGTCTTTTGATATCAGAAAGAATTTAAATGGTTCAGAAAATCTTGGAGATTTCATCTAAAAATATAGGTCATCCGGAATATCACAGAAAAAATTAGAATAATTCAGAAAACTTTTGAGGCCTATTTTAAATGTCTTAAAATCTAGATGCCCTCCGATAACACGGAGAGAATGTTTGAGTTTTCATCTTAAAAATCCTAAAACATAGATGTTCTTAAGTTAAAAAAAAGTGTCCAAGCTATTTTAGAGTCGAGCAGTTGGTAAATTATAGCAGTTTTTCATGATTAAAAATTATATTCAGAATTTCTTTCGTAATCTTAGAATTTATTGTAAACGTAGGCTTGAAATTTAAAACTTTTTCAAAGATTTAAGAACCTAAAGTCGAACATTCAACTTCTTCAGAAGAATAGGGACTAAGTAAGTGTGGTTATATATTTGTACGTAGATATTAAACGTGGTTAGATAAATAAATCTGTTGTTTATTTTTTTCTAATTAATCTAGTAGAAATAAATTTCAAAATATGAAAGTTTTGATAATTTTGAATTTTTTTTAGTGATTGTAGCCAAATATTTTTCAAGATTTTCAAATATTTTACTATTCAGTGCAGCCTAAAACAAGTATGCTCTTTTGTATAATGTACTAAATTTGTATGTTCTTCATAGTATTAGAATTGTAAAGTTATTAAAAAAATGGTTTATTACTATTTATTTTTAATTGTTGTTTAGTTGCTAAGTAGTTTAGATGAGTTTGTTATTTTTATTTTTATTTATTAATTTCTCTCAATATTGATTTATTTTCATTGTTGAGTGTCGTAATAAGGTCATGATTTATTTTGTTTTTTTTAAATGTACAGACTAATGTTGGCCATTAAAGTAAATTATGGCAGCTTTTTATGCAGAGGTACGGTTATATTGTATGGTGATATTAAAGAGGGCCAAAATGGGAACGATTTCTTAATTTCAATTCCATCAAGTATAAGCTTTTAATAACATTAAGATTTGTAGTAATTTGAAACTAAAGATATTTGACTTTTTATAGATTTAGTTTGAATTAATATCAGTAATTTCAACACGTTTTTCTTATATTGTTGATTTTAGTAGTTTAATAGTTCTTTATGTTTTCTATTAAACTAATTCCAAGAAAAATTTTTGACGCTTTATAAACTCTAAAATAAAATATTATTTAGAATTGTAAAACAAATAATATGCAATGAATAATTTACAAATCAGTAACAATGTTTTTTTTTTGTATTTATAATTATTCTGCTCTTAATCGCCAAATTAGAACAGTTTAATTGGAAAACTCTAAAAGGATTATATTTAAATAAATTTTCCTAAAATTTCAAAATATAATATATGTGTCAGCTACAAGTTCATTTAATAAATAAATAGTGCCAACATTTTTAGATGTTTTTAAATCTCTAGAGTTCAGGTTTAAATAATTTTTTACATTTTTTTAGTTACTTTTAAAGTTTTAACATTTCCCATAATATTGGATGGAATCTGCGATAATTTTAGAATTTGTAAGGTTGTACGATAATTTTGAATATTTAAGTTAAAAGCTTTAGAAGCTAAATAAACAAAAATTAAAGAGCTATCATCCTAATAAATGTATAATACTATTGTGATTAAAGTTTATTAATAAATCCAGTCCACTCTTGTTTGTACATTATGTACATGGTGATAATTAAAAGGCTCACTAACAGTTTTATCTATTCGAGGGCCTGTCAAATAACGAAATCCTGCGATCCATCATTATAGTTTTTACAGGAATTTAATAACTCCGGATACAAACAAATCACGCCCTAATCTAATCAATCGATTACAACATTAACTTTTATAATCTGTTGGAGAAAGGAGTGAATATAATATGTTTTTTGGGTCAAATGTAAAGTAATTTTAATTATATATTGATGGTTATAATTAATAATAATTAAAGTAATATGAAAAATATTACTTTTCTTATGTCGAAATTTATGTTTGATAATTACTGGCTATTAGTCGAAACTATAGTCACATGTAATTTTAAAAAAGTGGTAAAATAAAGTTACTAATTATAAGGCCTTTATTTCCTTCATTTATAAATTTATTATCATAATTGTAAAGTTGTATAATATAATAATATTTGCGGTCGTTGCATCGGTGGGTGGTTAGTTCCATCTGTAATTTTAATAAAAATCTGAGCGCGTTCGTCCGTCTGGCTAACCTTGGATGGCCATTAGAGTGTGGCAAAATCGATTTTCATTAACAAAACAATTGTCCCCGTATGAGGTCGAAGTGAATTTTGTTGTTATTTTTAAAATCAATTAATGTGCTGTTTACCCCCATACACTAGCCACACACACATATAGCACGTTCACAGACACGAACCAATACACACACACACACGCCCTGGTGTATTATTAGGAAACCGACAGTGTAAATACAATTTTATAACTTTCCCGTAAAAATTTATATCGAATAAATGTAAGTGCTTACATAGGAATTGAGATATACATCATTGGAATTTTCCAATTTCATCGCAGCAAATGAATGTGTAGGCGAATATTGATAAATATCTTAAAGATAAAGCAGATTTATATTACTCTAATAAAAACTAAATATTTTGTAAATGTTTTCAAAATATAAATTTTCAATGTTGTTTTTTAATTTCCAATTATAAATCTTATTTTAAATATTGCTATTTATTTTCTATTTTCATACAAAAAACTATTCTTTAAACTAATAAAAAATTTTACGATAAAATTAATAATGAGAAAAAAATAATTTCTATGAGCATTTCTGTACTAATGTTTGACATTATAACATACATTTTACATGTAAAAACTCTTCCTGCCCGGCGGTGCTTCATGTTTTTTGGTAATATGTTGTTTTGATTGATTTCATTAGTATATTAATTTTATCTCTATATTGATTTTATTGTTTTTATTCATATATTTCTTTTATGTGTATAGTTTTTTAAATTTATTATTCAATTTTATTAATTCGTTGATTTTGTAGATTTTTTTTCTTAATATCTAGACGTTACTATTATTATTTTTATCTGTGTAAGCTGCTTGGTATTTGTATTAATAAATTACTACTACTACTAGAATATAAGAGTAGAAGCACTCACCTTTTAAGCTTGGAAATTGTCCATTGACAGTTTCATGACGAGGTTCCTCTCTGCTATCCTTATATGGTATGGATGTTCTCACTGAGATTTTCCTTCGTGGGATTAAGCGGAATAAGTTTGTATCTTAGATGATACATTCCATCACTTCTAAGCTTTTGTAGGGGAGGTTGATTTCTTTGTTTGGAACTTTTATCATGACCAATCTGCCCTCAGGTATTTCTTCGGTATGGATGACACACCACCGATCTATCGTCAACTCTCGGTTCTAACCATCCAGAAGTTTAATTGTTTGCTCTAAATCCAGAGGCTGACAGGTCAACAATTTTGGCTTCGAAAGGTGGTCAATTTGAATCACCGTTAGTTTTGCCTCTGTCCATAGTGGTGCTAGTTTTTCGATTGACTTCGAGAGTTAGTCTAGGGCTGATTGATCCACACTAGTTATCCTAAGGATCTCTCCACAGTACAGCCTTAGATCGAAGATGGGGCTAATACTGTCCGATGTGGCTTTGGGCAACGCGGAGCTGATAGCAACATCCAAGATCTTAATCTGGTCCTCTGTGAGTTTCCACAGGAGTTTTGGCGGTCAATTGATGCTCCTTGAAGGTGCCTGGTAGTAGCTTCTTTATAGCTGGATCTTGAGATTGATGGGTGAATACCTTTACTACTATTTTTCTGGGTTTCGGTCTGGAGACATAGTTATAGGTTATAGGTTATAGGTTATAGTTTATAGGTTAAGTAGGGTCTTAGTGAGGTGTTTTAGCCTTTCGTGAACTGCGACTTAACAGATCTATTGTTCTACCTTTAACCAATCACTTCCCAAGCAGTCCCACGTCCACCATGAACCTGGTAACTATCTTGGGGGTGATAATGCTCACTTCTTCGGGGATAATCGGTCCCTGCCGAAGTGTGAAAGACGCTTGTGATCAATCGCGACACAAGTGCATAGTATGTGCTCGGTAGTTTCATCTGCCGAATCACACAATCTGCAGTTTCCACATTGCTCTTTTCCCATTTTCTGCAAATGGTATCGGAGGGCACAATGCCCTGTCATGAGTCCGGTGAAAGTTCTTAGCTCGTTCCTTGTGAGTTCAAGCATCTTGTGGCTGTGATCGAGTTTCAGGAGTCGTTTTGATTGACGTAGACCTGGTACATTGTTCCAATACTTACGTCTTCTGTCCTCTTCCCATTTTTGCACCACCTCTCTTCTATGCGCCATGGGGAGTCCACAAAACGGCTCTGGTCCTATAGGAGTAGCATTTGCACCTCTTTTTGCGAGTTCATCGGCCACTTCGTTGCCTTTAATATCCCCGTGCCCTGGGACCCACATGAGGGTCAACAAGTTGTTCTTCGCCCGTTGCGAGAGGGATCTTCGACATTCCCAGACAGTCCGTGAGCCATGACTATAGGCTCGAACGGGCTTTAATGCGGCTTGGCTGTCTAAGCAGATGTATATATGCGCGCCATTTAGGTGCCTATCCAAGCATTCTCTGGCGCACATATCAATTGAAATCGTTTCCGCTTGCAAAATCGTGGGCGTCGTGCCCAGAGCCATGAAGCTCCTGTGGTTTTGGTTAGTGTTATAAATGCCTATTCCAGTACCTCTGGTATTCTTGGCTCCATCCGTTTACCAGGCTCCAAACTCTTTGACTCTCATTGGAGACATAGTACCAAAGTTGTCTCACTTTTACCTGAATCTCCAATTCTCGCAAATGTGACCGTTCTCGGCAAGGCCTTAGGTTTCTTAGGGGCTGCTATCGAGTGTCCATCTTTTGCTTAGCTATTGACAACGATACAGGCGGAAGGTTTTGGCTTTCGGTCATCCTGCCTCGCAAAATCCGCCTTGGTCCGTCTTTTAGCTTCAGTCTCACTAATCCTCTACCGGGAGTTTGGAGCTATGAAAACGGCATCTGAAACAGTAGGATTAACAGAGCTGACAGCCTTCTTCAAAGGTGAAGGTTACCCTCCAGCCTCGTCAGTTTTTTTGCGGTGTGTACGCTAGAGGTTTTGCAGTGATTTTAGATTCCATGCAGATAACAATTAAAATTTGTCTCACTCAGTCCCCACCCACCACGAAGCCGCAAATAGGAGAGTACACCACAAAATAGTGATTACACCAGGGTTGCTGGTGAGATATAGACTGGAGGGTGGAGCGGAGAACACGAGGCAGTGGCGCATCTAGTCTGCAAAAAACCAGCAGCAGCCTTCCATGAGATCATCGACCTTCTCTGGTCTAGATCCGTCGTGTTTAGTTAAGAAACAGGGGCACCTACACCACACACCTTCTTAAGTCAAAATAATAAGTACTTTTTGAGATATGTGCTATGTTACTAAAATGTTTGTTAGTTGGAAAATTATATTGTATGCAAGAACAGGTATTGAGTCCAAGAAAAAGATATACTTAAAAGTGTGAAAAACCATCAACCTAAATATACATACACGAATTATGGATATTATTTATTTGGGTTTAACAATGTAATAAATCATTACCTAAGATTATATTGTATTAAGAGTAATATTGCACTATTTATACTATCCAGTTTTATTTTTGTTAATGTAATAACATTACATCTCTTCAGTAATTAATAGCAATTATATAGCAACAGTGCTAAATAAAGTTTATTATTATTATTTTTATAGTTTTGACGTACGGTCGCATTGTTGTCGCAGTTTTATGAAGTGATTTTTCGAACATTTAGTGGTTGTTTAAATTAATTTACTTTGTGCCAATCCAGTAATCAGCTATCCCGCTTGTAGTTTATTGTGTTGGATTGTGAATAACGATTTAGCATCGGTGAGTAATTTGATTAACAAAATCTCGGACCGGCGATAAGTTTTGTCAGCTGTTGGCGCTGCGAGCGTGAATGGTGCACGTGGTATCCCAGTGGCGTATCAACCAAACGGCACATATTAGCAATATTTTCTGTTCAATTCCCTAATTTCTTATTCATTTGTGCTTAAACCATTCCGTGGCCCTCCTGTATTGTTTTATTTAATTAGTCACTGTAATTGGCCCTGCAGTGTGAAGCGAGTGTCCCTGTTTATCCTATTTTGCCATTTACTTTATTAACAAATAGTTCACTATGTCCAATTGTGTCTTATGTAACCTATTCATTCTACCAAATCTCCTGAAGGAAAGTGGATTTGTTCTACGTATCATCAGTCTTGGAATATTCCGCCTAATTCAACTTCCAACGAACTTGACGTTAATTCTAAATCTGAAATTATTGCGGTCATCGACGAAATATTTAAGAACTACTTCGTACCCTTTTCTGAAGAAATTAAACAGCAAGTAAACGCATGTACTGAATCACTTGTACAACTTTCTGAACAAGTTATTGAGTTGAAAGCTGAAAATTCTCTTCTTAAAAAGGAGATTGATTCATTGCGTAATAAAAATTCACCAAGTTCGCCGGAAAATATTACCTTTGAAGTTGAAGATAGAATAAAAAGAGCCCACAATGTCATGATTTACAATATCCCTGAATCAAATAAATCTGATCCTAAATCTAGGCAACGCGATGATTGTGAATACCTCAAACGTGCCTTAGTACTAACAACGATGCTATGAGTGCTGTTCCGGAAAGTTCTTTGTTTAGAATAGGTAAAATTGGTGAACGACCTAGGCCCATTAAGCTACACTTTAATAGCAGAGATGAAAAACTTGAATTTAAACACTATTCGTGTGGGACCAGACCGTACTCCAATGCAAAGTAAGCTACTTAAAGAAGCTCGTACTCTACTGGAAGAGAAGCGACGAAAAGGCGAAGTAAACTTGACTATTAGATTCATTAAAGGTATACCTCAGGTTGTAACAAATAAAAGTGCTTCATGAGAATTTGTGCCCAATGGAAACATTAACGCGTATTACCAAAACGTCCGTGGGTTAAATACGAAAACTGAACCTTTCTACAATAATGTTAATGTTGGTGATTATGATATAATACTCCTTACCGAAACTTGGCTATCTCCCAGTGTAGTGAATAGTGAACTGTTCAATGAGTCTTATATAGTTTTCAGGACCGATCGAGACTCTATACTGTCCGGAAAATCAAAAGGTGGTGGAGTACTGATTGCCGTCCGCAATAATTTTAGAATTGAAATAATTACTACTGACCACATTAAATTTCAAGTGCCTTCAATTGACATATTAATATGTAAATGTAAGCTTAAATCTAACTGGATTTATATTATACTTGTATATATTCCTCCTGATGTTACCATTAATGATTTAACGATATTCTTTGATCTATTAACTCAGTTTGATTTTCAAAATAATACAGTAATTTTTGTAGGAGATTTTAACTGCCCAAATTTAGCCTGTAGCTCTAATAACTGTATTAATAAATCATGTGTTATTTCTATTTTTTGTAATTTTTTAGGCCTTAAGCAATATAATACAATAAAAAATATTTCTGGCAATCTTTTGGATCTAATATATTCTAATGTTATATGTCAAGTCCAAAGAGAGTCACATGCATTAGTTGTAGAGGATTCATATCATCCGCCACTTACATTTTCAATATCAGGTACTCCCAAATTATCTCCAATAAATAATAATGCTATTAAATTTAATTACAAGAGAGGCAACTATCCAGGACTTTATGAGAATTTAGGCAGTATTAATTGGAACACTCTTTATGGGTTTACTGATGTTGATCAGGCTTTTGAGGAGTTTTATAATACTTTAAACAACTTAATTATACAGTATATTCCAACTTTTAAAGTAAAACAAAAAAACAAATATCCGCCTTGGTTTAATCACGAAATTATTAAACTTATTAAAGAAAAAAACCTAACCAGAAAGAAACTTAAACATTCATCGGCTGAGTTAACAAAATTTAGAAACTTAAGATCATTAATTAAGGGCAAAATAAAATGGGCTTATCGAAATTATATAGTATCAACAGAAAATCAAATTATGTCTAATCCAAAACAATTTTGGAACTACGTGAACTCCAAAAAGGCGAATAGATCTAGGATTCCGACATCTCTGATACATGGTGATAAGTGTCTTGATAATCCTCATACTATAGTAAATGGTTTTCGTGAGTTCTTTGAATCTGTACATACCCCTTTATCTAAAAATATTCAGAATGCTAAAGCCAGTGATATACCTCCCTTTAATTTTTCCCCTATTCTGACTGATTCAGTTTTTAAACTTCTTAAAATGCTCCCAAATAACAATTCCGGTGGCGATGATAAATTACCTGCATTTCTGCTTAAGGATTGTGCTGTCTTACTTTGTGAACCACTTACTATCTTATTTAACTTGTCAATTAAAACTTGTAAATTTCAAAAAAAATTGAAAATTGCATCTATTTGTCCTATACCTAAATCATCGTCGCCCTTAGTAAACGTTAACAATTTCCGTCCTATTGCAATCCTACCACACATTGCGAAAGTATTTGAGAGGATTTTGTATGATCAAATCTATAACCACATTAAACCGTTTATATCTGTTAAACAACATGGTTTTGTACCTGGTCGCTCAACAGTGAGTAATTTATTTATATTTACACAAAGTATTGCCGAAACACTTGATTTTGCTGGACAACTAGATGTTGTTTACACAGACTTATCTAAAGCATTCGATAAAGTCGATCATAATATTCTTTTACAAAAGTTGAGTAATTTTGGTTTTTACAAATCATCGAAATTATTAATGGATTCCTATCTACATGAGCGTGAAACCTATGTGACTCTTAACAGCTTTAAATCTAATTCCTACTTTCCAACGTCAGGTGTTCCACAAGTTTCAATATTAGGCCCGCTGTTATTTAATATTTTTATAAATGATCTATATGAAAACTTGAACTGTGAACATCTTCTTTACGCAGATGATCTAAAAATTTATTGTAATGTAAATAATATGAGCGATTGTCAGAATTTACAAAGTAACTTAGATAAAGTTTCTATTTGGTGTCAAGAAAATAGACTGGAACTGAATGTTGGTAAATGTAAATCTATGTCTTTTACTAGGAAATCCAATCCAATTCAGTTTAATTATTGTATCAATACCACTCTAATACAAAGGGTAACACTTTTTAAGGACCTTGGCGTATATTTTGACTACAAATTATTATTTAATAATCATGTTGAAGCTATTGTTAATGATGCTTTTAAATCTCTTGGCTTTATTTGTCGGAATTCAACAAATTTTCAAAACCCAATCATATTTAAAACTATTTATTTTGCGTACGTACGTTCCAAGTTGGAGTATGCGGCATTGATATGGTCTCCCCAAAATTAGCAACAGTCCCAGCTTCTAGAGAGTGTCCAACGAAAATTCTTAAATTTTTACATTTCAAGTTAGTAGGTCATTATCAAATAAGAGGTTTTGATCACAATGAATTACTTAAATTATTTAATTTTAATTCGCTTGAGTACCGACGACAAAAGACAGGTATTAGTTTTCTCTATAAGTTATTGCATGGTTTTGTTGACTCATCCGACATATTAGGCAAAGTTCGGCTGCATGTACCATCTTTCAGCAGCAGACAGAAGCCAACTTTCAATATTGTGTGCCATCGAACAAATTATTATTATTATTATTATTATTATTATTATTATTATTATTATTATTATTATTATTATTATTATTATTATTATTATCTCTTAATCATAATGATGGTAGCGAACGTTACTATGTGGTAATTCATAATGAACACTAAATAAAACACTTACTATGTTTTTAACCACTAAAATTTATTATAATATATAAATATATTACAATGTGTACGACTTAAGTTTCGACTTTTGACGGTCATTATCAAACCACTTGATAATTATTATTATTTCTGATTTATAATTCAATGTTCTTAATAAAAATTCAATTTCTTTATGGTTTAATAATCGTTGTCTGTTAGTTATATATAAGGGCTTGTTTTCCAACTACCAATTGCTAGCAGCTGGTTAAATCATCCTTTTACTTTTGTTGTAATTGTTAAAAATAGAAAATTATGATGATGGTTAAAAAATTTTACCGATCTGATCAACAAATACCCATTCTTATCAATTTATCAATTGGTTGTGGTGGTCATCAAAATGAAGAATCTGAAATAATCATTATTATTAAAGGTTCTTTATTTTGACGACTACCACAACTAGGCCCTTAGCCGTTTTAGTTTATGAACGTGAGATATTTGTAGATTTTTTAGAATTTCCAAAAGTTTTATTCGATTGTTATTTCTACTGTTATCCAGGGTCAACTTTGCTAGGCTTGTTTACGTAAATGTCGCGATTTTACTAAATTATTCTAAATTAGGACGAACGTCATGAGTTTTGTTGCGTTCCTTCAAAATGTTTTGTGCTAATTTTTTAATTTTTCAAGTATCTACATGCAAAATTGTAATATTTCTTGTTTTCTCTATTCATATAGTCCTATCTATGTCACATTCTGGATTTTTTCATAATTACTATATATTAATTATATAAAAATCCAATAGACAAATAAATTTTATTGATTAGAAATTGATTGAAGCTGTTAAAATTATTAAATATGATGTAATTTCGTTGTTATCTGTAGTAGTATTTTATTAGTGGTTGTGTAATTGTTTCAAGATTATTAAAATCCTATTATTATTGCGCACTTTAAAAATATTTAAAAAAATATAAACTTTTTAGGTTTTTATTATTTTCTGATTATATAATAGTTATTTAAGGTACAAGTGTAAAAAGTGATGCTTTATTGCACGAACTGGCGTTTAAAAACACGAGCGAGGAACGAGTGAGTTTTTTTAAAGCCAGGAGTACAATAAAGAAACTTTTTACACGTGTGCCTTACAAAATTTTATCTTCGATCGTAAAGGATTTCAAAGAATATATTCTTACGAGTAATATTTTAATGTCATTTCAATAATTCAATTAATGAAAACATTTTACCCGCAGTGCACTAATGAAAGCGTTACTTAGCAACCAGTAAACAAGTTGCACAAATGTCGGCCGCCATTATTATTTATGGAAAATGTGTTCACTTCATTGTAATCGCTTCGACTTGCATTAAATGAAATCTTCAGAGTTCTTATATCTGCCATTTGGTTTGTATTATAGATTTTATTTATAGTTTATTAGTTATTTGTATCAATTAATAAAAAAATAAGTTTTTCGTCGAAATATATTCATCTGTCAAATTTGACAATTCTGTGCAATAAAAACAGTTTGACATTACCGTGCAATAAAAACGTAAAAAAGCACTAGTGCTTTAAAAAGCCACTTTTACAATGAAAAATGATGCAAAAAGCGTCTACTTTCTGTACGATCGTAGATAAAAACAACACAAGTTGATGATTCGACTTAGATTAGGCAGCGATGCATATGTTCAATTTAAGTTTCCCCTTCAACATAAGATAATTAATCACCTGAAATTTCGATCGGTGCAAAAAAGTTTATTAGCTACACCGCGGTTTTATTGAACCCGCCCGTCGGGATTATCCTATAAGTGGAAAAGTTCGCCGGGAATTTGCAACTTTCAAGGGTGACTCTACAAATATTCAAACTCATTAGGGCCGAGTGGACGGATTGTGATCAATTTCGTACATACTCACCACCCGCACACCAACGCAGATGAAAAATAAAGAGGACGGGCAATTAGGCGGGCGAAAAACGAAATTAATAAAGTCGAGTAATTTTTTTGGGCCGCAGGTAAATTCATCACCGCTTTTCAAGAATGGAGATTAGGGGGTGACGGAGTAGACGACAGGGGAATCCCCGTAATCCGGCGGTAATCCCCCGGGCTGTCGATTTAGGCTAATTGCGGCGATCCGTTCGGGTTTCATTTGTTGCGAGGATAAGGCCGAAATTTATTAAGGCGCAAAACACCTGTTTAGTGTTTTATAATCAAGCCGCAATGGTGAACAGCGTTCGTTTATGTTGTAAACTTTTGCTTTACGTCCGCATATAATTAAATCAAAGGCGAAATTTATGTTTGAAGTGGGGCGGCGGCGGCAGTTTTTTGACCTTGAGGACGTTTCATTAAGGCGAGGGGGCGGCTGTTGAATTTTACGAGACCCTGAAAATCCGCATTACAAGGCGGATTGTGTAAATGTTCGCGTTATTATGTTTGAGGGTCGAGGATCAGCAACAGTTGGACGGTGATTATCCGGGGGAGTTTTGTAAGATTAAGCCGGAAACACGATCTACTTAACTAGCTTTCGAACTCGGGGTCATTCGGTTTTATCAATGCGCGCAACAAGTAAATTTAATTCAGTATAACTTTTCTAATTTTAAATTTAAGCGGATAGTTAATAAAAATGAAATCTTTCGACGGATTTTACTTAGAGATAAGTTCTACATCGTGTAGATCTCACTTGTAGGGTCTTAAGTTCTTAATATAAAGTAAATTAAATCCTTGAAATAATTAATATAAAATTTACGTATAGGTTTCTTTCATAATATAAAATTAAATATTGAAACTACTTAATAGATCGAAAGGAAATGATATCCAAAAAAATAAGAGGTTATTCCATTAAAAACTTTATATGTTGACATGAATATTTATGTTTTTAACTATTACAAACTTGAAATGTTTGGTGTATTAGAGAATACATGGTTAGTAATTGATGTGAAGAGTTAATAAGAGACTTTGTGTATAAATTAGAAAGGAAACTTTAACAAAAAAGGAAAAGCTTTTATTGATTGTACTATAAATGGAAGATTGAGTCTCCTTTCTTCACAAGATTCATTGAGCGCAAATGTACATTTTGGTCACGATGTGACCATTTTCAATGCTAAACTTTATTGATTGTGTTTAAGATTTTCCTATTTTTAAATTTCTTCATTAATGTTATAATTTAATTATGGAGGTTTTTACTGTGCTGAATATCTTGACTATAATAAAGAAGGAGACCCGATGATTTTGTTTTACCACTTAATATAATAATAATAACAAATTATTTATGATTTTCAACTTTTTATTTTAACTCACTGTAATTATTCTGCTAGCGAAACAATTGTATTGAGTTAAATAACTCTTCTTTAAAAAAAATAAGGGTCTCAACAATCAACAAGATTTGTTTTACCACTTTATTTTCAAAAACATACGTATTATAATTGCATATATTTTTTCGTCTGGGCGGTATACACTGCGTCTGATTTCTTTTAAATAATATAATTATTTACCTACGATATTAAAATTTGTATTATGCTAGTGGAAACTTCTGGATAAAGCGTGGGAAGTAAACTATTCCCGCGTGCATCTAGGCCATAAATACTTATTTAATTAATAAAATTGTTAAAAGCATAACCGACTTCTTTAAATAAGTTACAGGTTTTTTAATTCTTTTTAGATGCAATAAAACACATTATAAAATTAGAAATTATGCCTCATAATGTTTAATTATTTAATAAATTCATTGCATAAAAATTTTACCTTTAAAAATAATAACATGCAGCTTTGCTGATGAGCTGTGATACAGCGAAAAATGTGTCTGGAGATGGCCATTATATAATGACTTCTATAATGCGTTTAGTACGAGGAGTATTTTTTTAAATTATTATGTGTATAATGATATGCCTGTTTTAGTGAGACTATTAAGATAAATTGATTTATAAAAAACATTAAACATTGAATTTTGATGCAACGAAGTTGATGATTAGATTAACTCTTAAGGTGATACCTATTGTTTGAAGCCTGATACTAGATTTTCTTAAATTGTGTGGATAATCAACTATAAATATAAAACTGTCAATAAATTGATTATAAAATTCAAAGTGTTGAATAATAAAGGTGAAAGAGGAGATCATGGTAAGTCTTTGTTTCCTGAGGTGTCATTGATGTTAATATATCTCATTAGGCTATACTTTTATCTAAATTAATAAAACAAGGATGTTTTAAGAGTTTTTCTTTGTTATGTAGAGACACTGCTACAAATGCTTCACCACATTACTTTTCTGCTTGTAGAAGCCATGGCTATTCAAAAGTTACTTTAAATTATGCCAAGTTACGACATAAAAAATTCATTCAAGTCAAATTGTGGCAGGTTGGATAAAGTCTAGTGTTAGCAAGATTGTATACGATCATATTATAAAAAGACAGTTAGGTAAAGTTGCGATATAATAAAGTAATTTTTGATTACTCATTAATATGAATTTAAAATATGTAATTAAAAAGGGCCATCCGGAATATAATAATAATAACTGAACTTTATTTCAAAGAAATGTTAACAAAAACAACAATGCAAATGGGACATAAATGAAATTGTGTCGAATAACAATAATAAAAATATACTTAAAGGAATTAAAACTAGATTATAACTTAATATTAATTAAATAGTTAAAGGTCGAAATATTCATTTATAGAGTACAGTTCTACGTTCAAAAGTAACTTCATACAGGGCTTTTTTATATTGCCCAAAAGAGTTTAATTCTCGTATTTTATTTGGCAATTTGTTGTAAATTTTTTTGCATCTTTATGAAGCATTCTGTTCAATAAGCGTCAATTTGTGGACTGGATTTTTTGTACTGTATGTATGATTCTTGCTCGTTATGAATAAATATTTATGCTTAAATACAAATTTTAAGCATTCATATATAAATAGTGAATATATTGTCAGTATATTATTTTGTTTAAAAGTGCCCCTGCATAACTCTCTGTATGACAAGCCATACATAATCCCTATAAAGCGTTTCTGTATAACAATTTTTTTCCATATGTCCACTATTCCCCCAAAAGATTATTCCGAATCTTAGTATAGACTTAAAGTTGGCGTGGTAAATTATTTTTAAGGACTCCCTACTAAGATATCTTTTTATATTATTCATTAAATAACAAAGTTTTGCCACTTTAGCGGATAGGTATTCTACATGTAAGCGCCAATTCAACGAATTGTCAAACTCCTAGGAATTTACCTCAGTTGTCAATTTAACGAAATTGTTTGATAATGTGACTTGATTTGGAGCACATATTTGTGATTGTTTGGTTTTAAACAAAACAGCATTCGTTTTACCCGCGTTGAGAATGAGCATATTGGCGGAAAGCCAATTCTCAATTTTTAAGTAAAGCTCATTGCATATGAGGTCTATATTAGAATATAGCTTAGCTGTAACTACAAAGCTTGTATCATCCGCATAATTGGTCATAAAGAACTTCGAATCTGACCTCAATAGATGTAAATCGTTTATGTATATTATAAACAGAATTGGACTCAAAATACTACCCTGCATTCCTACATTTCCTGTGTGCTTACCAGCCTCTTGTATTACAACTCTTTGCTGCCTGTTTAATAGATACGATTAAACCAATTTAATATATTAGCTCTTACTCCATATTTTTCCATTTTTTCTACAAGAATTTTGTAATTTTGTAATCAATAGTGTCATATGCTTTTGACAAATCCAGAAAAATACTCATTGCTAGTTCTTTTTTTTCATTTATATAATTTATAAAGTTAAATATGGCACTATCAATTGATCTTCCTTCTATATATGCATGCTGATGTTCACTAAAGAGGCTACAATTATTAAAAAAAGTTACTAATCTTTTACACATAGCTAATTAAAATTTTTTTAAAACGATGGCAAACGGCTGATTGGTCTATAATTTCCTATCAACTGTGGATGACTATTTTTAAAAATTGGCGTAATAAGAGCTAGTTTCAATTTTTCTTAAAAAGTTCCAAATTTGAAGGAATTATTTATTATGTAGGCTAGTACTTCTGCTATTGGCTCTATGCTTAATTTTATTATGCTATTAGAAATGTTACCATCGCCACTACTATGTATAATTTTTCAATCTTTTTGAAAGATCGATTATTTCAATTTTCGTTACTGAAGGCAAGAATATGGATTGGTTATTATTTAATATTTGGTCATAGGATATGTTACTTGAGGGCGTATTCTGAACTCTTAGTTGTGTAATACTATCAATTAAAAATTGATTATATTTCTCTGCAACGTTACATGCTTCCCCTGTTATTCTCTTAGTTTCGGAACCAGCATTGCTTATTTCTTTAAATACTCCCCACAAACATTTAATTTTATTATCGGACGATTTAATTCTTTTATCATATTTTTCACACCACGATGGTCTTAGAAACTTATTATATTCTTTCTTTTTGTGAGAATACAATTGTTTACAATTATCATTATATTGTGATAATACAAATAATTTGTCTAGGTCTTGTTTAGATGCTTTTATTTGGGGATCTGTGTATAATCTACTGTTCCTCCGATTATTCTTTTCAATGCAAATTATCGGAAAACATTGTTCAAATATTGCTTCATATTTATTACTAAAAATATTTCATTGTTTGTTGATATCGGAAGGATAAATATCATATATACATTCCCAATTGCACTGACTCAACAAGTACAAACATTTAAAATTTAATGGTTTTATGGGCTTTGCTTTCTTGTAGTTGACCATCTTCCACTCCACATCTTTTCCATTAATTGTATCTTTATTTATATGAGTAATTTCATTCAGTTTTTCTCTTGTCCGGTTTTCAAGTATTTCCTTGTTTAATAATAGTACTATATTTTTGTTATTTGTATTCTTTGCTTTCTCCGCATAACTTTTATTTTATGTGGTGTTAGCTTTTTAATTGTTTCTTCCTTTCCACTTAACTCTTTGCCGTTAGTAGGGTTGCCAGTATTGTTGTTTATATTTCTATTATAGTTTTCCAGATGTTTTATATTTTTCCTGAGTTCTACTATTAACTCATCTTTTGTTTGAAGAAGTTGGTCTTTTACTAAGATAATAGCTTTTAATCCTTTTATGATTTCCAGTAGTTGCTCTGTTTCTTTATTTATTTCATCAACTTCGAAGTTGACCTTATGTTCACAACCGCCGGTTGTATTTTTCAAGTTGAAACACTTATCTTATGGGATGGCACAACCTTTTGCAGATGTCACACACTGTGTTTCTTCCCACTGGTTTTCCACATTTTCCAGCACATATATCGCCGCTATTATTCGCAGACAGAGAAGAGTCACTTTCGTCCGCCATTATAATTATTAATATTTAAAAAAACTATTATATTAACGTTTTATTTGTAAAAAACATACCTTAAAATACTTCTCTAGACAGTAACCTCAAAATTTAAGCATTTGTCATAATGTGTCATAGGTTTTATCTCATTTCTTATTCCTCCACCCCCAGTGTATTGAAATATGAAATTTTTTTTCCTGCCAAAATGTTCTTGACTTTTGTTTATTGTCTATTGCTTATTTATTCTTTGTATATCTTTGTTAAAAATGGTGATGTGGCCATCATAATACTTTCCTTATATTTTTCTCGAAAACTATGAGATTTACGCAAAAAGGCTATTCTTAATAATTTATTAATTTTTTAATTTTCAAAAATTATTTGTTATATAAATTTCATGTAACTCCAACAGTTCATTAACAATTAGCAAAAAAAGTCAAAATTTTCAATTTTTATTTTGTTT
Source organism: Ontholestes murinus (assembly GCA_963969525.1). Taxonomy (NCBI): domain Eukaryota; kingdom Metazoa; phylum Arthropoda; class Insecta; order Coleoptera; family Staphylinidae; genus Ontholestes; species Ontholestes murinus. The sequence goes on from OZ018387.1 coordinate 90,470,264, forward strand.
CTCGAAAGTTAAAAATTTTATGAAAAATATGTTTAAATAAAACTTCTCCAGTTTTTAATTCTCTTTAACTTTTGTTTGAAAAGTTTTGTAAAATTTTTCATATTAAAAAAAAAATTGAAAAAAAAAACAAAAAATGGCCTCGAGTAAACACCCACTTTATGAATATTCACCAAAAGCTTTTCAGTTCCAGTTTTTAACCACTCAATCAGATCATTCGTTTTTGAGATACTGCCCCCACCGACAGAAGGACACACACACAGACACAAATTTTTATTTTCCAGAAATTGGTGTAAAGGGTTCAGGAGACCCCAAAACGGACATTTCCGCAAAAAAAAAATTCAAAAAAATCACGAAAACAATACTTATAGGGAAAGTAAAAAATATATTTAAAAACAAATAAATCACAAAAATTTATACATAAAATTTGTGATGAAAGAAGTACAGTCGGAGTTCATATCTAAATTCGTTCCTTCACTCAAACCATTCTTGTACCGTCATGTTAAGAAGCTGGTAACAACTTCTACATCCGGAATCGATTATATTTAGCTTTATATTGATATTGGTGAAAGAGTGTATATTTATACACTCTTTTAGAGGGAATTTCTAGCAGTTAATGTCATTAATTGGTAATTTGAAGGAACTAAATCAGGACTATCACATAAGGTGGATGTTTGAATGATCGTCCGTAATTACTGACGTTCGTTCCGAACAGGGGTGTTTTATCTCCCTATGTTAAAATTATTATTATCTTACATATGACTTATCTATAACATATTCTCCACACACATCCTTCAGTTAACGATGAATACTACAAGGTCGCACATTTCTTACGTTGAGAAATCTAGTCAAAGATCTACCTTCAAAAATGACGGCTTTCATTATTTTCTTGAACAATATAAAAATTCACATAAACAGTACAAATAATGTGAAGAAAACATAACTTTGCGCACGGTAGTAATTCTTCTTTTACAGTTTTTATCGCTAGAGAGAGAGAGGAAGAATCATCCTTCAAATATTACATAGTTTATCAAGATATAATTTTGAATTTATTGGGAGTATAACAAATGCCATCGATAAGGACATTCGCAAAAAATGCCCATAATTATGTCAATTGTTTCTCTATTTCCTTAATCAACCAAGCTTTTTAAATATTTATTATGGCTATACGAAGTTAATGCTAAATTAAATTATACAGGGTGAGTTTTTTTCGATGTTCTCTATGGGGATCTCGGAAACTATAAGAGATAGAGAAACGGTTAAATGGGGAAAGAAGTGTAGATTTACGAGACGAATAAAATTCCACTTTCAAAGTTTTCAAAAAAGTCAAGGGTATCTAGATATTTTGAAAAAAGTAAAAAGTGTCAATTTTTTCAAATCAATATATCTCGGTTATTATAACAGATAGAAAAAAACTGTAAAGGACAAAGTTTTAGATAATTTTATGTAGATTAATAAAAAATAATTAGAAAATTTTTATCGCCATTATTTTCTGAGATATGATGCAAACTTACTTTTTTTTAAATGGAAACCATAGTTGGCTGTCGCCTCATTCAAAAGGTAATTTTTTTCTCTTTAATCCAATATGGCATACGACATAGTTATTTCTAAAAACAAGCGAGTTATAGTTATTTTAAATTTTATTAAAATAAAAAATGGGTAGCCATGAAAAAGATGAAAGTAAAACAATTGTAGTTCTTTATAATAATAGCAATATTGTAATTATTAGTTCTACAAAGTTAAATAAAAATGAAAAACCAGCATAAGAATAAAATTTTGTAATTATCAAATGGCCTTCTGTATGTGGTATAAACGCATTTATCAAGATGATAATACGTTTCTTACAAAAATATTATGAACAGATGAATCACGATTCACTAATTGTGGTATTTTTAATCGTCACAATGAACATATATGAACTTAAGAGAATCCACGAGAAGTTTCACAGAGAAAACTACAAATTAAATTTGGATTTAATCCATGGTGTGTTTGGATTAATAATTCTCGGTCCATATATTTTTGAAAGCTCACTAAGTGAAACGGATTACTTTCATTTTCTTCAGAAAACATTTGAAGATAAGCTCGATTGTTTAAATTTATCATTACAAGCAAGATTAAAATGGTTCCAATATGACGGTGCTCTACCTAATAACATGTTGGCTTTACAAATTATTTAAATGATGCTTTTCCTAACTCATAAGTGGGAAGAAATAAACCAATCCCAGGGCCACCTAGATCTTCCGATCTGCGCGTTTTAGAATTTTTTCTGTGGGGTTGTGTAAAAAACAAAGTATATGAAAAATCATATCAATCTGTGGAGGATCATAAACTAGTTGTTATTGAAACATTTAATTCAATTTACATGAGAATAGTCAAAAAGCGATAAATTCAATTTTAAAAAGATATAATTTATGTCATAATAGTATTAATAGTGGACTCTTTGGCCATATTTTTTTAATATTAAAATTTCTCTCCCATTGATATATTGATAATTACAGAATTACTTTATGCAGTTGTTTCATTGTGATTTATCTCTGTAAAACTAATAATTACAATATTGCTAATATTATAAACAACTGCAATTGTTTTACTTTCATCTTTTTCATGGATATCCATTTTTTATTTATAATAAAATTTAAAATGACTATAACTCACTCATTTTTAGAAATAACTATGTCGTATGCTATATTGGATTAAAGAGAAAAAAATTACCTTTCGAATGAGGTCACAGCCAATTATGATTTCCATTAAAAAAATGTAAGTTTGCCTCATATCTCGGAAAATAATGGCGAAAAAAAATTTCTGATTATTTTTTATTAATCTGCATAAAATTATCTAAAACTTTGTCCTTTACAGTTTTTTTCTATCTGTTATAATAACCGAGATATATTGATTTGAAAAAATTGACACTTTATACTTTTTTCAAAATATCTAGTTACCCTTGACTTTTTTGAAAACTTTGAAAGTGGAATTTTATTGGTCTCGTAAATCTACACTTCTTTCTCCATTTAACCGTTTCTCTATCTCTTATAGGTTCCGAGATTCCCATAGAGAACATCGAAAAAAACTCACCCTGTATACAACATTCTGAAACTGCCTTGAATAGTAATTGCACAAAATGTGACGATTCCACCCATTTATACAAAGGAGATATAATTGTTTAAATTACGAACTTTTTCTTCATCCATCACTTCGTGAAACATAATTTAACGATAAGGTAAATTAAGAAAGCATTAAATAACGGAAAAAATGTAACTAATGACAATCTGGAAATTTGGAACCGCTGGTCAATACATTCATTGCATCTGTTCCGAAATAGGCTTAAGCAAAATAGCTATATAAGAGAGCTGTAATTCTGTAAATTTTAGTAAAAACCCCGTTTGATAATAATCGTGTGATCGAAACTAGTCAGGGAAGTTAAATAAATAAAAAATTGTGAAACAAGTAAAACCATGTGATATTATTTACTAATTTACCTTATCGTTATAATTCTTTATCTTATAAACACACTCCAAGCCACCATCAGGGAACGGCGCGCGACTCAAAATATATGATAAAGAGTATCTCGATACATTTTAGAAGTCCGTATCTCAAAAAAAAAATACTCTCTTTAGTTCTGATTTGAAGTGAAAAATTGGGGTTAAATATGAGATTAAATAAATCTGACGGTATAGTAGAAATGATTCGCACATTTAAAAGGACTAAAAAAAATGATACGAAGTATCACTAGAAACTTTTAATTTATTAGATGTGGATACAAATGAGTTTTTTGTAGTCTAGGTTATAAAAATTATAACATCTAAATGGTGCCTTTGGAGCCGCTCTTAGAAGTTTTCCACTATCGCTAATATGCCGGACGAAGTTCTTTCAATTTCTTCTTAAATGGCCTCCTTTGGTTCGTCCAAAGACCAAGGACGATGTTTGAAAGCATTGACTTTGGGGTGCTGTGTAAACAGTAACTCCATTCTGATGGAACCAGAAGTTCTATAGGTTGTTTTTCTCTTGATAATTTTTAATTTTTGGACGCAATAAATTCTCCAACAAGTCGCAGTAATGACTGGAATTCATTGTAACAGTGGCTTTACCTTCTTCAAAAAAGTACGGCCCAATGATCTCTACGAAAGACATAGCACACCAAACAGTTACATTAAGATTATGAACAGGTCATGTATAGAGATTTCGAGGATTTCAAATCAACAGCCCAGTATCAAAACTTTTTATTATTCACTGGATCAGAAAGATGAAAATATGCTTCGTCGCTAAACCATACAATACCAGTGGTAGACACGGCTCTGCGATGATCGTATTATAACAAGTCTGCTGGATATAATTCCTAACCAGTCATAATCTTGAATAAGTGTAAATTAAGATCAATGTGCAAAATTCGTCTCACCGTTATGCCCGAAATTCAAAGAGATGGGCATGTTTTGGCGCAGAACGCGATTGATGCAGTTTAATCGAAGCTCTTACTGCCACGATGTTTTAGAGGATTCTTGGAAATATAAACCATTGTACGTTTGATAATAACCTAATAAAGGCCGAACTTATAGTCACGAATATATCCTGGGTCTCATATCAACAAAGTGTTGTTTCTTTAATTTTCTAATCTATGGATAACTTTTTAATAAAATCTGCTGGTCAAAAATGTTAGCTTCTCATATCTTTAAAGACAAATCTTCGCTAGGTTAAGTTATTACCTTTGGTTGATATAAAAGCAAATATTGTTGTTTCTTTACAGTTCCTAATCTATTGCTTGATAATTTTCTACGAACATTTTCGTTGTTCAAAATTATCTAGAAGAACAAAACTTCGCTTTCTGTTAAGCTATTGACTTTTATTAATGCAGGATAAAATCTTTTCAATAAGAAAACTAAACCTTACATAAGATATAATAATCAATCAGTAGTACTGATATGTATATATATTAAACCTTCAACACCATCTGAATATTATACAATATTAGTAGAACGTATTGAACTTCAGTTTGCCAATAAAAATGTTATTATTGGTGATTTTAATATTCCCAATTATAATGGTGGACCGAACTCCTCTACAATGGAAATATTTAACTCATTTTTGTATTATAATAATTATACTCAATACAACAATATATCGAATACACATAATAATATTTTAGATTTCATAATTGGATCATCTGATTTTATTCAAGATCTTAACAGATGTAATAAACCATTAGTTCCTGAAGATAGCCATCATCACACACTCACCTTTTTCATTAAACTTGAAACTAATAACTCTCGTATTAGTACTGATCTGTCCAAATTTCAATATAATTTTATAAAAACTAATTTTCCAGCTTTATATAAGGCTATATGTGATGTTAATTGGTTCAATGTATATTCAAATAAAGATGTTGATTTGGCTTGTAAATCATTTTATAACACATTATATACCATTTTTGATAAGTTTGTACTATTTTATAAAAAAAAACTTTTAACTAATGTGCACCATGGATTACACACTCGGTTCGATGTAAATTAAAGTCGAAACATAAAGCTCGCAAGCGCTTTATGAAATCAAGAACAACAGTGGATCTAGAAAGGTATTATGAAGAACGAAGAGTATGTAAACGAGAAATAGCTAAAGCTACATTAAGAAAACACAACAACAACTCTCCAATGAACCCAATTTAGTTTGTAACTCTCAATATTAAGACGATTATCTCAAGGATTCCGGATTCTGTGATTTTTAATGACCAATTACTTAATACGTCCGAAGAGGTTGTTAATGGATTTGCAGAGCATCTTGGTGATTTTACTATCGACACGACTGAGCTTTTACAGGAATTAAACAGATTTAAACCTAAATTTACAGTGGGTTTAGATTTAATTCCTGCTGTTGTTTTAAAAGATGCAGCTCCTATTTTGGCTGAGCCTATTGCTTACATCTATAGGCTTGTATTAAAAACCGGCAAATATCCTGATAAATGGAAAGAAGTAAGAATATGTCCAGTTTTTAAAACAGGAAATCGCAGACATATTCTTAATTACCGACCCATTTCCATCCTGAGTAATTTATTTATTTAGGTCTTTGAATCTATATTAGTTAAGCATATTTACTATCAAGTAAGTCCATTTTTCTCTACGAAGCAACATGATTTCATGTTAATTAATAAAGTTTGGCCTGAATAATAATGTTATTCAGGTATTGAGATCCTATTTATATAATCGTGGTCAGCAAGTGGAAATTCAAGGTGTTCGGTCTAAACGATATGTGTCTTCCAGTGGTGTACCTCAAGTATCAAACTTGGACCCTCTTCTATTTCTTCTATATATGGATGATGCATGTTCAATTTTTAAGTGTAGTGTTCTTTTATACGCGGATGATATTAAACTTTATAGTGTTTATTTGGCTTTATAATGCGGAATTGTAGGTCATTTAATGATGTTAAAGTGCTAAGGATTTTGTTTAAAACTTTTCTTTTAAGTAAAATATCATATCAGCTATTATTTGGATGCCTCTGATGCAAAGTATTGTACATTAATATGTTGGAAAACATACAGAAAAAGTTTCTCCGATATTTATACTTTATAAAACATGGAATATATTCTATTCCTTATTCGGATTTGTTGGCAGAATTTGATTTTATATCCGTCTTTAACAGACATATTTATATATATTTATGTTATCTCTATAAATTAATTCATTTTAGTATTGATGATCAGAGAATATTAAGTATAAAGTTCACACTTTCTCTGCTACACATTTGAAGGAAAAGAATAATAGAAACATTTGAATTAAAACAATTGTTATTTTCCATATTAATATATTCAGTTTCCTGACACGTGTTTCGGTTAATTACAACCATTATCAAAGGATGATACAGTGAATACAGTATCTCGCCTTTATAATAATTATTCAAGTACTTTGGACATTTTTAATTCTTCTTTCTTTAAATTTAATGTGATCTTTTGACGCATTTAAAGACATCATAATAATATAAATTTATGTTGTACAAGACACATATATTCTTTTTTGTTTGATTTAGGATTATCATGTTTAGTTTTAATACTGAAACATCATTTGTACTCTATTTGTATGTAAAGTAAACCCTTTAATTGGAAAAATGTCTGTTGGGTTTTCGTAAATAAATAAATAAATAACAAAGTGAAGATTTTTTAAAGTTCCTAATCTTTATATATTTAGAAGGACAAAGTTTGCTGACTATACAAAAGCAATTTTTGGAATAAGGAAACTAAAAAATATGCCTGTTATATCAAAAAATTGTACTTTCTTTAAAATGTCTAATCACTGAATAATATCAATTTATACTACCAAATTTTTTGAATTAGAAAACCAATTTACCATGTGTAAGATAACAACAAAGTGTAGTTGTTTGTTCCCAACGAGTTCCCAAACCTCTGGAATTTTTTTGTCTAATATATTATCTAAAAGAAATTAAAACGAATGAAAGTGATTGGAAGTTTCCAAGGAAGTCTAAAAAGAGATTAAATGAAGCGACATGAATATATTTCTTTAAAATTCTCTCTTCTTGAAAACGATGTAGGAATTTTTACAAATCCTGATCCATAAATTATTTTTTATTTCATCTACAGAAAAACTTTTTAATTAGCCTAAGCGATCCTGTTAACTCTATCACATTCAGCATGGTTTTCGGGAAGGCCATTCCATACAGAACTTTATAAGCTTATCACCAATTTCAAAATATCCTTTTGGAATATTTCTGGACCTAAGCCGTGCATTTGATTGCAGTAAATATATATCGATTATTAGATAAACTGTATCATTATGGTATCAGAGGAGTAGCAAACACCTGGTTTTTAAGTTATCTTAAATGCCATAAAAAGCATCAAAAAACATGCCATCTTTCAGACGAAGTACTAATAGATCTAATTGTGCCATAAGGATGTATCCTGGTCTTATTTATTATACAGGATGTCCCGTTAATGCGGGCAAATCGCTGGACCATAGATTTCTGGGGTCAAATATGATGGTTTAATACATAATAATAATAATAATAATCTTTATTTTCAAAATGTCTTTTACATGTTACAGAGTGAAAATTGTGTCAGAATATAAATAAATCTTATCTATATCCAAAAATTTACGGTTAAGCCGAAATTTGTCTTCAAAGTTTCAATTTTTTTTATTTCTTTTGTTTATAACAATTGAAATTTACTATTAATAACTACCTTAATATAATATATCATTTCAGGTGTTATGGTAATGGTACGCTGAGTTACTGAACCTACAGTCCCTAAAAATAAAGTAATGATTTATAGAATAAACTGTTAGTATTTTCGTTTATTATTCGAGTAGAAGCCTCCAGTATAAATAAGACTCAGTTTAGTATAACTATCGAAAATGTGTACTTAGTGGACGAAATGTACATTTAGCAATGAAGGAAAGGAATTACTAATGTTAATTTAATTAAGAATACTCTAATTACTCTGAAGAAACCACAGTAGCGTAAAATATATAATACTATTGAAGATATTGAATTGACGAGGCTGATACTTGGTGAAATTCCATTATATATGGTATATAAGGTAAATAAAACACTTGTTTTGTAATTTCACTAGTTTTAATGTCGGAACTGCGACATATGTTTCGCCACACAGTGGCTTCATCAGGCAGATGATTAATGAATTAAACATATGTCGCAGTTCCGACATTAAAACTAGTGAAATTACAAAACAAGTGTTTTATTTACCTTATATATACTATTGAAGATATTTATTTATATAAGTTATTAATAATATATTTTTAATAATAGGTAAATAAATTAAAAAGACACTTAGTTTGTTTCACTAAATTTAGTATTTTTTAAATTTAATTACCTATTATTCCATAATGTTTCACCAAGAGATAAATGAGAGTATGATTCAAGAAATGTATTTTTAAAATGTATTTTGAATTCATTCATAAATTACAATAAACTTTATACGAACTTTAATATAAATTAATGTTTAGTATCGATTTTTAAGTGAGGGTATTTAAAGTGCATTTTTAAATAAATAATATTAAGAATAATCTTTTCCGTTATACGAAAAAAAGTCTTGTTGAAAGTGTTAATATTGATAAAATTTTAAAAATTCATTGAGTAAAACCATTATAAATACTTGATTTTAGAGGCTTTCGCTTTGTGATACATATCAAACTATTAGTTGATAATGACAAGCTAAATTGTGTCGAAACTATAGTCACTAAGAATAATAAAGTGCGTTATAGAAACATTTTATGTTATTTAAAGTTATAAAACCATTTAGTTTCGTCAACCCTTTTAGGTATTTGCATAAATGCGTCAGGACGATGATGAGAGAGGTCCCGCGACGGAAAGGTCCGGTCCGGCGTCGCGGCGCGTCCCTGCCTCCCTGCACCTCCCGCTCCGGCCCGTACACGTAGGTATTACACCCACGTGCGCCGGTGGCGGTGCAAGAGGGCGGGGGAGGGAAGGGGGGCAGTTGGGGAGGTCCGTTAGGGGAGGTCCCAGAGCGGCTATATAAGCGTGCTTTGGGGGACCGTGCGCGCACACTGGGAATCCCCAAGTTTTCCGTCTGTTCCTGTCCCGACTTGTCCGCCGGCACTAACCTGCGACGCGTCGCGTTCACCGCACAGCCGACCACTCATCCAGACGCCGCCACCGCCGCCGCCGTAATCGAGTTTTTAGTTCCGGGATATTTTTCGCCGCTGAACAAGAAACTTACTTCTCTTAACCAGGTGAGTTTTTCATATTTTTTAGTGTGTAAAAAAATTATCAGAATTATCTTTAAATTGATTAAAACTTAACTCAATATAAAAAAAATAATTTTGATTAAATAAACTTTATATAAATAAAGCAGTTGTTAGAATTTACATAAAATAAACTGTGAAAAAAGTGTATTCTATCCAGTGTTTTATTTATTTAATTAAATGTTTTCACATAACACGATATTCAAAAATAAGAAACAAATTATGTAAAGAGGAATTTTTTTGACAATAAAAATTGTTTTGTTGTAACAAAAATAAAGTTGCTTAATCTATACGACATAACTGAAAAACTACTAAACTTATAAGTCAGTTAAATTTAATATGTTTTACAATGAGTTTTTCAGAAAAAGAATGTTTATATAAAAACCCTAATAATTTTATTCGATGCAATTTATTTTATTAGTTTATTATAAAATAATCTACGGTGCAAGTGGCAATCATAATCAAGTATTTCTTATACAAACAAAGTATTAAGAATAAATTACAATCTAAAATATGTTGTGGATATTTAAAATTAAGCAAAATTACTAAACCTTAATGGATTTTATATTTTGAATCTACTTATATATAATTTTAAATATAAAAACTATTTTGAAGAACATAAAAAAATCATCATCCAAATAATATTAAATATATTACGTCATATAATATTCCAATACATACATTAAGAATATTTAAAAAATCACTAAAATACATTGCTATTAGAAAATTCAATAGACTTCCAACAAAAATATAATGCTTTAAAAAATTTTAAAAGTTTAGAAAAAAGTTATATGAATATGTTCTAAGAAAACAAATCGGATCTCAAAATAATGTTTCTGTTCTAGTTTACTTGCACAGACTTTATATTTAGTGGTGATGTAGAATTGAAAGAAAATTTAATCAAATTGACGTTTTGGCATATTTATAATGACATAAATCAAAATTCATCTACTTCGCATATTCATCTATTTCATTAAATTCTCACTTAATTCGTGGTAAAAAAAATATGGTAATTAGAATATTATTATTTCGTCATAATATAAAACGCTTCATATTACTCAATTGTTCTCATTGTTATAAACAATTTGTTTTTAATTTGTTCTGTTTTCACGTGTTTTATATAAATAGAAAGACAAACATCTTTATCTATTATTTCTTACATAGTATTATTAATAATAATTGTATTTGATTTTCTTAACGGCTATCAACCCATGTTCTTTCTGCCAGTCATATAAATATTTTAATTGTTTTTGTCTCAATTATATATATCGGTTTATTATTAATTTTTAAAAATAATAAAATAATTATAATTTGTGTATATATGCATTTTGATAGAAATTGAAAAATAAGTAAGTTCAGAATTTCAGATTCATAATTATATTTTTAAGAATTTTACATTTTTACTCAATTAAAATTAACTTTAAAATAAGTTTTATAGCGATAGACAATTATTTTATTATGATAAAAAATAAAAAATGAAATAATTATCACAAGTAATACCATAAGTGATGGCAACTTACTCGAATAAATTTTGTTTTTGCATGAAAGTTTGTTGCTTAGCGATTTTAATGAGAGCAACTGTCACGAAAAAATCACGAGCCGCCAGGCGAGTGATTTTTTCTATCAGTTGCTCGAATAAAAATCGCGATTAAGCAACAAACTTGAATGCGCTAAAAACAAAATTTATTCCGATTTAATTGTCATCACGATTGGTATTTGGAAAGACTATTCCACGACTTGAAACGAATATCGGTGAATGTTCAATGTTTATATTAAAATTTTTATGATATATCTCCTGCAGTATTTTGGTCGAAAAATTCGACATTGATTAAATAACACCTCCCTTATAATCATTTGCATTTACCTTCTTTATATTATACGCCCAGTCATCATAATCGCGGCAAGAGTTTCCATTAAAGTTTTGCTAACAACTGGTAGTTTTTATCGGCGCAGATTTCTTCAAATCGTTTCCAAACACACGATCTCGTTTAAGTTTGATTTTTTGGTGCAGAACTTGTCACCGTCGCATTTATTATGGATAATGAAGTGTTACCAAACCTTTTGATTTTATAACCTATTTGCAACTGACATACGTAGAAACAACGTTTTTCGCTTTTTTATCAAGGCTAATTCAATTCATTTGTCGGGAAATAGCTAACTTCAGGTTATTCAGGTGAATAAATAGCAACTTGGTGTTTATTCACTTATAAATTGACGTGATTGGCTAAAAAATATCACATGCCTCATTTTCATTGGCTACATGCAATAGGAGTGGAATAGTCTCTGATATATATACAAATAGTTTTGCTGGCTATAAATAATGTGTTTTTTATAATAAGAATTTTCGAAAAGTGCATATATGTGAAAACCACATTACCATTTTTATATATTTACTTATAAAATGTGACTTTCTTGACAAGAATACGTCAATATTCTTAAGCTCAGATTAAATGTGTTGTATTTGTATAAATTAATGTATCCAATTGTTCTACACATTATTTAATTTTATAAAATTCTAATGTTTATATAAATAATCATAGTAATAATATGTAAAATTAAATTTTGTTTTACTGAATTGTATGAATTGACTCGACAAGTTTTGCTTGTTTCAGTCATTTTAAGATTCAGTGAAACAAACCAAATGTTTTTAATTTAATTTTACCTATTATTTCACAATATTTCACCAAGAGGTAAATAAGAAAATCATTCAAAAAAAAATCAGTAAAATAAAAACGGTTCTAACCTTTAAATTATTAATTATATTGTTTCGATAAGTCTGTTGTACTTTTATAATAGCACGATAAGATTAAATTTAAATTTAAATTCTGTCATATTTAGTAACAAAATTTCACCAAGAGGTAAATAAGAAAATCATTAAAGAAACAATCAGTAAAGTAAAAACTATTCTCACCTTTAATTTATTAAATACATTGTATTGAAAAGTCTGTTATACTTTTATAATAGCACGATTAGATTAAATTTCAATTTTAAAGAAATTCTGTCATATTTAGTAACAAAATGTATTAATATTAAAGTCTTTTAGGTTGTTAAATTAACAAATTATCTAAAAATACGAAAACATTTTTTAAATCTACAACAATGAGTCTAATTGAAACTTTTAGATTCTAGACAGTATCGCATGTTTGTAACTTTATGCTAATAATTCTGATCTTTGTTTAGAAGTTGAGTCGCAGATTTACGAAATGTTTTCGTATTTTTAAATTATCTGTCACATTTATTTAATTTCAATAATTTCATACTTATCAATACATTTTATATACTGATGTTATAAGGAAAATATCTTTTAATTGTAGATGTCTCAATGATTTAATCGAATAATTTTCATGTACATTATCAAAATTTAATTGAGAAATCTTTAAAACAAGTTTAAGAAATTGTGGTTTAATATACTACACTAAAAAATAGAACATTTATTAAATTTTTGGGGTGAGATGGGCATTAATAAAGTTTTAAATTTCTGTCTTACACTTAACGGTGGAGGCTTCTACTTCGTTACACATTATTCTTCATAAATAAAAAACGTTTTAACTTTGTTTGTATAACACTGACTTTAAGTTAAAAAGTTTTTTAGAAGTTCTAGTTTGATAATGACAAGTTAAAATTGTCGAAACTATACTCACTAAATAAACTATTGTCACAAAGTTAAAAAGTTTCTATAGTCACAAAGAAAAAAATTTGCGTTTTTTACAAAATATTACCGCATTAAGGCTATTGAAAATTATCAAAATTAGAATATACTGTACTTGGTTTACAATTTTTGCTTAAGTCATTTTTTTCTATAATTTTTTTTAAATTTTCGTTGTTGTTTTTCGTTGTTATTTTTCGTTATTTTCGAAGCGTTGGTTCACCCTGTAAGGTGTAAATGAAAATATATGGCTAAAGTTACTTTTAGAAAAAATGTCATATTTATTAGCATAATTAATGAACAATAATAAAACTTATTACCCATAACAGAAATTTACAAAACGCTGAAATTTCTAAAAGCACCCATTATCTAGTTATTTTAGAAACTCAAAATGTTTCCCCTTATGTGCTGTACCTACACAAATTCAGTCCTTCTAGAGTGAAATTTTATCCTAGATTCCTTCAAATTTTTTCAATGGTTTTATATGGATAAGCTGTACCATTACGAGTATGTCAAACTATTTTCTTGGGCGATGTTGTAAAAGTAATCAAGTCACCTTTGGAAATGATATTTCTGTTTTGTGATTGTTTATATATAATTTGTTATTGCTGTCAAAGTTAATGAAAAATCACTTTATTATAATGCTTTATTTATCAAATGAAGAAGCATATGATATGCTAGCAGTGTATTTTAAAGTCTACAAAATGCAGTCATTGCTGAAAAAGAATATGGGTTACGATTTCCTGAAAGACGGCGTCATTCAAGAAAAGTTTTTAAAAGATTGGCAGAACGATTACGAAAAACTGGTAATGTTCAACCTGTTTCGGTTATAAATAGGGTACGTAGAAGAGATAAAATGAAGAAAATGTTATTAACGTCTTGGCATACGTTAACGCTGAACCACGTGCAAGTATTAGGGAAATTGCAAGAGATCTAGAATTAAATTATTCTTTGGTGAATAGAATACTAATAGAACATAAAATGCATCCTTACCATGTTGTTTTACATCAAGAGTTAAAAGACATAGATTTTGATCGACGACTAGATTATTGCAACTGGTTAAAAGGAATGTTAAATAATAATCAACAATTTCTATCTGCAATATTATGGACGGATGAGGTTACATTTTCAAGCTCTAGTAAAATTAACTTGCACAACAGTCACTACTGGTCAGAAACAAATCCACACTGGCAGAGGGAAGTCAATTACCAAAATCGCTGGAACATAAATGTGTGGTGTGGTATTTTAAATAGGAAGATAATAGAACCTTTTTTCTTTGAAGAAAAATTAACGGGCCAAAGGTACTTAGATTTTTTAACTAACGATTTGCCCATCCTCCTAGAAGACGTTCCAATTCGTAACAGATTAGACATGTGGTATCAACAAGATGGTTGTCCAGCACATTTTGCCGCAGGTATCCGAAATTATTTAGATATTGTATTTTCAAATAAATGGATTGGAAGGGGAAGTATTTTTCCATGACCAGCAAGGTTACCAGATCTTACGGTTTTAGATTTCTTTTTATGGGGTAGAATTAAAGATTTGGTTTTTAAAACACGTCCAACTACACGTGAGGATATGAAAGAAAGGATTCGGCAAGCAGTAAGAGGTATTTCTTGTGCTGAAATTGAGGCCAATGTCAATTCCACTATAGAAATACTGAATTTGTGCATAGCAAATGATGGGAAACATTTTGAGTACCTAAAATAACTAAGTAATAGGTGCAGTTATCAATTTTAGTTTTTTGTATTTTTTTTTCATTAATTATGTTAATAAATATTGTGCCATTCGATTTAACTTGATATTTTTTTGAAATGTAACTGTAGCAGTATGTTTTCACTTACAACTTTAAAAAATCTAAATATCTTTGGAATGACAAGAGATATCAGTTTGCGGTTTTGACGAAACAATATGTAATTTCATTTTCTTTTTTGTAAGCTGCTTCGAGTTATATCATTCTATTTGATATTTCTGAGAAAAATACATAAATAGGGTTAAGTGTTACATAACGCCCTCTAGTTGCCAGCGCATAAATTAAATGTGTTAATGTTATTTATTTTTGTAATCAACTTCTAATACTCTTTCCATTGAGCCTAAGCTTGTGAAAATCGGTTAAGGTATACGGAAGTTACAGACCATTTTCTGTAAACAAAAGTATACTTCCCCCACCACTTAACTGTAGGTGATAGAAAAAAATGACTTAAGCAAAAATTGTAAACCAAGTACAGTAGTTTCTAATTTTGATAATTTTCAATAGCCTTAATGCGGTAATATTTTGTAAAAAACGCAAATTAATTATGCAAATGATAAAATGCGCCATCTTCTTTTGGCCGATTATGTCATTAGAATTTTTTTCCCCAAATTCTAGGATATACGGTTTCCGAGATACGGCCAGTGGCCACACTTAATAAATCACCCTGTACAATAAAAAATATACTCGAAATTATAGTCGAAAGCAGGGCAGGCGGAGTTATTGAAATTTCCACTCAATTCCATGATTATAAGCCATCAAAACTTCTCCAGGATACCTTCTGTAGTATTTTTTATATTTTTAATACTTGAATGAAACAAATTTCAGTCTTTCTTGAACATATTTTAATGGCATAAATATTTTCGTTAGTTATAAAATATGTGACTTACTTAATGATGATATTTTAATATCGTTACACTTATATTGAATTTATTATATATAGTTTATATCAAAGTTTGCTACTTCGTTAGACATTAGAAAAATATGTTTATCAATCCAAAACCAAAAAAAAATCATTGTTTTTGAATTAACGAATTCAGATGTCATTGAATTAAATTCCGACCCAAAAAACAATTGCGCTAATCAACTGAAATTAGGAGTTTATATTTTATATTGCAACATAATCTATTACCTATAACCTCTTGATCTTCAATAGTTCACTTAAAATATATAAAAAAGAATTATCCTACTTGTGATATCCTTTAAAAAATTCCTATCCCACTTTATTGTATCAACTAATCAATTTTCAAAATCCTTATTTCTTAAAAGAAATCTATTAACTTGACTAAAACACTCGCTTTTTTCATTATGTCAAATTTATTTATTTATTTATTTACAGTTACATCTACATTCAATAAATAGGAAATATCAATTACATTTATAATAGTAAAAATAATAGTAAAAAAATAATTGAGGATAATTAATTTAAATTTAAGTTAACACTTTATGTGATATTAACAAAGTAAACGTTTTTGTTTAATTTGCCAAAATGTATCACGAAGTTAACGCCTCAACCATTAGTCAATAAATTTAAGTTCTTTAAATTTGCTTTAACCGCTTTAATAAAACTTTTTGAAGTAATAGTAGTGTGAGAATAAATTAACAAGATATTGCGCAACAAAAAAATATAAACTCTAGGAATAAAATACAAGAAATTACGCGGTAGCCTTCTTCAAGTATTCACTTGGCCACGAGTTGAGTAATTATTATATAATTCAGGTAGAAAAATCAAAGTTGCTTCAGATTTATGTTTGTAAAGATATTTACATAAACATTTGAAATATACTTGCTTCATATTTAATACATTTGCATCAATATACATACGTAAACGTAAAATCTTTACTCAACACAATTTTTAGTTTTAAATTTTGTACAGAGTTGATTTATTTTGTTTATATAGACAAGGAACATAACAAGTGTATTACTTCTCCCAATATGAAAATTTGGTTCCATCAAGAATGTAGCAAAACAAGTATCGAATTTATATATAGACAAGAGCTGTAGATACCCTAACCAATAGATCGTAGTTTAGGTGTGATTGTATCAACGCAAAGTAAATAATTTTTAATGACTGCCCAATTTTCGTAAATATAAAAATACGTTTTCTTGTTTTAATATGCTTCTTCCATTTTAAATGCAATCAATTATTATTCCTAATTATTTGATAGAGTTTACAGATGAAATAAATGCGATGGTGTATTTATTTATATAAAAAATAATTTACCTCAAAGTAACGAACTTATTGAAATAAATAACTTCACTTTTATGAGAATGTATATAACATGTCATGATGTTAGAATTGCTATCACATCGGTGTGCAGACCACATACTTAAAAATCCAACGATTTTATTAATGCTTTTTGTTTGTACGGTTCGGAGCATATGAAAAATAGTTTTGAAATTTTCGCGGGTGATACTAACATTAATACCAAATTTAGTGACTCAAATGAAAGTAATGAATATATAAATACTTGTTTGCAGTTGGGCTTGCAACATTGTATACAAAAAAGTACTAGAATAGAAGGGAATTCTGAATCATGTTTAGATCATATATGTATTAAATCAAATTTGAAATTAAATAATATACTGCCAATAATATCAGGTAGTAAAATAGGCGATCATTTTGCAGTCATGCTATCTGTAAATCTGAGCAATATAAAAACAGTAAACACGAAACACAAAATGAAAGAATTTACAATAATCAATAATTTCAAATTAAAACAAAAAGTAAACAACATAAATAGGGATTTTATCTCGTCTACCGAATTAGATGGTGCTTTTGAAATTTTTGTAAATCACATTAAACTTTGTACTGGTAAATCCTCTTATATAAAACTCATAAAAAATAATACACGAAAAAGAAAACCATGGATGACACAAAATATAATTAATGAAACAAAACAAAGAGACATGTTACATAAGCTCTATTTGAAAAATAAACATAATTACGATCTATATGTACAATATAAAACAATAAGAAACCTTGTAAATTCACTGATTCGAAAGAAAAAAGCTGAATTCTTCAAAAAAAATTTACAAATTGTAAAAATATAAAAGACTTGTGGAATGTCACCAAAGAATCAGTAAATTTAAATAGAACGGATAGAAAAATAAATAGCATCATTGGTTGTGACAATAAAATTACTGAATATGATTCAGAGATAGCTGAAGAATTTAATAAATACTTTATTAATGTATCTAATGATATCACCCACAAACTATAACCTGATGTGCACTATAAGTGCAAAATTAAAAAATCAAATAATTCTTTCTTTTTTTCCCCTGTTGTAGAATATGATATTAGCTCTGCAATCAACAATTTAAATCCCAATAAGTGTCCTGGAATAGACGGCATTACAGCAAGAGTGTTAAAGCAAATCTCAAATTTAATTTCTAAACCCCTTAGCGAGCTAATAAATAGATGTTTTAGCACAGGACACTTTCCGAGCTGTTTAAAAGATACATTAATTAAACCAATGCACAAAGCTGGTAAAAACGCTGTAATGTCTAATTACAGGCCTATAGCAATCATTTCATGTATTTCTAAAATTTTTGAAAGAATCATAAAAAATCAAATCCAAAAATATTTAACAAAATTTAACTTATTGGCCCCAAATCAGTTTGGTTTCTGCGAAGGTAAAGGAACAGAGGATGCCTTGGCCAAGCTAACGTCATATATATACAAAAGTTTAGACTTATCAACGCCTTCCGCAGCAATATTCTAAGACTTCGCCAAGGCATTTGATACTGTTAATCATACAAAGCTTTATGAAAAACTGGAATTTTATGGGTTTCGAGGCATAGCCTTACAGTTATTACAAAGTTACCTTTCTTCAAGACATCAATTGGTTTCAGTAAATGGGGTTTTTAGTAGCAAAAGACAAGTAACTTGTGTTGTGCCGCAGGGTTCTGTGCTGGGGCCCTTATTATTTATACTGTATATAAATGAATTATTAAAAATAACTAATGATTCTGTACTCATATCATATGCAGATGATACAGTGATCTATATTACTGGTGAATCCTGGGAACAAGTGTTTATAAAGGCCTCGCAACAACTAACGGAAATTAAATATTGGTTAGATAACAATTACCTCAGTTTAAACTACAATAAAACACATTTTCTTAAATTTAGTTCTTATAGTAGTGGTCTTCCGCAAACTGCAAATATTAGAGTTCATGACTATGGATGTAATAATCAAAATTGTAATTGTAGCATAATTTCATGTGTGAATTCCATAAAATACGTGGGATTAATACTTGACTCGCATTTAAAATGGAATGATCATATTAACAGCGTTGTGGCTAAAATAAGGAAGTTTGTTTATATATTTAGGAAGATCAGGTATATAATGGATGTAAAGTCGCTGAGCATAATATATTTTGGGTTTATTCAATCGTACTTAAACTACGGTTTATTGGTTTGGGGCTCTGCAGCTCCTGTATATATGAAGAAAATTAACTCTGCACAAAATATGATATTAAAAATTATGTTAAGTAAAGATTTTATGTACCCAACCAATCAAGTATATATCGATGCCAATGTTTTTAATATGAAGCAACTATATTTTATATGCTTATGTAAATACCTGTACAAGCATAAATCTGAATCATCTTTGATTTTTATTCCGGATCATAATTACCAAACTCAAGGCAAGGTAAATATTGTATCTACATAATACACTAGTGACCAAGAAGGCTATTGGGCAACGCAATTTTTTGTTTTTTATACCACGTGTTTATAATTTCTTATCAGCTAATAACTTGTTACATTCTCATACTACCGCCAGTTCCAAAAGTTTTGTCAAAAAAAGTTAAAACAAATTTGAAGAATATAAGCTTAATCGAACTATCCTCAATCATTGTAAAATAAGCTTATTTTCCTTTATTTTGTATTTTTTGTTTTTAATAAATATTGTGCTTTTAGAATACTACTTCTGAAGTTCTTCTGTGGTTTCTTCTACAAGCTTTTTAGCTTCGAAGTATCAACAGTCGTTATTACTAATGTTTATAATGTTATCATTAATGTTAAATTAGTATTAAATATCGAATTATTATTATTTCTGCTACACGGTTTTATAACCAATAAATGTAATTTTATTTTATGTGAATGTACGTGGAAATAAATAAATAAATAAAATAAATAAATTAATTAAAATATTGCAGTTACAGCTTTCGTAATTAAATTCATATTCATCAATAATAATATTTTCAGTTAGTTGAAGACCAGTCTTATAAGAACTGAATTTAAGAAAATGGGTTTTATTATTTTCAAAGCTTGGGTAATTGTTATTCAGACAGTATTTTATATTTGTTAATTGTTGTAAGGCCTTAAGAAATACTTGTTGCCAGGAATCATCTCTAATATATATTACTGTATCATCTGCATATGATATCAGTAGAGAATCATTCGTTATTGCTAATAAATCATTTACGTATAGTATAAATAATATAGGTCCCAATATAGAACCTTGTGGTACCCCAAGAGTTACCTGGTTTTGTATTAACAGTATCGAATGCTTTAGCCAAGCTAAAAATATTGCTGCCAAAAGCATTGATGAATCTAAGCTTTTATATATACCTTGGCCAAAGGTATAAAAACACAAATTCAAAAATACTTAGCAAAATTAAATGTATTATCTCCAAATCTGTTTGGTTTTTGTGATGACAAAGGAATGGAGGATTCCTTTATCTTCACAAAAACTAAACTGATTTGGAGATAATACATTCAATTTTGTTAAGTATTTTTGAATTTGTGTTTTTATAATATTTAACAAAATTTTGAAGATACATGATATCTGTGCTATAGGTCTATAATTTGACATATAAACTTTACTTCCTTTATGCATGGGTTATATTAATGTATATTTTAAACATAAGAGAAAATGTCATGTGGAGAAACATCGATTTATCAGTTTACTTAAAGGATTGACATTAGATTTGAGATTATTTTTTAAACTTTTACTGTAATTTCATCTGCTTCAGGACAATTATTGGGATTTAAGTTATTGATTAGGGCATAATATCATTTTATACAAGTGCAAAAAAAACGATTCCTTATATTTTTAATTTACACTCATAATTTTCATCAGATTTTAATTTGTGTGCGATCATTAGACACATAAACAAAATATTTATTGAATTCTTCAGCTAGTGAACACACCTCACTAGCTGAAGAATTCAACTCTCTTGAACCGCGACCTAAAAGATCTATTGTTCTACTTCTTCAGCTATCTGTGGATCATTAAAATTTACTGTTTCTTTTATAACTTTTCAAAAGTCCTTTGTATTCTTACAACTTGAAAGTTTCTTTCTAAAAAAATCGTTTTTTTTTCTTTTCGAATTAGTGAATTTACATGATTTCGTTTCGCTTTGTATTGCACATACAGATCAGGATTATTTTTATTTTTTTTTAATAATTTGTGTAATATATCTCTATGTTTTATTTCATTAATAATGTTCTGTGTCATCCACGATTTTCTTTTCCTTGTAATAACTTTTATGCGTTTAATAAAAGAAAATGCATTAATACAATCATGTATACATATGTTGTACAAACGTTTTAAAAGCTCTATCCAATTCCGTAGTTAAAATAGAGTGCCAATTTAAGTCACTTATTTTTGTTTTAATTTTAAATTATTGATGATTGGAAATTCTTTCTTTTCAATTTTTGGTTCTTCCCCATTCATGTTCCTCATATTGAGACATAGTATGGCGGAAAATGTTCACTTATTTTACTACCAGATATGATTGGCAGTATAGCATATAAAGTTATATTTGATTTAATGCAGATGATTCAGAATTGCCATCTATTCTAATACCTAATTGAAAACAAGTATGTATCAATCGATGAGTTTGGTATTACTATTGGTATATTTCAAAACGGTCCTTCATATAACACACTTCGAATCATATAAACATAAATCATCAATAAAATCATTGGATTTATAAATATGGGGTCTATTAACGAATGTATTGGCAATTTGGTTTTAAGTGCCAACGTTCAACGACAGATGCAATACTATCCTTTGTAGGTATCGTCTCAAATTGTTTTGAAAATAAAATGTTCTGTCTAGGTTCGTTCCTAGACATGAGTAAAGCTTTGCAAAGAGCTTAAAAAATACGGATTTAGTTTGACCAGTTTAAATCTAATGTCGTCTTATCTCTCGAATAGATGGCAAGTGGTTAAATTTAAGAATAAAACTTCAAGTAATTTGCCCATAGAACATAGTGTCCCTCGGGGGTCAGTCTTAGGTCCCCTCCTGTTCATAATATATATTAATGACATGCCAAACTGCGTTAATTCTGATATATTATTTACAGAAGTGCATTTTCTGATTATTTTTTATTAATCTGCATAAAATTATCCAAAACTTTGTCCTTTACAGTTTTTTTATATCTGTTATAATAACCGAGGTATATTGATTTGAAAAAATTGACACTTTTTACTTTTTTCAAAATATCTAGTTACCCTTGACTTTTTTGAAAACTTTGAAAGTGGAATTTTAATCGTCTCATAAATCTACACTTCTTTCCCCATTTAACCTCAAATAGAGGTGATAGTTGTACTATTCGTAACACGCAAATTAATTTTGTTTTATTCAATGTCTGTCGTGGTATTAGGCAGAGAAGTAGTTGTTTCAAATTAATTTGATTTGTAGTCTTAGTAAGACTCACTGTTGTAGATTCACGAAATGTTTTCGTATTTTAAATTTAATATCTGTTGGTTTTATATAATGGTGAAAAAAATATATAATTTGTGTGTTTCGTAGATATAATTAAGTTATGCATAACTAGTAAGTTACGTGAAGATAAACTTGATTATAAAATAAAGCACTAAAAATAATTACAAAGTCTTCTGTTATTGTTATTCAGAATTTACCATAGTATAGTCACTCACAAACTATTTTAACGTACATTCAATCATTTTTAGTTCATTTTACAGAAAGAAATACGTTCAAACTAGTGTTGCTTTGATAGCCTTGCTATTTTGTAACACGCAAATTACTTTTGTATTATTCAATGTCTGTCGAAGTATTTGCTAGAGAAGTAGTTGTTTCAAAAGTGATTGGTTCTTGTAGTCTTAATAAGACTCATTTGTTGTAGATTTTACGAATATATTTTCGTGTTTTTTTCTATTTATTAGTGAATTATCTACAACGTAAACGACTTATATATTTTATTATTAAATTAAATTAAATTAAATTAACAAATTTATTAATTGTATATTGAATGCCGATGCCCGAATTTAAGAATTGACGCTATGTAACTACTTCCATTTAGTAGGAAATATTCCTAAGTTAGCAACTAATGGAATATTTCATAAATCCCTCTACAAAAAGAATACATAAATCGAATGGTTGCGACCGTTACTACGTGGTAATCCATACTTACACTGAATTGAAAAATTCACTATGTTTTAACCACAAATAATTATTGTAAAAATATTATATAACGTGTAGGCACAATTATATAAATCTAAACAACACAGCACGACTCGAGTTTCGACGTTTTATCGTCATTATCAAGTCAAGATAATGACGATAAAACGTCGAAACTCGAGTCGTGCTGTGTTGTTTAGATTTATATAATTGTGCCTACACGTTATATAATATTTTTACAATAATTATTTGTGGTTAAAACATAGTGAATTTTTCAATTCAGTGTAAATACATAAATCTTTTCCGGAAGAAACTTATCCGGGCCGGTAGCAATGCTGTTCCATAAAAGTTCATTTTCCTTAAATATACTTTGTATTGAAATTTTTAATGTATTTTTGATTGTAGAGATTTGTTTTAATTTGATATTTCCATGTCGAAACGAAGAGGGTAAGTGTGCAGTTGAAAAATAATCTGCCATGAAATCCACAATACCCTGTAGATTATCAGCTGTTTCATTTGAGTGTTGTATGTTATCAGGAATGGTATTCTTTTCATATTTTTTTTTAGTATATAACCAACAGAATGATAATAAACTAAATGTGCCATAATTAAAGTTATCACAATTCTAAATAAAAAATTGTTTAAAGGCTTTCTTAGTAATAATATCAATGTAGTAAGCAAATGTTAAGTTATTATTAAAATAAACGAATACATCTTTGATAACTTCAATTGTCCAATTACAGAGAAAAATGAAGAATGCATAGTTATATATACCTAAACATTATTAACTTATATATAAAACTAAACTAATTAGCTCAAATTATTATTCAAATGAAAAGAGCGAAATAAATAATTGGCATCCTAGACATAGACATAATTCCGAATAAAGTGATTTAACCGAAATAAAATAAATGAAACAGTAGTAACATATTTTATCTACAAAAGACTATTCCTCAAATGATTATGAATTTGCCTTAAATAATTGCAAAAAAATATCGCTATACTGGACATCGTGGTAATGCCTAAACATTTTATTCAAAGGAGAATTGACATGATTATTAGTTAATATAGTAGAATATCACATTCACGTTATTAATACTTAAACTAATATATATTGTCAGCAAATATTATTTAAAACAGACTGGATTTCATGGCAAATATAAACATTATCAACAATATGATAGAGCTGAAAGCCACTAGCAAACAATAAACATTTTGAATAATTTCAATAATCAATAATATCTTTAATAAAAAGAATAAATAATATCCGACCAATATATGAACCTAGTAGTAAAAATAGTAATATAATAACATTTGATACACGATAAAAAGACTTAATACAATCAACCCTAAGTCCTATTACTATTTTATCAAAAATTTTTAGGTTACGTCTTAATAATGAATTATATTCATGAGATCACCGTTTTAAAAATTTTTATTATTCCATGTTACAGGTACGCAAGAATTATTAATTGTTAATTGAAACAATAAGTATATTGGTTTAGACATTGTACACACGCATATTAACCAGGAATTCAGCCAGAGCTCACACTAAAATTGTAAGCTATATAAATATATGTCTTGAAGAGATATTACAAGTTCTGCAGAATTCACAGTTTTCGATAGTTTAAAATTAATTAATTAAAGTGCATCATTTATGTTCCATTCACGTGAGAAGTACTTTTTTTTAATAATAGAAGTTGAACATTTTATTTAAATGTTGATATAAGATAATAAGGCCAAAATCTCAACTTTTGCTTTTGTGTAAAGCTTCAATATAGTCTCTTTTTTTATTAGCAGGCAGAAGTTGGTGAAGAGATTTTCCTAATGGTTGAAACATTCACAAAGAATTAACTTTTAAAATCTGGTATTTGCAATAAGTGTTTTTTTTCTTAATAGAATCGCTTTGAAAAGACCTGAAGGTTTGGTTAATTAAGTTTAGATTTGACGCGTTTTCGTGTTTTTTTAAACAATTCTAATATTATTTTATTTATTATATTTTTGTATGTATAAGATTTTTTGTTAGTGCAGAATTAAAACAAATAAATAAATAAATAAATTAAATTTGATATTTAGGAAATTGTAGTATTTTTTTGCTCAGTTATACCGTGGGCTGTTTTCATTTTGATGCTGTTTATAATGCATGAACATGATAGCAATGGATCTCATTGTGACACCTTTAATATTAAATCTGGTATATAATATATGCGTTACACAAATTTACACAATTGCATGAAATAGGCATTAATTTAATTGATGATATTAATTTATAAATGTGTATTTTTTAAATTACATTACATTTTACCCGAGTAATAAATTAAAAATAATTATTAATAAGTAAATTATCCGTGTTAAATTTCGCTAATGAAATAACTCCTCGATTGAAAACTCAATTAATACCTTAAAAGCGTTCTTTATCTTTATACCTTTTGAAATCATTTTAGAATTTATTAACAAGCTACGTTTTTATTAATTGAAGATTTATGGCTTTCAATTAATTTCTTTCGCACATACTGTTTTAATTAATTTTAATTTATATTATATAAATACTACCGAATATATGGCTTTAAAACTTAGTAATTAAAATATGTCTAATTATTTATAAATAATTTGTGATATAATCTATTTTAATATTAGGTAGTTTTAAATTAAAACCCTTGTTTAGTTTCATATTGTTATATTCAGTTTCCTGACACGTGTTTCAATCAATGAGGACCATTCTCAAAGGAATTACAAGAATAACTGTTATTTTTGTACGTAATATTATAATTTAGTTTCATCAAGAGTGCAGTAATGAAAGTATATACCGTATAATCTATTTTATTTTACCACTTGATTTCTTACTATTGTCTATAGTTATATATTTTAAGAAAATATTTTAACTCGTTTATGATCGAGGTTTCTACTTATAAGTCATTAATAATAAATTAAACACAATTTTTACTTTATTGGTATAACCGTAAAAAAATATGAAAAATATTTCAACATTGATTTATAATTTAATAGAGTTAATGTCAATACTGTAATATATGTTTTGTGTTGTCATAAAATAAGGTGATGGCGGATTTTGCTTAATCTAGTAGTTTTATAGATTTTCTTATCCTAAATAATATTTACTTATAATAATAAATTTCTCAGAAATATAAATAAGTAACCATTAATTAAATATTGGATCGATTATGATGTTATTGCCCAACCATATTTGTAATCTACTTGAAGAAGCCAATGTGTGGTGAAACAATAATTTTTGAAACCTTACTCAACTAAGAGATATAGTCTCCGATCATTTTATTGAGTAAGGTTTCAAAAATTATTTTTATTGTTCTACAACAATTGTTTCGCCACACATTGGCTTCATCGACCTCATAAAGTTATTATCAAAAGTACA
This sequence comes from Ontholestes murinus, assembly GCA_963969525.1. Lineage (NCBI taxonomy): Eukaryota > Metazoa > Arthropoda > Insecta > Coleoptera > Staphylinidae > Ontholestes > Ontholestes murinus. The sequence goes on from OZ018387.1 coordinate 90,497,140, forward strand.
ATATAGCCACAAATAAATCCTGCATGTGAAATCAATATAATAGTTCCTGATCCAAATGCAGAGTAAATTAATTTTTATTTATTTCATTTCTGTTGATTTATTATTAATAAATTGATCTGCTATTAAATTATAATATATTGTACAAAATCAAAACTACGAAAACCATGAAAGCTCATTAAGATAAAGCTTTATCTTTATCTTCATTTGCACTTTATAAAATATGATTACTGTATATACAAATAAATTAATGAGATGTTCACAATATTGAAGGAAAAAGAAATACATATAATTTCAACAGCATGATGATAAATGGAATCAAATAGTTCAAAAGCAAGGTTTTAATAATATGTGTGATATTTTCTTTAACGAAGATAATAAATTTATAAACTTTAAAAGACTCAAATAATTAGACATAGCAAACACTTCTAATATTCATGCTTGAAACCTCAATTGTTACTTTTTTCTTAAATCACTTTCTTATTTATCACTTGGTGAAACATTTTGAACTATTACTAATGAAAATAACAATTGGTTTGTTTGTTTCACAAAGAAACCAAGTGTAATTTAATTTAAACTTTCACAAACAAACCAAGTATAATTTAATTTAAACCTTCATTAATTTTTACGAAAAATTGGAATCATAAACTAATTAAAAAATCATTCTTAATTATTAATACAAACTTTTTTCTACAATTTAAACTATTATACTTATGTACGGATTAGCCAGTTTCTTTAGAATATTTATTAATATAATAATTTTTCTAGATTATTATAAATCATATATTAACTGAATTATTTCACCTTGGATTATTTACGCACCAAAAAATATCAAAATCAAAATTCTGCTTAATCCCTTCTATCTATCAGAAGGTATTTTCTATCTGACATCTGATATAGAATTCTGACTTTAAATATCTAATATCTATCATCTACAAATTCGATTTTTGATTTGAATGAAAATTTGATAAATACTAACATTGTAATATAAATAAAAAGTAAATAAAATAATATTTAACAATTGTTTTATTTGTAAGTAATAGAAAATATACATTAAATAAATAAATCAGTTGTGAAGAATATGCTAATAATAAAAGTAATAATATGAAATATTATTTTTAGTTAGTATTTCTGCACTAGTTTTTACATTATGATTAATGTAAAAAGTTACCAGCTAGCAGTTAAAACAACTACTCCTCGTACTAATATACCGTAAGGCATTGCATTATATAACTGTTTTTGAAGTTTTTCCTTAATCATCGGACATTTGTTTTCTGTGATATACTTTTTTTGTTATATGTTGTATGTCATCTAATATCTGACATAAGTTATCAGTTTTCTGCCATTTCTTATCTACCATCAGATACCAGATATCTGGCATCTATCAATTGTCATTTATTATATCTTCTGCTATTAATGAAGAGAAAGATTGCGACTGTTACTACGTGGTAATCCATACTTACACAAAATTGAAAAATTAACAAGGTTTTAATCACAAATATTGTTGGTTAAAACAGAACATTTTTCAATTTATTCTGCAATTTGTTGTATGTAATATACATATATTTTTTTATCTGATATCTATCCGTTTCTATATGTTACCGCTTACTCTAATTTATCAAACATTTGACATCTGGCATATGTCAACTGTCATCTATTATATCTTTTACCATTGAACAAAAATGTAGCAACAGACATGGAAGATAATTTAAAGAATTCTAGAAATAGTCCTCTGAAGAATTTAAATGACGATTATTGTACTTCAAAGAATAAAATAAAATCTATCATCTGCCACCTGCTGTTTGTAATTTATCACCTTCGATCTCCCATTTATTATTAGACATCATTTATCTGCTATTTATTAAATGTCATCTCCTATTATTTATCATCTGTTATCTGGTACATATCATATACCATCTGCCGTCTTTCATCTATTATTCTACCATCTATCAGCTACTATTTATTATATAATCTATTAATTGTGATCTGCAATCTATCTTCTGATTTATATTTTATGTTGTCTGATATTTGAAATATATCAGTTATCTTCTGCCATCTCTTATCTTTTTTAGATAATTATCTGTTATTTATCATATCATCTGTGGTCTGTTATTTATCATTTATTTTATTTTGTATATCATCTTATATCTGTAATATATTATATGCTGTATATCATCTGATAGTTGTTATATAACGTCTGTTATCTATAATTTTATATCTATTATTAGACATCATCCATCTGCGATTAGTGAACTTGCATCTTTTATTTCTTTTATCACCTGGTATCTTTTATCTGTAATTTATTATATTAGATTTTTTATCGTATATCATCTGGTATCTGTAATATATTTGTTTTATACCTTCATATTTGGTATCTGACATCTCTCATTTATCAGTAGATATCATTTACCTGCCATTTACCAACTGCCATCTGTAATCTGTTATCTGTAATCTATCATCTGTTCTATGGTATATAATAATATAATTTAAAAGTGAAACTAGAGTAGTAAATAGAGAGAAACATTTTTGAAACAAACCAAGCGTAATTTAATTTAAACCTTCATTTTGATAAAATAAGACATGATTGTAGTTATGATTTAAAATAAACCTTATAGCTTTTTTTAAAGATTGAACATCATTTATTTGTCATATATTATAATTTCTATCATCGGAAATTTGTTGTCTGTAATTTATTATTGACTGTATACCTTTTATGTTATTTCCTTGGTTATATATACTTCACGTATATGCTTTATATCGTGTATTATCTGATACCTGACATATTTAATCTGTTCTTGTCCATAAGTCTCTTTGATATTATCTATCAGACATAAGACATTTGACATATGCCAACTGTGATCTATTATATCCTTTTTCATCTGCCATCTGCTATCTGTAATCTATCATCTATTTTATGACGTATGTCGTTGGATATTTAGCATATACCATCTTTTATCATTGTTCTATCATTAGTTTAATATCATCTATTATATCTCCTTCCTTCTGTAATTTTATGTCTAGATAATAGGTTTATGTCATATCATCTGATATTTTCACGTGCCATCTCATGTCTGTTATTAATATATCTTCTATCATCTGCCATCTGTTATTTGTAATATATCATCTGTTTTATGTATAATGTGACCTATATCATCTAGTATCTGGTACGTATCATCTGTTATCTGACACCTTCCATCAATTATTAGACATTATTAATTCGCCATATGTAAACTGCCATTCATTATATCTTCTATCTTATATCATCTGTCATCTGCAATATATTATCTGATTTGTTTTGTATATCATCTGCTATCTCGTATATTTTATTTGCTATCTCTTCTATCATCTGTTATCTTTATTATTATCATCTATCAATTAACATCTATTATCTATTTTTTATTATTTATTTTATATCATATGTCATCTCATATCTGTAATCTATCATCCGACTTTTGTTATAGATCATCTGTATCATCTGTTGTCTGACATCTCACATGCATTATTATACATCATTTGCTATCTGTGACCTACCATCTATTATAACTTATATAATAAGCTATCGGTTGTTTGTAATGATTTATCTGTCGTATATCGTATATCATATTATATCTGCAATATATTATTTGTTTCATGTCATATGTAATCTAATAACTGGCATATAACATCTAACATCCGCCATCTCTCATCTATTATTGGACATAATTTATCTGCTATCTTTTAACTGTACTCTATTATCTATTTCATACCAAAGGTGATCTGATATATGACTTATATCATCTGATATCTGGCACATATCATGTTTTATTTAACATCTTTCGTCTATTATTTGAAAATAATTATCTGTCAACTGCCATTTATTACATCTTTTGTTATCTATCATCTGCAATCTTTCATTCCTTTTATGTTGTATATCTGTCATGCTGACAATAACTGCCAGAAGTTTCTTCCAAAAGATTGTATAAATTAACCACATGAAGCATATAGGGTGTCCAGGAAGTAAGGACGAATTTGAATTTGGCGACATTTTGTCATATTACGTTTGGTGATAAAAAGTTAGTACAAAAACAGTGACGGATCCATGGCAATTGTTCGTAAATTGAGTTGCAAATGTTAAGAAAACAGGACAAACGCGATCTGTTCAAACACAAGAAGACATTGCGGCTGTACGTGATAATGTAACCGAAAGACCTTGAAAATTGGTTTGCCGACGAGCCCAACAACTAAATTTATCAACAAGTTCAATACATGCAATCCTTTTAAAAGATCTGAAAATGCATATGTACAAGATTCCACTTACACAAGAGTTGAAGTTTGCAGATAATGGAAAGACACCTCAGTGGGTACGTCAATAAACAGTTACAGATCCCATGCTTTCTGATTGGATTTTCGCAGTGGATGAAAATGACGATCATATCCCATAAACTGTTTGCTCTCCTGAATTAAAAGAAAAAAAATATTTCTTTGCGTGGCAACCAGGATTTTTTTGTGGAGATTTGTGAAATCAAAAGTGTACGTGGATAAACCACAAATAATACACCAATTTAAGAATGAAACTCAAAGGGTTATTAATGGGATCCCCCCAGATGTTTGTGAACGCGTCATCGTGAACTTCACTGAAAACATTGCTCGTTGCCGCGCGGCCTTGGGTAGTCATATGAAGGATATAATATATCATACATAAATGGGATATGTTTCTTAATGTGTTTATGAAAGAAAACTAAATTTTCAATTAATTTTGTATGTTGTTTAGAACTTTACTCTTCGTCCCTACTTTCTGAACACCCTTTATAATTAATTCCGGATGTAGAAGATAATGGCAGCTCGTTGCATGACAAAAAACTCAATCCCTTCATGTACATAAGAAAGATTCAAAAATAATAAATAAATCTAAACATAAACTTTTAACGGTGCAGGCTTCTACTTCGTTATACATTATTATTCACAAATAAATGTTCTAGTTTGAAAATGACAAGATACAATTTTCTAAACTATAGTCAATTAATGAAAGTCTCTGTTATACAAACAAAGTTTAAAAGCAGATGTTTATTTTTATATATAAAAAATAAACATCTGATATCTCAAATATATCATTTGCCACCTGCTATCTTTTATCTTTATCAAAGTTATCTTTCATATGTCAACTATCATCGATTATACTTTCTATTATCTAGTATCTGTGGCCTGTCATTTATCATTTATTTTATGTTTTATATCATCTTATATCTGTAACTTATCATCTATGTTAAGGTGTATATCAACTGATATTTGTTATGTAGCATCTTTCATCGACCATTCCTTATCACTATTCATCTGCTATCTGTGAACTCTCATCTATTATATCTTTTATCATCTGCCATCTAATTTCTGTAATTTATTATCTGTTTTATTTCGTATATCATATGATATTTGTAATATATTATCTGTTTCATGTCATATGTCATCTAATATCTGCCATCTCTATAAGAAATTATCATCTTTTTATATTGTATATTATCTGATATCTAGCATATTTTATCCCATCTCATCTCCTATATCCCATCTATTATTCAACATTTGCTATACTCATTAGCAATTCAGGTAAGTAATTAATTATCTATACCTGCTGAAATTATTAAATTAGTTAATAGAAACGAGTTTGTCATGCCAAAAAAAAACATAACTGGCGCAGTCGGTAGGATCCCCAAGAAAAACCTATCGGAGAACAAAACAATTGTTCTTTTCGCCGCAACGATCAATCTTAAAGTCAAGAAATCTTCCGGATATCAAAGATCTAACTTTGAAGGAAGCAACAAGAAACACCCCATAATCTGTTCCTTAACTTCCCTGTCGTATACCAGATGGTGTGAGCTTCACGAGATAAACACTAGTTTTTTGAGGTTTATTGCATATTGTAAGTTGTTTTACAAAATAGATTCTGATTAATTGTCAACTCCTGGTAATTATTAAATATCTATTCGCTCTATTTCAAATATAGGAAATTATACAGACTCTGACATAAATTAACAATAATTAAAATTAAATGTATATACAACCTTATTATTTGACAAGCGCACATTACTTACAGAAATGAGAAACTGCTTTTGAGCAACGTAAACAACGTCAACAAATAATTATATAAATGTAAATATTAGTGAACTGAAAGATTAGATAAATGTGAAAAAGTTCTAAAATTCAGATATCTTAGAAATTACGAATTCTTGGTTTTGTGAGCTTAAGATAAAATTAAAAAATGCATTGCTTTCGATTAACATTTACAACTAATGCAAGTAAACTCGCTAGCAAATTTAAATCTTTATCCCCGTTAAAAATACCAGACGCCACAAGAAAATATTTATGCAAAAACTTCGAAATCAAGACTTTCAAACTATTATGAAGAATACCTTGCGAAAGATTAACAATGTCGCCTCATTTATAAGAATTGAATTTATTATATCTATGACGCATTCAATAATCTCGAGTGAAAAGCTTCAGTAAATTTAACATACGACAATATGAACATTCTTTACAAAATACGTTCCTTTAATTAGTACACTATTCTCTCTTGTAATCACCCAATAATTGCAATAATCCCTTCTGTAGCAAATACTATCAACTAACTATCTGAACATATAACGACCTTAAAAGGGAATAAATTCCATCGTCGTGTATTCGAAACGCTAACGAGTACAGTTTACGTTTAAATGCGAAGAGAGTTTCAATTTATATCACCGCCTTCGCGGCTTTTAGGAAAGCCCAGCAATTTTCTTGCGAGCGTAACTAGTGCGGAAAGGTGCACTCTTAATTAATGCATCCGCTAATTGTTGGTCCTTCGAGTAACGTTTGTGGCCCTAATGGGAAACGCGACGAAAACTATTCGCAAACGGTTTTGCCGCCTTCATCGTCTCGGAATGGGACTTATCTACTAAATTACCAGCTTTATGGTTTACCATTGTCCTATTTTATTAAGTGATTATCATTTATATAATTACAACAAATACAAATACATTTAAATGATTGTAAATACCTTTTTACTTTCCCTATATACGAAGTATATATAGGGGAAGTATTGTGATCGTGATTTTTTTTTGAAAAAAAAATATCCGTTTTGAGATCCCCTGAGTCCCCAAAAGGGTAAATCATCAATAGTATTATTTACAGATGATACAACGTTAAAAACTTGCTCAAGTGACTTGTTAAACGCTACTACGGAAAACAGTTTAGCCGTTAGCCGTGCGTCCAACTGGTTTGCAGCAAACACCCTTTCAATAAATCCGGGAAAGTCTAAGAATATATTGTTTTCTCTTAAAACGGACATTCCACAAAATAGTGCTAAATTTCTTGGCATTAATATAGATTCTAAACTTAATTGGCGTAGTCATGAAAGCGATATTTCAAACAAGTTGTGCAGTATTATATACCTACTGAGACAACTAAAAAATTTCCTTCCTCAATTTGCTATAAGATCAGCTTACATTGCTAAATTTCAGAGTTGTCTCAGCTACGGCATACTTGTTTGGGGGCACTCTAGCATCATATCAAGACTGTTTGGGATCCAAAGACGTGCAGTAAGAGTAGTGGGATCTGTTGCTTACAGAGATGATTGTCGAAGTACATTCATTGAACAAAATTTGCTCACAATACCTAGTATATATATTTTGGAATGTCTCCTTTATGTTCACAAAAATAGCCATATGTATATACAAAACCGTGATATACACGACCATAATACAAGATCTGGAAACCTTCTACGCCCATACTATAAACGATTGACTAGATCGCAAAGCGGTATAAGTTATTTTGGCCCTAAATTGTACAATGCTCTGCCTGATCAAATTAAATCAAAGTCGGAAAAATCATTTCGTGAAACTGTAAAATCATATTTATTAAAAAAAGCGTTTTATAGTATTGATGAGTGTTTGTTAAATAAATTCTCAGACATCGAGTATCTATAATACACAAGATTTTTAATTTTTATATATTATGGAAATTTTTTAAATTTATTTTTTTAACGTGTCTAACATGTATTTTATCTCATATGTGTATTGTCTAAATATGTATATATATATATATATATATATAATATTTTAAGTGTTTTCATCTTTTAACGTGTCTGATTTTAACTGATTTTATATTCATATGTAATTATTTCTAATTTCTAGTGCATATCTTATTACACCTGTATATTTACTGTACTACTAGTGTATGTAATATTTTTTTTGTGACCTATGTAAACCTGTTTGGTAGTAGCACTAATAAATTATTATTATTATTATTATATACTTCGTATATAGGGAAAGTAACAAATGCTACAAACGTTAAATTTTTTAAAATCAACTCAGAATTAATTCTACTTTACAATTACATAAAAATATCCACACATTTTTACCTAGATTTCCAAAAAATTCGCACATAAACGAACCGTGTTTTATTTAAAAATTCAAATTATTTTTTTTTTTTGAAAAAATAGAAAAATTTTTCATGATTAAAAACATAGGGAAATTCCGTAAATTTTTTTAAGCTGATTTCTCGTGTGAATATTTATAGATTAAATAGAATACATTTTGTATTTGTTAAGATTCCAGTTAAGATAGAGAAATGTAAAAAATATCATTGGATACGATAAACTATATTTATTATTACTTTCCCTATACTACGAAGTATATATAGCGGAAGTATTGTTATCGTGATTTTTTTTTTTTGAAATTTTCTATCTGTGTGTGTCTGTCTGTCTGTCTGTCCGTGGGTGCTGTATCTCAAAAACGACTGATCCGATTGAGATGAAACTTTAAACTTAAGGTTTTATCGTTAAAAGCTAAAACTGAAAAGCTTTTGGTGAACAATAAAATCCCGAAAGTAGGTGTTTACTCCAGGCGTTTTTTTTTGTTTTTCTCGATATTTTTCTAAATATAAAAAATATTACAAAACCATTCAAACAAAAGTTAAAGAGAATGAGAAATCGAACAAGTTTTATTAAATCACTTTTTTCATAAATTTTTTAACTTGATTTTGATATTTTTTGCTCCCTACTAATAAACTATAGGAGTTACATGAAATTTATATAACACGAAATTGTAAAGCATCAAAAGTTTTGCAAATGATTAAGAAATGCCTTTTTGCGTAAACCTCATAGTTTTCAAGAAAAAAGTAAAGAAAATACTATGATAGCCATATCATCATTTTTATATTTCTCTACATTTAATTAAAACCCTCGCTTATGATTTACTGAGGGTGGGATAGGGGCCACCCATCCACCCTACATATAATTAATTAAATTAATTAAACAAACATTTTCTAAATCACTGGATATTCAATTAAGTATTGGGTGTGTTATATAGGTTGGAGGGTAGGATATAGGCCACCCACCCACCCTACATGTATTTTATACTTTACTATGTCACTATATATGGATTTCCAAAATTAAAAATATGCATTGATGTTTTAAAGAATTTTGAAGCAACACAAACGGAAACATAAAAACTTTTGCAAAAGAAAATATCTGAGGAATTAATTATTTACTAATGTATGGGGTGTGTTATAAAAATTTCAGGGTGTAATAGAGGTCACCCACCCACCTTATATATATTTTTTTATCATTAGTCACTCCCTCTATTTGTTTCCAAGGAAAATAAATATATAGGGTGGGTCGGTGTCCACTGTTCCACCCTCCAATTACTAATTAATTAATTACACAAATACTTTCTTATCAATCAATTGTTATTAGGATAGAGGCCACTCACCCACCCTACATATATTTTTTTAACATTAGTCACTCCCTCTTAATTTGTTTCCAAGAATAACTGCCCAGTTTGTGATGATGATTTTCAAAAATTTTAAAACAGTTGTTTTCCACTTGGAAAAATGTATATGTAGGGTGGGTGGGTGCCCACTATCCCACCCTCCATTTACTATATTTCAAACAATTGTTACCCCAGGAGGAGAGAATAATTAGGTACACTCTGTTATCAATAAATCGTTATTACATGAATTATTTGGTGTCTTGCATAAATTGAAGGGTGAGATAGAGGCCAACCACCCACCATACATAAATGTCGTTAATTTCTATTGCTGATTCTCTATTCGAGAAGAAGAATAGAGGTTTGTTATTGTGGCTTTTAAAATTTTTAGTAGTGTTGTGGTCGTAATTAAGTGTATATGTAGGGTGGGTGACGACTATACAACCCTCCAATTACTATATTGCAAACAATGATTTCTCAATAAAAAATTAGGTAATTAATTAATTAAACACTTTCTTATAAATCACTGGATATTCAATAAAGGATTGGGTGTGTTATATAAATTTGTGTGTGATGTAGGCGCTACCCACCAACCCTGTATATATTTCTTTAATTTTAATCGCTCACTGTCTATTTGTTTCCGAGAAAAACTGCAGAGTTTGTGTTAATGATTTTCAAGAATTTTAAAACAGTGTTATACCTCTAGTTTTAATGTATATGTAGGGTGGGTGGGTGGCGACTCTTTAATCCTCCTTATTATATTGCAAACAATGGATTTTTCAATAGGTAATTGTTAAGGAGAGAACAATTAGGTAATTCATTAAGCAAAAACTTTCTTTTATAAATCACTGGGTATTCAGTAAAGTATTGGGTGTGTTATATAGATTGGAGAGTACAGTAGAGAACACCCACCCACCCTACATATATTTTTAAACTCCCTCTCAATTCAATTATAAGAAAATTTGCAGAGTGAGTGTTAATGGATTTAAAGAATTTTAAAACAGTGAATTTTTCGTAGTTTTAATGTATATAGTCTGTTCGTTGGATCTTTTGTCGTACGTCACAAACTATCGCTTCAAAAAACAACGAAAGTTTTACAGTGCGTTCTTTTTCTAACGCATTTGGTTTACTTTATCAGACTGAATGTTTTTGTGTCGTTTCTCGAAGCGATATTTTGTGACGTACGACGGAAGATCCAACGAACAGACTATATGTAGGATGGCTGGGTGGTTACTATTTCACCCTCCAATTACACAATATCAGAAACTATATGTTTTGAATAGAATAAAGAATAATTAGATAATTTGTAAACAAACACTTTCTTATCAATTACTATTTATTGTTATAAAGTATTGGGTGTGTTATATAAGTTGGAGGATGGGATAGAGGCCCTCTTTATTTATTTCCAAGAAAAACTCAGACTTTGTGTTTATGGTTTTAAATCTCACCTTTCAATGTTATACTACAAACCGTTGTTTTTTAGATAGAAAAAACACGACAATATATTCGTAAAATCTACAACAAATGAGTCTTATTAAGACTACAAAAACAAATCACTTTTGAAACAACTACTTCTCTAGCTAATACTTCGACAGACATTGAATAATACAAAAGTAATTTGCGTGTTACAAAATAGCAAGGCTATCAAAGCAACACTAGTTTGAACGTATTTCTTTCTGTAAAATGTTGTTTTTTAGATAGAAAATGAGTAAGGGAATAATTATTAGGTAATTAATTAAGCAAACACTGTATTATAAATCAAAGATTATTCTCTAAAGTATCGAGTGTGAGGGTGGGATAGAAACCACTCACCCACCTTTCATGTATTTTTTACTTTGACTATGATACTTTACATTCACTTCCAAAATAAAAAGAATGCCGAATTTGCGTTGGTGTTTTAAAGAGTTTTGAATCAGTATTGAAGTGTTTGTCTAAATGTATATGTAGGGTGGGTGTGTGGCCACTATCCCACCCTCCAAAAATCGCAACACAAACGGAGTTTTCTCATAAAAAAATTTGCGGAGGAAAATATCTGAAAAATTAATTCAGGGCTCACTTTCTTAATAAACAATAATGATTCAGTAAATAGTCGCGTATAATATAAAAATTGGAGGGTAGAATAGAGGGCACCCATCCACCCTATATATATTTCTTTAATTTGAATCCGTCACACTCTACAAGCTGAAAAGCTTTTGATGAACATAAACCGGAAGTGGATGTTAACTCGCGACGTTTTTGATTTTTCTCGATATTTTGATAAATTTGAAAAACTTACTTGCGAGAAAAAAGTTAAAAATTAATAATTTTGACAATGTTTGCATATTGCTAATAAAGTATAGGAGTTAGATGAATTTTATATAACAAGTAATTGTAAAGAATCCAAGTTTGAGCAAATTATCAAGAATAACCTTCTTGTGCAAACGTCATAGTTTCGAGAAAAATATAGGGAAAGTATTATGATGGCCACATCAACATTTTTTTATATATTACACACTTTTATATTTATTTGTGACTATAGTTTCGACAGATTTTCTTTCATTTTCAAACTATACTTTAAAATGTTTTTTTACGTATTCATATACAATTCATTTTGATCGTAAGCTGGTGGATGATAAGTCTAAAATGTTATACTATGCTTTTCAACACTAAATAGTGGTAGTCTATTGTAATTCTAAAATACACATTATTAGCAGTAAAATACACCTATTCATCCCAAGATAATAATAATAATAGTAAACGTCTTTATTCAGAAAAAAATGGGCGAAGTTTAGCCATTAAGGCTACTCTACCACTTAACCCATAAAACATAACAATTTCACAAAAAAGAACAAAAAAATAACTATGCTAAACTAAACAATTTGGTTGTTTCTCAATTTAGAAGATTCCTTCAATCAAAACATACATTTTAAGTATAGGTATGAATTTTTTTCAGTGTTAAGCTAATTTAATTGTTTGGTAGACACTTAAATACGCTTAGAGAGATTTAGGTAGCATTTGAAAGTAAAATAATCTGTAGGTACATGACGTGAGCTAGAACTTTGGGCTTGAGGAGTAACAGGAACTGAGTTTTGCACATGACCATGATATCAATGTCATTCCCTAAATGAAGAGCTCGTGTTCGTCAAAACGTTCTCGAAACCCATTAGATAATCAGTTTGTGGAGCCCATATAAATAAACTAATAAAAGCAAAAAAATATTAAATTATCCTCCCTTTTTAACTGGGCACTAATTAATAAACTAAATAAACGGAATATCAAGTTACCGACTCGAGTCGTCGCGGTTGTGTTCTCGCCAATTAATTACTGACCGAAAAGGATAGGAAAAGTTTGAAAAGAAATTTTCACGAGTACCTAATTAATTTCCACCCCCTCCGCCCTTCTCTCGCTCTCCGCCGTGTAATCCCACTGTTTCACTTTTAAGGGCTTTAAAGCGAAATAAATTGGCCGTTCCACTGAACAACAGCGACGAATAGTAGATTATTTCGTGGAGGAGTTGGGGGAATCACTTGATAACGATCAAAGGGATACTTAAAAAAAAACAACGAGGACAAGAGAAATATTCCAACGAATGGGGATAATGTTATATTTGACGATTTTCTGAATTAAAGATAAACTCCTTACGATTTTTTAATGTTTGTTTTTCTAACTTAAACTGTACTACTTTAATGAGGTTTAAAATAATATGGCTATCATGACAATAATATTTTCATAAACACAAAAACAATTAATAAATAGAAAAAACACGAAAATATTTTCTACAACGTAAAGGACTTATATATTTTATTACAAAAACAATTATTATTACTGCTAATATTAATTAGTAAATTTACTTAATTACCCTACTCCAATTAAATTTCGCAATGTTACATTTCCATCCCTTAATTACATTAACAATTTATATTTACCTTACCCAATGGTCACTTGTCGTTGTTTAATTAGCGTATGTCAATTCGGACAACGGTATAAATTTGTTAACCGTCTTTAATTAAACCTGGCGGTTGCAACTTTAAACTATAAACACTAATTGGTGTAGGGTCTCACCTCGTGATTAATATTTTAATTAATTTCTTCTTCCCGTATCCCCCCGCTCAGCCCCGTTGTGGAATTTAATTAAGGAACTTTTATTTTCCCCAATTTTCAACTTGTCGTTACAAGAGGGCGCGCGAATAGAGTTGATCTGTTGTTGAAGTGCGATCAATCAAAGTGTTAAAGGTGTACGCGTTACTTTCAAACTTCAACTTGAATTTATCATCGATTATCAACATTGTATTGTTGCTTGGATTGTTTGTTTTCTCCAGCTGAGACATAAATTACGAACGCGCATAAATATTATGTTTAATTTTAATTAGTTAATTGGGTATTTCCGCTTAACTAATCGATATATTTTTCTTTAATTAACGGTATATAATTAGCGATGAATATTTGTTTCTTTTTATTTTTCTTCTTATAATTAATGATATTTATAAAATATTATACAGAATAACCAAATTAAATGTTAGAATTAACTGAAATTTGGGTATTATATTTTATTAAGATAAAGATTGTTAACGGTGGACGCGGAAGACGTCCTCGTGGTGGACTGGCAAGGAAGTAGCACCGACGGTACTTTCTGAAACCAACACGCACTGGAGGCGGCACAGGGGTCCCTGGCGAGGCTCACCATCGATTAGAAGCCGCAGGCTTCGATTAAACAGTTTCCCGTCTGTGATACTTGCTTGAGCTTCCACGCCACGTCAACGTAGGGGCACCGGGTAGCTGTGAAACAGAGGAAAAGAACAAGAGAAAGTGTGTAAATTAAAACATGGGGCCGGAGAAGAAGAAAATATATTACAAAAGACAGAAAGAAAAGACAGAGAAAATATACAATATATACAAGGACAAGAGGCTTGAATCGGCGGAACCGACCAGGCTGACCACCGCTGCTGATGGCAGACGACTGGTGAAGAGCGAAGGCCGGAACCTGGTTTTATACGGTGATCTTGATTACCGCGGTTTTGTTTCGGTCACGTAGGCCCCGCAATTCCGGGAACAGGTAATGATCCTCTTCGCCGAAAAGAGCCCGTCCTATTGTTCCGCACTGGCAGCTGCACATTTTGGAAAATTATCTCGTTTGGATTATTTCAATAATGCGGAATTTATGCAAATTATTATTAGGAGCAATGGGTAGCTCGTAAAATGGATTAAAATATAATTACGCATTTGTTACCACGTTCAGGTAAACTGAACGCCGGTAACAAACGGCCCCGGAAAACGAGATAATTTTGAAAAAGACATGAAATGAAAATAATAGCTGCCAGTGGACGTCTTCGGTGTTGGTGTCGTTTTGGAGTCGATTGGTGATACACAGCACTGCTCCCGATGACGCTGCAGACCCTTCCGTGGTTGAGATGCAGGGAGATTCGGACATCCTACATCGGATCTGGCGTCGTGAAAGGCAGCACTGGCTACAGCTGGAGATCCTCCCGAAATTAAGGTGTGAGGAGATTCGGTCGTCCCACACCGGATCTCGGCATCCCTGGATGGCTGGTGACATCCTTGCGGGCTGCGACGTCTGGTCCGGCCGGGGATGGGCTGACATCCTGGGTGCACTGGCACGGCGCGAACCAAGACAGTTATGTTGTTCCAGTCAAGTAGGGCCTGCATGTCGAACGTCGACGATGTATATGGGGCGGCTTGAGCTGGAACCTGGTGAACCAGTCCATTGTGGCGGCCACGGCATCGAGTGCGGGCCGGCTGGAGCTGGTGTGTCGTCAGTCAATCCGTCGGAGCTGCCGTTGTTGTGGTGAAGCACGAGGCGGCTGGATTGAAGCTGACAGTGGTGGTTGTAGCCAGTGTGCTGAAGGTCGCATCGGGTTGACGTCATTTTCAGTGAAACCTGGTGGTCTGCCTCTTGTTCTACTGTAGATGCTGGAAGGCGGCCCCGGGTGACACGGAATCACTGTTAATTACACAACATGAAAATAGTAAAAGAAATTAGAGCACGAGTCAGGGGGTGAGTTCAACAAAATTACGATTGTCCTTGGCTTCGTAACTGCACGATTAGCTCAGGGTAGAGTGCAGAACAAGTTACAAGCAAAAAGAATAATAGTAAAGAAACATGCGTTACTTACTTGGTTTTTGAGTGCGATGGTCGTTGGGAGCTGCTCCTGCTCCTAATGGCTGGATCTGAACAGGATTCGTTGGGAACACTTACACTTTCACTATGCACTGAGTTTAAGGATTGATTGAATGAAATATGGTGTTCAAATTTAGAATTCTTCTCAAAGAGAAGTTATATTGACAAGATCAATAATAACAACAACAATAACAAACAAAATAATGAAAGAATAATAACAAATGTAAGACTAAGATAATGTACAGACCTTTGAGGTCCAGCACGCGATCAAACTTGGTATTTAAATACTTATTTGTAAAAAAAACTTCAGGACGTTAATGCGGATGCGACTGTTACGTGCGATTGCTTCGCAGAGACTTTTTTTTTTAGTGATTATTTGGAATTATAGCTTAATATTCGCATTATCTTGTCTGACGATGAATTAATGAAATAATATTGTTGACGAGCTTAAGAATATCAAAATAATGTAAATAAATCTAAACAAAACAAACAATCAAACGTGCTCTACCTTTAAAGAATAAAATTGAGAATCGAATTCTGCATCTATAATATATTACTCAATACTATCCATAAACAAATATTATATAAAAGAAAACAGCAAATTAATTTGATTATAATGAAATCGCGAATGTAAAATTAATTCGAATATTTGTCTAGATGTGAAGGGAATTGTGTGATTGTTTATGCATAGTATTGTATCGTAAAACCGTGAAAGAATATATACAAAAAAAATGTGCAGATTTCCTATATCCTAGTTGCAATATTATAATTATAATTAATATTTAATAATATTTAATTTTTTTAAATCATTCGCCTAGCCGTAATTAGGATAAGGTTTAACATAAAACTATAACTATTCTATAGGAAATTTTCCTGGCTCAATGATGACGTATGTGGCGATTTTGTATAGCGTATGGTTTCGCTAAAAATCGCGAAAAACACTATGGGGATTTCCGCTTGTGACTTCATGGCAATTTAGGTTTAACCCAAGTAAGCGTGCGCGTCCCTTAATGCAGGTAAGCGCGTGTTAAGGCGAGTTTAGGGTGAAAACATCGGCTTATTTTTCTAAAAATAGATTTCGGGTCTATTGTCCCGGCAATATTTACAATTTTTATGGGTCACGGTTTTTCTACTTAACTAATTTACATCTAAATATATGAAACAAACGTTACTCATTTGGAAATCGTTCATGCGGCGAAATTTGGAAAAACAGAATATATTCAATAATAATAATGATATGATTTAATTGTGATTTCAGTAATAATAATCTTTGAATTTAAATTTCGGCAAATTGGACGCGTTGAGACGTTCTGAGAAGAACGCCGATAACAATTCGGCCCCGTAAAATGAGTAAAATTTGTTTCTGCAAGTATATATATGAGTCTATCTTTATACATTTGTTCCTAAAATAAATACATACATACAAATCTGATGAATATTGATACAATAATAGAAATTATATACATACATGTGGTAGTTGTCAGTGGTTAATATTTACCAATCGACGGCTTCGATATACTCATGTCACCTTGGGGTAGGGAGCACCGGCTCCGGAATCTTCGCTAAATACGAGGCACTGGCGTTAAAGCTTGACATGATTTGGGGTTGTAAAATTTTGGGGCGTCACAATGGGTTATTAGACTGCCCATTGTCAGTCAGGAAACTGGTAGTTTCAATATGTTGCTGGTTAACTCTAAATCCTCCCGATTCGCTCAACGGATTCCATGTCCTTGGGATAGGGCGGTAGTCTTCAGGTTTACTGGGTGGCACTCTTTGCTCATGAAATAGAGTGTTTTAATCCGCGAATGTGTTTTCCATGACACTAGATCTGCTCATGGAATCGCGACGTTTGCGAAGTCCAAAATACGTTTCTATAGTTATTTACACTTATATACACTTATACTAAACTTACACTAATTTCACTTGGCACATGAGCGTCCTGTACTTATTAACACTGTACCGCGGTATGGTAGCGCATTTAGTTTCCGGATGAGCGTCTATATCGCGGGAAAGCTAGTCACTTATGGTACAATAATAAAGCACAGGCACTAACCGACATCTTCTTCGTCTACTTCAGAGGCTGGTTGAGAGGGAGGTCGTGGATTTAGTAGTGGCACTGGCCGGATATCATAAGCATGTACCCTGACATCTTGTCCGTTTCGATCAATTAGATACACACGACCGGAGAGTACTTCACGCACGGTATATGGTCCTAGCCATTTGGAAGCAAAACCGGCAGGGTTTTGTTGGTCACTTATTGGGTGGTTGCGAATAACCACCGTCTGGCCAAGTGCGAATTTTGGAGACTCATCTGGCTCGTCGTATTTGCGAACATACTGCAATTGTCGATCGCGAATGACTCCTAATCGAATATCCCTTGTCTCGTGTTCTGGAGCTGTAGGTGGCTGCGATCGTGAAATTTTGCGTTCTCCTGGTCGAGGAAGATCGTATCCTAATAGTGCTCGTGCCGGAGTAAAGCTAGTTGCAGCATTGGCGCGCGAACGGAGTTCGAACAGAATACTCTGGAGGTGTTGAGACCATTGCTTCCCGGGCTGTCCCTGCATTTTGATTCGGAGGCTTTTTTTCAATTCTTGGTTCCTCCTTTCAGTTGGATTGGCCTGGGGATGATATACGGGAGTATAATACGCATCCACTCCCCAGCGATGCATTTGTTTATGCCACTGTCTTGCTGTTAATTGTGATCCGTTATCGCTGATAATGCACTGTGGATACCCAAACCTGTGGAATACTTGTTCTTCCAGTAATTTAAGAATGTTGCCCGATGTGGCTCGACAAACAGGAAAAGCTTCCACCCACTTTGTAAACAGATCCGTTACGACAATTACAGACCGCTTTCTCGTAGTAGATAGTGGAAACGGTCCTATCAGATCCACTGCGATCGTGTGAAACGGAGCTATGGGAACTCGCGCTCGCATAGGCGCATCTTTCTGTCTTTTCCCGCGTTTTGTTGCTACAAGTGAAATAACGTGTACGTATACCTCGTAAACTTTCATCGCGGCCTGGATGGATAGCTTCGTCGTGCATGGTATGTAGAACTCGAGCTCAAATGGTGGTTGGTACGTAGAGCGTCCTGTCACGATCGTTCACTGGAATGTGGTATAATGTACCATCTATTACTTCGTACATTTCATTATATTTCGTCCAGTCTGCGTGATATCTATCGCTAAGGATTTGAATAATGTCCTGGGTTTCGTCGTCTTCTTGTTGTGCTTCTACAACGGTTTGAACGATAGGGGCTTCGAGAAGGTTTAGTGTTGGAGGCAGGTTGTTTTCTAATTCGGGTAACTCTCCAACTGATTTTTCTTCCGGATTTCTGCTGAGGAGGTCCGGAAATTGATTGTCTTTCCCTGGGTAATGAACTATTTCGAAATCAAAACTTTGCAAAACAAGTGCCCACTTAGTAAGTTTCGATCTATGATCTTTAAAATTTGCGAGCCAAGTGAGTGCTTTGCTATCAGTTACCACCCGTATGTGATGTCCTTCTAGTAAAGGACGATATCGTTTAGGAGCCCACACAAGTGCCATACACAAGTTGTTAATCATTCCTGAAAGCACTTCCTGTGACATCAAACGTTGAAACGTTGACGGGGCATTTTTAAGTCCAAAAGGCATCACGCGGAATTGGTTTTTTTGATTCCTCTTCCATCGGTATCTGCCAGTACCCACTCTTTAAATCGAGCGTTGAGAAAATACAGGCATCCCCAAGATCGCGCAAGGCTTCCTGGATCACTGGCAACTGTGTTGGTTCTGACAAGGTTACTTCATTTATTTTGCGATAGTCGATGCAAAATCTGTTCTCACCATCCTTTTTTTGTACAAGGACAATAGGTGACGAATATGGGCTCGTAGATGGTTCAATTATTCCTTGAACAAGGAGATCTTCTACCTGTCTATCGATCTCTTGTTTCTTGCTAGGACTGACTCGATATGGGCGTAGACGAATAGGTTTATCAGAGGTCAATTGGATTTTATGTTCAGATGTTCGTGATTGACGGGCGAATTAATCCTTCGGTTGAAACGTCCTTCCAAAGCGTTCGACAAGTTCTTCGAAGTGTTTAGCCGCGACTCCTTCGAAACCTTGTTGTAGTTTTGGAATCGGCGTTGCTTCGTCTTTAGTATAGTTGTTATGCATCCACCGGATAGTTTGTCGCAATTCTTCACCTATGTGCATGCAACATTTAGCACAGTCGATTACTGCATCGTGCTTTAAAAAGAAGGTAATGCCTAAGATTGCATCGAATCTTAAGTCAGGCATAACAAGGAACTCTTCTTCGAAAATCTGATTTCCCAGCTGAAAATTTAACAATGTAACTCCTGTAATATCGGCTGTTGAGTTTCGTCCTGCGAGGTTTGTCTTGATTTGGAGCGTTTTTATATGAGACGTAAGGCCGGGGCGAATATAGTTTTGACCAGCTCCTAGGTCAAGTAAACATGTGATAGTGTAATTTTTAGTGATAAGTGGTAACAATATAAGTTTACCAGTGCGTGGTTGTAATGAACACAGTGGAGGATTTATTTGTATAGCGTCCATATCGCGGGCACTATCACTTATGCGGCTTGCAGCAGTATGTTGTAACGCACTGGAATTGTTTATTTTGCAGTGCACGGCGACTGCCTAAGAACTTGAAAATCCTACGAGTACGCGGGAACGCGCTGATAAATTGGTCCTTAATTTCGTGTTTGCTACTATACATTCTATCTTGAGGCGAAGTTTTCTTATCGTAAGGGTGGTATCGGTTTAGTTGAAATGCGTGTGGTCGTTTCCATTTAGCGGCAAGAGCAGAGAGGCAATTTAGGTTTAGCCGTGCCTATTTACTGAGCGGGTTTTCTGTGGAGATCTACTTAGCGCAGGATTGTAATTGCTCCTTTTCGGTTTTGGTTTATATTCTGTCGAATCATAATTTCCGCTATTTTTATTTACATTATTATTGTAATTATAACCTTGATAACGTTGATAATTATTGCGTGTGTTACAACGTCCTTGTCTATGATTATTATTCTGTGGGGGTGGCGAACGTCGTGTGGGATTGTATGTGCACTTCGATTCAACTGTTGAGTTTCATTGGTTTTACCTCCACTTCTGTTGTTATTCGATGGAGATGGAATTGTTGTGGCTAACTGTGCTGCTTGTGTGACGAATTCCACGACTGTTCGTGGTCTAAAAACAAGAGCCTGACGAATATCATTGGAGGCTAACTTCCACATTACTTTTGTTTTCATCACTTCCGACCAATTTGCATCGTATTTATCGAATAGCGTCTCTTTACGTAGTGCAAAGATACCAGGAGGTGTCGAACCTTGTGTAGTGGATAATAGTTCTAACATCTCCTCATGGGCTATATTTTCCGGATCAATTGAATTGATAAACAGCGCTTTCGCTTTACTCCATGGCACGTGGTCTGCAAAGTACGGCGCATATAATTTTAGGCAATCCGGGGACATACGAGCAAGTGCACGACGATTCTTCATGTTGTCTTCCAATTGAATTCATTCAAATTCCCGCTCCAGCTGGCTAATGAAATATTGAGGGTCTTCCTTCCCGGTGAATTTATATGGAATGTCGTTTTCCACTTTCTTCGTTCCGGTTAAAATGTCTAGAATGTATTTATTGGTCTGGGTGGCCTGGCGCAGGACATCCTCGTGGACTGGGAGAGGTTGGACAGCATGATCTCGGTGAAGAGGTTCATGAACTTGCGCTTCCATTTGTATCTGATGCTGCGGAGGCGGGCTAATTGAATGATACCTGGGCTGTGGAGAATAGGCTGCGGCTCGTACCTCCGGTTCTTCATTTGATAGTCACGAATAGACGCGTTCTTCTAATATGTCGAATGTCCTGTACATGTCATCCGCTTGTCGTTGTAGGCGTTGCTGCTGTTCGCGAATTTCGCGCTGGAAACGTTCTTTTTCGCGTAGGAAGTTCTCGCGGTCAATTTTAAATTCCCGTATTTGTTGCAGCATATTGTTTTCGTATGTAGAGGTTTCTGGAAGAGCTTCTTCGGGAAAACGGGCGCGTTCTTGGTTTTCATACCGATTTAGGGCTTCCATTTGACGGCGAAGTGTGGACATTCTGTCGTTGTGATTCCGTTCCATTGCTTCTATTTCTGCAGCTATTTGGTCTCTACTAACAGATCTTCTGTCGTCCTAATACATATTATCTTCACAGCTTATTTTGCGCTAATGTTGGGGATTATTATTTCTTTTTAGAGAGTAAGTAGACATGATCTTATTCTTTCGCGTAATTTGATGCTCAATTAATTATTGGCGTATTTTAAATTACGTTCGGCCCCGTCGCGATCCCGAAATTAATAGAATAACATAAGAAATGAAGCTTACATTGTTGACTGATTATCCCGCTTCAATAAAAATTAAAAATATTTTCCTAGCTGAATTTATGCGGCCCCGTCTGTAGGATGTGCGCACAGTGTTATATATATGATTATATAAAAACAATTGTACAATTATAAATTCTTAATTATTAAATGAAATCAAAAATTCATGTATTTCTAAAACGTTCAAGGAGACAGTAATAAATAGAAAGTAAATAAATATGTAACTTGTCCTGAGGATTCTCGTTGCTATTGCGATAATACTTAAAATAACATTTATTATTTAGCCACGAGAATTTTATTTTGAATTTACTTTTAAACAAGACTTTCACATAGGTCCTAAAATTGGCTTGAAAGTGACTATTGTGAAAATCAAAACGAGTAAATTAATGTTA
Organism: Ontholestes murinus; assembly: GCA_963969525.1. Lineage (NCBI taxonomy): Eukaryota > Metazoa > Arthropoda > Insecta > Coleoptera > Staphylinidae > Ontholestes > Ontholestes murinus. The sequence goes on from OZ018387.1 coordinate 90,519,707, forward strand.
TGAAATTTACTGAAGATTAAATTGAACTGCACGTGATATGAATGAAAAAGGGGGTCATGAGTTATTAGTTTACCACTAGTTAAGCGTCACTTTGTTACGAAATCACTACGTGTTCTATAAAAATTAATTAAAAAAACGATGGTAGAATGTTATGAATTACTTAAGTGACTGTATATCAATATCAAAAAAATAAAACAAACCTGGTCACGATAAAATAACAAAGGGTTTTATATCTTTAAAAAAAAACAGGGTCGTGGTTTATTTATAACCAATAGTAGGGCGTCACAATGTTACGATTTAATTAAGTGGTTTAAAATTTTTAAAAATTAGTTATACCAGGGTCGTGGATTTATTTAAACCCTGCCCCACGTTGGGCCCCAAATGTTAACGGTGGACGCGGAAGACGTCCTCGTGGTGGACTGGCAAGGAAGTAGCACCGACGGTACTTTCTGGAACCAACACGCACTGGAGGCGACACAGGGGCCCCTGGCGAGGCTCACCATCGATTAGCAGCCGCAGGCTTCGATTAAACAGTTTCCCGTCTGTGATACTTGCTTGAGCTTCCACGCCACGTCAACGTAGGGGCACCGGCTAGCTGTGAAACAGAGTAAAAGAACAAGAGAAAATGTGTAAAATAAAACATGGGGCCGGAGAAGAAGAAAATATATTACAAAAGACAGAAAGAAAAGACAGAGAAAATATACAATATATACAAGGACAAGAGGCTTGAATCGGCGGAACCGACCAGGCTGACCACCGCTGCTGATGGCAGACGACTGGTGAAGAGCGAAGGCCGGAACCTGGTTTTATACGGTGATCTTGATTACCGCGGTTTGGTTTCGGTCACCTAGGCCCCGCAATTTCGGGAACAGGTAATGATCCTCTTCGCCGAAAATGGCCCGTCCTATTGTTCCGCACTGGCAGCTGCACATTTTGGAAAATTATCTCGTTTGGATTATTTCAATAATGCGGAATTTATGCAAATTACTATTAGGAGCAATAGGTAGCTCGTAAAATTGATTAAAATATAATTACGCATTTGTTACTACGTTCAGGTAAACTGAACGCCGGTAACAAGATTTATAAATTCTTTTATTAAATTGTGTATAAAAATGTAATAATTCTTTACGTTGTAGAAAATTAACTAATAATTAGAAAAAACACGAAAACATTTCATGTTTGTTGTAGATTTACGAAATGTTTTCATGTTTTTTTTCTAATTATTAAATTGTGTGTTTTAAAATCAGACATTCTTCATACATTTTATTTCACAACCTGTACATATTCAATTATTATCAGTCATTATTGTCAGAAATAAATTACCACTTATAGTGTTATTTTGAGCTTAATACATTAAGTGTTATTGAAAATGCGAACTAAAATAAAATTAATTAGCTACCGTCAATATCACCAGTTTCAATAATAATTACAACGTAGAAATTTACATTCATTTATATTACACGTTAATGCGCGTAATATCAACTTTAATTAATTGACAATAACACAATTATATTAGCGTGCTGATGTTAATTTTATTCTATCCATTATCGATTTGATGGTAATATTGTTGAAATCGCTCCGTGTGTTTAATTTTTAATCATCACTTCACCCCTTCTAGGTTAAGTGCTCTGCGGTGTTAAATGCCGTTTAAAACCAATTATCGTCACCGAGAATTAATTATTTACGTTGGTGATTATAATAAATTAATTGAATCAGCCGACAATCAACTGTTGATTCGTACGCACGGTATTGATTTTGGTGCGTTAATTTAATTTTCATCATGTGCAGCAGTGCCGAAGTAAAAAATTTAGTAAATACAAGCTTTCTAAAGAATAAATGTTAAGATATAATAATTGAGGTAAATATAAATTTTATTTTACTCGTAATTTAACATGAAAGGTCATTTATTACAAGAATAATATTATAACACACTTCCTATATATATTATTGGTTTTTGAGTTACGTGAAGAGAAATTTCAATAATAAAACACGTTATTCTTCACAATTTATTTTGTATTTACAAGATTTAGTTATTGGATTGATGCGGCTGTTACTTGTCGAAACTCCATAATAACACTTAAAGAAATACTGATACAATATATATATATATATAAAAACATTCAGAAACTCTATACTGTGTCAGTATTTCTTTAAGATTTAGTTAGCTATTGATAATGAACACTTAGTGCTCGAATTGTACATCAAGTAAATACAAAATAAATTGTGAATAAAGTGAATTCTAACGTGTTTTATTAATTCACTTTCTATATATTTAATGTTTTAGTATTTTATTGATTGAAGTATAGCGAGAACATTTATTTACGATTTATATTATGAATTATCACGTAACAGACACAATCATCATTATTATTTCCAGAAATAAATTTCTTTAATTAATTAATTAATTACCAAAAATGCGACAGAAACACAAATTGATTTAGAAAAAAATTGGTCGTGTAAACAATGCCGCGTCCGCGTTAATTATGAAAAGAAAAACATTTCTTTGTACAAACAGATTGTTGATCGCCTTATTTCCAAATGCTAAATAACCGTAAATCATTCTCGACGATTATCCCTTACATTTTCAATCCGCCCCTCATGGGAAAAAACGACGTGCTTTTGAAACTGGATTTATATTTATGGAAATGCTCGAATGAATTATTAATAAAACTTTATCGATTAATTATCTTTTGTTAATATGCGACGTTAATGCATTATTTTAGTTTAATTTATGACTGGGATTTTTTAATATTATTTATGATTTAATTATTTCATTGAATAGTTTGATGTCTATTAAAGTTTGTCAGTTCATTTCTTGAAAATGTTATTATATTTTTTACATATTGCTTACTTTACTAAAATTATTTTGAACGCTTTCACGATTTATACCAATTTTGAATAATTCTTTATTATTATAATTTCGCCTCAATAATTTCTAATAAAGATTTGCTTCATTTTCTTATTTTTTAGTTCTTAGAAATATAAAATTCTAGGCTCAAAAATGTAGTTTTTTCTCTAGAATCTTCAAACCAGCAAATACAGTCAATGTTGATTTCCTGTTTCTATTTACAGCTTTTTTCATCCATAGAAATTTTATTGTTCTGTTAAAGTTTATACAAGGACCCTTTTTCATTTCTGGGATACGTGGACTTGTTCATAGTTTCACCTAAAGAATTTTCCTTATATTTGCTGAATACGTTAACATATTTCTTGATATTCAAAAAACATTATTTGAACGTGAGTATTTAGAGTACTTAAAGCTTTCTTTACCAAAAGAGCTTTTATTATCCTGCGAAGGTTCTCAACATGACTCAATAATGAAGATTTGTGGGATGTTGATTTATTTATGGTTTATCCTTGATAGGATTTTGTAAGGGATGGTGACAATAGTGCCAAAGATCACTGACTTTGTGCGCGGGAAAATAGTCGACACGTATAACATTCAACATCTCTCATCATACTACTTTATTATATACATCTTGTACAGCGTTATCACTATAATTACACTGGTCATAAAAAGAAGATGTGTGTAGTATTAAAAGTAATTAGTTTTTGATCCATTAACAACAATCCTCAAGAATATTCTTTATAATTGCTGTACATTTACATATTTCTAAATGGTGTTATCTGTTTCTGGCCGTGAATTCTTTGCTACATATAAACAACGTTGGAGTTTAGATTTTATTTAAAATTCATATCAAAAAAAAGTGTGAATGAAACATATCGCAAGAAATATTTTTGCTAGAATACATGTTTTTGTAAATAAATTAAAAAGTTTATGATAAAATGCCAGCAAAACTGACTTTATAATTTTTTAAAGAATTGACTTTATCTAAATCTCAATCTCTATTCCTGTAGCATCAAAAGTACATATATTTTAACTATACTCTTTTTAAAGGATATTCATCCGAATCCTCTTTGATTCTGCTATTTGCGCATTTCCTAAAGCCTTCGAACAAAGATTAATCTCTTCTGTTCTTATTATTATTTTATATTATCTTAATAATAATATGTTTGAAAGGTATTTTTTTCTGAAAGAATTGAAAAGAATCTGTTCAGAATCCTTTTTTTAGCAAACACAAACGTTTTTGGATTTCAAATTGTGTTTATTTAGTTTCCTCATTCAAGAATGTTAGAATTTCCCCATAATCCAAAAATTAAAGATATACAATAACACACTGTTAAAATTCCGAGATGGCTCAAGGTCCGAAGAAGCATTTTAACCATTTAAATTCCCAGAAGACATGTATGTTGGACAAATTAGGAGGTGTGTTTGTTCAAATAAAACGCCCAAGTCCATTACCTCTGTTTTTCTTACCATTTTCATACCAATGGGAGGAAAAACAGAGGTAATAGTGTAAGTAAAATCGATACATTGAGATCTACTAGAGAAAGAAATAGAAAAACATTTCTTGTCATTTAAAAATAATCTATTTAAACTTCAGCAGTCAGTGTTTGAATTTATGCCTTTAATAAATAATATAGACAATATAGGGCAACAATGAGACCAGACCCTTGTAGTACACCTGAACTTACATGAATAGAGTTAGAAATAAAATAATTAATGCATACCCTCTGTGATCTACTTTGTAAAAATGAATGGATCCAAGTCCTATTTTGTTGAATCCAAGGAGACACATAACTAGTATAATTGAAGTCCTCTCTTCAGAGGAATATAAGCCAAACTTGGCAAGAAAATGGTGGAATAACCTCCACCAAAGAAACCTCATGTGGCAGCAGAGTCATCAAGGCAAGAGTAGGCCAGAGTGGAAGATCGTATTTTTTGAAGCCTTTCCATGTGCAATCAAAATTTTATATATGTATTTTAAATTTTATGTTAGTACAATGAATACATAAATAAATTCTATCTATCTTTAAAAGGATAGAATAGTTGACTTGATCAAACGCCTTGGAGAAATCAGTGTATAATTGAGTTAACCTGTTGGGACATATTCAAAGCATTTAATAATTATTTCTTATGCCCAAAATTCGCTTGGATCAGCTGACTTTTCATCAATGACCCTGTTGATGTTGTGATATTTGGTAAATGTGTGCAACTAAAACCGATTTAACAGGTTACAAATTGATTTGAATAATGTTAATAAATGGTACTAGGCTAACCGTCTGTATGTGAATATTAATAAGTGTAGTGTGATTTCTATAAATCGAAATACTGTATTTAATTTGACTCAATTCCTCTATCTAGAACTAACACAATCAAAGATCTAGGTATTTTATTTGATAGCGCTTCAACTTTCAGAAATCACATTATTTCTATTTGTAACAAGGCTAGGAATCTTTCATCTTTCAAAGGAATTGAGTCCAATATAAAGATATTATACTGTTCACTTGTTCGTTGCCACCTTGAGTATGCTTCTCCAATATGGTCAACATATTTACAAACGGATATTTATAGAATTGCGGGCAAAGGTTATGCCCGCTGCTATCTTTGCCCAGACGATGGCCTTCCTGGGGCCTCCTGATGCTGTGTGGAGGTGTCTTGCCCCTGCGTCGACTTTTGTGACGATATCGCTCTTCGGTGGCATCCCTCTATTAGTCTCAGCCCACCATTGTGTCAATAGGTTTGCTTGGAGGCAGTTGACCCATCACGTTTACAATTCAGCAGTCCTGTTCAGTCCCATATCTGTCTCCTCCTTACTGTTGCCTTCCCTGTGCCCCCCTCCAGTGTGATCTGCGTGTTGAATATCTTGGATCCCGATTTTTCACTCCCGCGCGTCTAAACTGTTCTGGTATTGGTTTTGGCGGCCTCGGGGCTGTCAGGCTTTGCTACCATGTCTGTACAAGGGACTCTTCATCGCATGTTCATTACAGGTGTCCCTTCTGCCCAGACCTCAATAGCCGTTTTTTTTTCCATAGCCCCTGCCTTTTATTTCTTTATTATTTATTTATTTACATCTTTTTTCTTTCTTAAAAAAATAATACATGTAAAAACAAATTACAAAATACATACGTAAAATTTTGTACGAAAGAAGCACGGGCGGAGTTTATAATAAATTATGTTCTTCCACTCAAACTTCATTGGCACCATGTTAAAAAGTATGCTATCTTCATCCACCTCTGGAAGCTTTTATATAGTCTTTACTACTATTTTATATCCACTTTCCATCTCCTAAATGGTGAACGAGAGCCAGCCAATTGGGATTGTTTTCGTCTCTTTCAGTTTATGGCTTTTACCTTTCTAAACTTCAATTAGAGTAATTCTCAAGTGGCGAACGTAGGATTTAATCATCCAGACGTGCACATCCCCTTTCATTCAGCAGTCGTGTCGTAATCCAGGTCTTTCATTTTGGACGCATCCTGGAATCTTGTCTTGATGTCTGCGTTTAACATACCTACTATCCTTCCTGCGTCGCTAAAGAGGTTGTCTTTCACTTCACCTCCAAAAACAGATTGCTTGACAGTGACCTTTTGGCTTCGGAAAATTAGTCAGCGATAGATGTATCTGTGATTCCTCTCTTCAAACTCGTAAAAATTAGCATTCTGGGTGGGTGTCTAAGCCCACAAAATGGCACCATGAATTCTCCTCGTTCAATACCTGAATAGGTGCTACTGTTGGGTGTATGTTTCCCTCCCTTCCCATTTCGGGCTGTGCCCACTCAATGACTATCTCTACCTTCTGGGACAGGCTCCCCAATTCCTTTTACAAGCATGTTGTTATTGAGTCGGTCAGCGGGGGCTTGTAGCCATCTTCTGTGGATTTGTTTGATATTTCCCTGATTTCTCAATGCCCCTCTGGGTTGTTTATTATGGATAACCTAGCTATTTTCTACCATAATAGTCTCCAATCCAAAAAATTTCTCCATTTTCGTGTTGTTGATCGACAGAACTGTGGCACCCAGCTTCCTAATTTATTCCCCAATCTTCTTCAGGATCTCTGTCATGCTAATCGAGCTTGTTGGGCTCTTACCGTCGGTGATTTAAATTTTCCGTTACTATGTTTATTTTTTTGTACTATAGTCACCTTTTAGTTTTTTAGCTACTCTATATTTTCTGGTCGTCCTGCTACATTGTATCTAAATATCTTTAACGAATTTATTGATTGCATTCAATTTGTATCACCATTTAACTACATTCTATGAATTTGTTTTTTTTTTTAATAACAAAAAACGTTTAACTTCTTTACACTACTTTTTATTTTTATACAACTCGAATTACACTGTAATCATTATTAAAATAAGTGAAAAGTAGAAAGTAGTATAAAAAAGATTAACGTTTTTCTGTTATTCATTAAAAATGTACTACGAAGTGAACGCTTCCAAAATTCAAGATATGTTTTTTTTCTTCTGGCTAAATATCACTTCTTTCACATAATTTAAACTTCCTCTATATTTTCCTTCACTGTTCTTACATTTTATTACATAATCCTTTTGTTTCCTGTATTCGCTTTTCTCTTCTTTGACTCTAAACATTTTTTACACCCTATTACATTTTTTTTTCATTTCTTCTAAATTTCTTCAACATCAATTTTCTAATTATTTTCTTATTTAAAGATTATATGACCTACAGATCTGTACTGTTTTAGACTCGAGTAATAAACTAATATCAGCACTATTTGTATTTATTTTCTGTTCGGAATTTATTAAGATAGAGGATAAAAGATTGTCTTTTCTGAAAATCTAAATTTGGATGGAATTTCTGAGTTATGTTCACAACTTCAAACATTTAATGTTAAATTAAGACAACGCAATTTTTATGTAAGTTGCTTGTGTGCACATTAATAGAGGATTATGTCTTATGGAAGAGTATTAAAAGGATTAAAGTAAGTATCGAAACTTTAATCGTTTTCAAAAAATTAAAGTAATATTTTTGCATTCAGTTTAATACAAAGATAAAAAACGTTAGGATCGTCTAGATGTAATAATTCATGGAATAAAATCATCTGCGCTTTTAATCAAGCAGCGAAGATGGGGAGATGACATTAATCTTGAGGTGTGGCGGTGGCTTCATTACGAGAATCGTAAAAGTGCAACAGTTTATGGTGGTTAATAAAACCGACTAATAAAAATTTAATTGGGGGAGAGGGTGTGATTGGAATATAATCTCATAGTGATATAACATAATTTTCAATTTAATAAATTCAAGTTCTCTTCTCCGCCTTATTCGCCTCGATTTTCTTCTCCCAAATTCCCTGCTACCTTTATTGAATAGTAATTATTATTAATAAATTAAAACCTCAATAATTAAAACGGCTAGTATACCAATAAAAAAAGTGTTCAACTATATAATAAAAATGTGCCCGGCGCATTCACCATTTAATATACACATCAAAATAATATTTTCACTTTATATTTATACTTTCAGTATGTGTTTATAAAAAAATTCCTCTACTTGTAAGCGTTTTGAATTAGAACATAACGTTCCATTTTTAGAGGTAATCAACAGGATGCGGATGTGGCTCCGAAAATAAAACACTAAGCGGGACATATTCGTCGTGAGGATAGGAAGTAGCCCCAAATTGGATCATCCGCTGGAAGTCCACTCCACTTTTACCTCAACCACATCCTTATAAACACTGTCAAAAATAGCTCAAAATAAAGAACACGTGGGAAATGAATTGCACGTTTATATCAAATCGTAACTTCATTTAAGGTATCGGTATTATAAAGCATGTAACCGTAGTATACACTCTTATAGTGAAACTGTTGCTATCATGCATGTATTTAAGTACAAAGTGTGGAAGAAAAAATTATGAATGGTGTAAATGCGGATATAATATTATATAATTATATTATAATATAATGATTGCGCCCAGCAAGGGTTTGTAAAATGAATAATAAGAGCACACATTTTTATATTAAATAGAAGACTTTTGAATATTATTTCCAACTTTATTAGATATCCAAAAAGGAAGAAAAAACTAGTTTATAACGTTAATGATAAATTTATTAAATCCTACAGATTAAGAAAGTTAATAATGAATTATTGTTCCTTATCAACAATAGCCACGGCCTGTTTCGATCTATTTTGGAGCGCAGTTGAAGACAGGAAATCGATTTTTACTGTGGAGTATTTAATTCTCCGGGTTAACTATCGATTAAGATATTATTATTATTATTATTAATTATTAATGTCTTTGTACTCTTTTCTCACCAAATAATACAAAATTTATATTATAATAAATGAAAATATACAAACAATTTTAGTCGAAAAGAGGACGGGCGGATTTCTCTAAAAATCTAAAAATCTTCCACTTAAACCCATGATTATACACCATCAATACTGCTTAGAATACCTTCTCCAGTATCTTTTTTTTATTTTTATGCTTGAATAAAGCATATTTTAGTCTTTTAGTCTTTCATAGGACACACTTTAATGACACGTGCCATCTATTGTCTAACAATTGCAACGTTTAGATAATCGATGGCACTTATTATGGTAATATCTTAAGTTAATAATTATTTTGGTGAAATCATGATATTGATTCTTTACATTTTGCTTTGGATTATAAAGGAGAATCTCGAATATCATATAGGGAGAAAATATTTTTCGATATATACAAAGAAAATATATTTTTGTATAGATCGATAAATAACTTTTGCAAATGAAAAAAAGCTAAAAACACAATCTAAAATGAAACATTGCTTATATTTGACAATGTAGAAGATTTTAAAGAATCCTTTAAAATAATTTCTTTTTTTAATTTATTTTCTTATAACTATAAAATAAAAAAACACTTCTTGAAATTATTAAATCCTACGGAATAAGAAATATGATAATGGTATTGATGAAATCACATTATTGGTATTAGAAGGCTTTTAAAGGAGATTTTTGCATATCATGAAGAAAGAAAATTTATTTCCATATATATGAAAATGAAACTAAAAATCTAGAATATGGAATTCTCTATTGCAATAATTATGATTTTGATAAAGATTTTTGAAAGGATTTAACAAGAATTACTTTTTAAACATGTTTTATTAAGTTAAGTACAAGAAGTTTCCTGGACATCCTTGAAAAGAAAGTACTTTTTCTTAAAATAATGACAATAAATAAGATGAATTATGACAGCTTTTAAAAATGGGCAATTTTAGCTTCCTTTCATCAAATATCAAAAATTACCATCCTAAAGCAAGCGTTGTTGTTGCTGCAGCAAGGACGCTTAAGACAATTCTTGAATAACATAAAGAAAAGCAATTTATTTCCTCTTTTCAACTGAAGAAAGAAAGAAAAAATAATCTGGAATCCACATTATTAGTAAGTGGTAATAAATATGACTCTAAAAGAGATTTTTAAAAGTTAATTAATGACGATGTACCCTTTAAGGTATATTTTCTAAGATAAATACAATAAGATAGATCAATCTAAGAAAACTTTAGAAATTGCAGTGTTATTTTCCTTAGCTAGTATTGTAAAGTTGTTAAAGAAGATTTCGGAACATTATAAAACTATTTAGTAACTATAAAAATAAAGATAAACATAAATATAAATATAGAAAAACATATATTTTTACTATAAATCTTAAATTTTTGGGCTGAGAAGAAATTAAAACTTTTACCAGTTTCTGTAATACTTTTCAAATATAAAATTTTAATATAACTACAAGAAGAGGGATGAATTTTAGAAATGCTTTAGAAAATGTGCAAATCTATAAAATTTCAATAAGATTCTTTAATGTAATGTAGACAGGAAAGAAATTTATTTCTACGATTTTTAGGAAAAAGTTATAACTTTAGCAGATAAAGGAGACTAAAAATACAATGTCTATTAGAAAGAAATATATTTTAGATATATTTTTTAATCTAAGGACAAGAAGATCTCTAAATCTTTGCATGCTTTCAAAATTGCGAAATATCTGTTTCCTATAATAAAAGAGGTAAAAATCTAAACGGAAAAATAGGATCCCAAAGCCAGTCTTACTATTGGAAGGATGTTTAGGAAAGTTGTAGAACGAAATTATATTTAAACTTTTGGGTTGAGGTGAAACTATAATTTTTGCAAAGAAGAAAACGAAACACACAATCTAAAATCCAACAATCTTTGGATTTTGAAAAGATTTTTCGAAATACTTGAAGTGAACGATCATTAGTAAATATTGAACTGCGCATGTGACCTCAATTATTTTTGTATTGTATATGAAATGATAAATAATAAATAAATAAAGGATGTATTTACGGGAGGCTTCATTTTTCAATATAAAAATAATTCAATAGAACATAATTAAATTATAATTTAAATTAACTATACCAACTAACCTAATTAGAAGTAATAATAAAAAGAATAATAAAAGAGAAAGAGAAAATAAAGAATTAATGTTTAAATACAAATTTAAAAGAGAACAAAAAAAGTTATGAAAATTTTAATAATAATTTTTTGAAACATTCATGGAACCAAATAAATAAAACGATGAATTTTTATTCAATGTATTTGCAGATCTTAGGTTACGGCTAAATGAATTGTTTTGTAAAAAGTTAGTTGAATAGGTCACAATGTCTAAGAGAACGTTTAAAATTGGAAGCCTATATGTTAATTTCAGAAAGCGGAAATGGGCAATAAATATCGGCATTAAGTAAATCGTTCAGAGATCAGTAATATTTCTGCGATCTTTAAGTAATGAAATATTTAATGTTTGTATTACAACCTTGAATGTGTTGTATGTCCAATTTATATTCCATATTCCGTAAATACCGATTCTGAATTGATTCAATACGATTTATATCAATATTTAAATACGGCGACCATATCGGGGAAGCATATTCTACGTGGAACCATACTAGCGTACAGTACAATAATCTTAGACAATCAGAGTTCATATCCTTTGAAATGTTTTACCCCACAGTTTTACAGCCTCATTACATGCCTTGTTTATATGACTTCAATGGCGATAAATTAACAGTATTATGATTATTAAATGGGCATGCACTCCTAGATAAACAAATTGAGACACATTTTTCATGGTTTAAAGATAATTTGTTATTAATACACCATACATATATAGGATCTAAATCGCCCTGAAGTAGTTTACAATCAGATGGCCTCTTTATAACTTGAAATAATTTAAAATCAACTGAAAACATTAAGCATTCACCGAATTCTGTATCATTAATGAACAGCAGAAATAAAAAATGGGTCCAACCTTGCGGTACACCAGAGCTGACTGTTATAGGTTCAGATATAAAGTTTAAAACCCGAACTCTTTGTGTGCGATCGCTTAAATATTATTTTAGCCACTGTAATATGTTTGTGTTAAATCCTAATACTCCCAGCTTCTCGATGAATATACCATGTGATTTACTCGATCAAACGCCTTCAAAAAATCGGTATAAATCGCATCAACTTTACAATTGTTGTCAAAGGCCTTAGATAAAAATTGCTTAAAGTCCACTAAATTTATTAAAGTAGACTTACCGCTTTAAAATCTATGCAGATTGTTGAAAATTATTGAACGGGACATCCAAGCAAGTTGTTCACTCATGATTAAATCGAAAAGCTTAGGAATAGCTAATCCCACGATAGTCAGCTACATTATCTCGACTACCACCTTTAAAAATTGATGAAACATAATACGTTTTCTAAACACTATGGAAGTGCTTAGTTGAAAGTGATTTCGTAAATAAATAATGTAAAGGTTTGCATAATGAATAGACACAATTAATTAATAGGTTCATTGGTACAACATCTTTTTTTTTAAAACTTACGATGCGGTTAAATACTGATTCTAGCGAGATGGTAAACTCCGAGTCTTTAATTTGTTGAACACTCCTAATATGAATTGATTAGATTGAAATCAGACACATCAGTTCCATAAACTGATTACTATCCTTAAATCAGTTTTGTCCTTATAATATTAGCAATATTACTCATCAAATTGTAAACACAGGTTTTTCAGATCACCTAGCCCAAATTGTAAATTTTCAGAGCGTTAAGATAAGTAATAAGTCCCAAACAAAAAAAACGTTTCTTTTCACAACACAATATTGACAACTTTGAGTACGCCTTAAGTAATTCGGATTAGTCAGAAATGTATGATAGTAAGAATGTGGAAACACAATTTAACACGTTTTTGTCGATATTCCTGCAGCATTTCAACAACTGTTTCCCCTTTCAAGTAATTTGAAATAGCCCAAAGAAATCTATGCTCCCAATTTCAGATGGTACAAAATGACAAAAAAGGCTAGTGAATCTTTATGAGATTCTATCGAAATATTCACAAGAATATAAACAAAATTTATAACACCACAAAACACAATACAACATAAGTTTAAAAAATGACAGTAATAAAATAGAAACAAATAAATGCCAAGCCGCCTGGCACGCAGTTAAAAATATAACCAAGGCAAGTGATCATTTAAATCAATTAGGATCGGATATTGATGCATTGAATGAGCACTTTATAAATATAGCTGTAAATATGCAAAAATCAATCCGTTTGGATAATACTAAATCAGAAACAAATAAATTAGACTGGACAATATTTTTTCATCCAATAACAACAACTGAAATTAAAACTCTTGTACAAAACATGCCAACAAAAAAGAGCGCAGGTATTGATGAAATATCGTCATACTTAGTGAAACAATCAATTGATTGTATTTCAGAAAAGTTTGCTTTTTAATTAACGAGTCGATGCAAAATAGATTATTCCCCACACAATTAAAATTAGTTAAAGTAATCCCTCTATATAAAAGCGGAAACCCAGAGGACGTGTGTAACTTCAAACCCATAAGTCTTATCTCAACGTTTTCGAAAATATTTTAATATGTGATAACCACACAAATTCAAGCATTTTTGAGTAGGCCTCTTTAGCGACGCAGGAAGGATAGTAGGTATGTAAAACGCAGACATCAAGACAAGATTCCAGAATGCGTCCAAAATTAAAGACCTGGATTACGACACGACTGCTGAATGAAAGGGGATGTGCATGTAAGGTGGATCAAATCCTACGTTCACCACATGAGAATTACTCTGAAAGTTTCGAAAGGAAAAAGCCATAAACTGAAAGAGACGAAGACAACCCGAATTGGCTGGCTCTCGTGCACCTTTTAGGAAATGGAAAGTAAATATAAAACGATAGTAAAATCTATATAAAAGATTCCAGGTGTGGATAAAGATAGCATACTTTTCAACATCATGGTGCCAATGAGAAACATAATTTATTATAAACTCAGCCCGTGCTTCTTTCGTACAAACTTTTACGTATGTATTTTGTAATTTGTTTTTACATGTATTATTTTTTTAAGAAAGAAAAAAGATGTAAATAAATAACAAAGAAATAAAAGGCAAGGGCTATGGAAAAAAAGCGGCTAGAGAGGTCTGGACAGAAGGAACACCTGTAATGAACATGCGATAAAGAGTCCCTTGTACAGACATGGTAGCAAAGCCTAACAGCCCCGAGACCGCCAAAACCAATACCAGAACAGTTGAGACTCGCGGGAGTGAAAAATCGGGATCCAAGATATTCAACACGCAGATCACACTGGAGGGGGTACAGAGGAGGCAACAATAAGGAGGAGACAGATATGGGACTGAACAGGACTGCTGAATTGTAAACGTGATGGCTCAACTGCCTCCAAGCAAACCTATTGACACAATGGTGGGCTCAGACTAATAGAGGGATGCCACCGAAGAGCGATATCGTCACAAAAATCGATGCAGGGGCAAGGCACCTCCACACAGCATCAGAAGGCCCCAAGAAGGCCATCGTCCGGGCAAAGATAGCGGACATAACCTTTGCCCGCAATTCTATAAATATCCGTTTGTTGACCATATTGGAGAAGCATACTCAAGGTGGCAACGAACAAGTGAACAGTATAATATCTTTATATTGGACTCAATTCCTTTGAAAGATGAAAGATTCCTAGCCTTGTTACAAATAGAAATAATGTGATTTCTGAAGGTTGAGGCGCTATCAAATAAAATACCTAGATCTTTGATTGTGTTAGTTCTAGACAGAGGAATTGAGTCAAATTAAATACAGTATTTCGATTTATAGAAATCACACTACACTTATTAATATTCACATACAGATGGTTAGCCTGGTACCATTTATTGACATTATCCAAATCAATTTGTAACATGTTAAATCGGTTTTAGTTTGCACCACTTGATATATTTTCAGATCATCAACATACATTACACATTTCCCAAATGTCACAACATCAACAGGGTCATTTATGAAAAGTAAGAATAATATTGGACCAATGTGTGTGCCTTGTGGTACACCAAACGTGACTGAAATAGGGGGAGGAATTTAACCAAGACAACGTAGCGGCATTAAGGCTTAGAAATTTTAACGTGTGTAATAAAATAGTATTGTTTACTCTGTCAAAAGCTTTGGAAAAGACAATATAGTTTGCATCCACCTGTTTTCGCTCGTCCAAGGCAATTGACGAGAACTGTTTGAACTCAAGGAGATTCGAGGTGGTTGATTTGCAACTTTGAAAGCCATGTTGAATATCGGATATAACTGGACGGCAAATCCATGCTAAATAATCATTAACCATTTTATCGAGAAGTTTTGGAATTGCCGATTGTAAGGAAATGCCTTGGTAATTTTCAGGAATAATGCGATGTCCTTTTTAAAAATAGGGCTTAGGAAGCATGATTTTCATATATCCACGAGAGTTATACAGCTTTGGGATTTTGTAAATAAAATCCGAATCGGACGGCATAGTGAATAAACACAATTGATCAGCAAATTTGTTGGTACACCATCAGGTCCAGTGCAATACGTCAAAGCTAAGATTTGATTGAACAGATCGGCAATGTAGATAGATGAACTTTAAGCGAGGACTTGATGAATGCCAGAAATAGATAAATTAGACACATCAGTTAAGGAGCTGTTAGCGTACGAAGGTGGTTTGAAAAGTTCGTGCAAAGTCCGAGAGATGGCACCACCGGCGCGTATCGAGGTCATGTTTAGTTAGTAGCATCTCTTGAATGAACGCACACCAAGTTTCAGTCATATTGGTCTATTTCTTTGTGTTTGGCATTCGTGTATTCAAGAAATGGACTCATTTCGTGTGGTGATTAAACATTATTAAGGCAAAACGCCTCAGGAGACTAAAGAGAAGCTTGATAAACATTATGGTGCCTCTGCACCTTCGATTAGAGTGGTTTCAAAATTTTCGGACTGGCCATATGGGCACAAGTGACGCTGAACATTTTGGACGGCCTATGGGGGTTACGGCTCTAGAAACAATTGATCAAATCCATAATGTGGTGATGGATGACAGAAGAGTTAAGGTGCGTGAGATTGCTAGTGGGCATGTCGACTGAATGGGTACATAATATTTTGCATAAACATTTGGACATGAAAGCTATCCGCAAGATGGGTGCCGCGATTGCTCACGCTTTACCAAAATCGGAATCGTGTGAAGTGTTGCAAGGATGGTTTGCAGCAGTTCCAGAAGAATCCGAAGGACTTTAAGCGTCGTTTTATTACTGTGGATGAAACATGGATAAATTACTATACTCCTGAGACCCAACAACAATCTGAAC
Source organism: Ontholestes murinus (assembly GCA_963969525.1). Classification (NCBI taxonomy): domain Eukaryota; kingdom Metazoa; phylum Arthropoda; class Insecta; order Coleoptera; family Staphylinidae; genus Ontholestes; species Ontholestes murinus. The sequence continues at coordinate 90,536,165 of OZ018387.1, forward strand.
AATGAATTACCAAGGGGGGAATCTGCACCAAAAAAGGCGACCGTTCCTTCGGCCGGAAAGGTTAATAATAATAATAATATTTATTTATGGCCACAGGTACATAAGTCAAGCATACAAAACAAAAGAAATATATTAACTAAAGTAATTTAAATATTGTTCAGTTATATAAAACGCCTTAGATGCTAAGAGAGCTTTAATATTTTTCTTAAATATAATAGATGACGATCCTTTAAAGCTTTGGGGCAAGCAATTGTATATTTTTATAGCAAAATATCAGGTACTATTTTGGGTACATTTGAGCCGTTATAAAGTGGTCGAATCTGATTGGCCTTTCTAGCGACGAATTTATTGACATCGCTATTTTTCGCGTAGTAATCACTATTTAAATGCATATGTGTGAGACATTCCATTATATACAGACACGGGACTGTCAGAACATTTAGTTTAATAAAGTATTCTCTACAGTCTTCTGTGTATCCTAGATTGTATATAATTCTTATTGCCTTTCTCTGTGTAGAGAAAATTTGCGCTGGTGAGTGCCCCCATAAAAGAATTTCATATCGAATATGCGACTCTACAATTGATAAATAGGTGGTTTTAAGAACATCAAATGAAACTAGTTTGGATAATTGACGTAGTAAGAATAGATTTTTACTAAGCTTTTTATCTATTTGCAGTGTATGAAATTTCCAAGTTAGTCTAGAATCTAAGTGGAATCCCAAGAAGTTAGTTTCTCCAGCAAACTCTTGGTTTGAAAGTCCCAAACTAAACAGCATATTTACTGATTTGCATTAATTCAACGAAAGTGCATTTATTACAAACCAATCTTTTGCCCGAGAGTTAATATTAAAATTATATTTATTTACTTTCTGAAGCAACTTCCCTCGACTTACCAAGGTTGTGTCATCAGCATATAGTAATATGTTGTCTTCTCCTATATAATGACATATGTCATTTACATATGTATAGCAGAAAAAATGTCGGGCCAAGCTTAGAGCCTTGAGGTACCCCTTTATTTACAAAATTTAATTTATTTAAAGTTATACATATATAGCTTTTGTAACATTACTTCATGATTCATACTATCAAAGGCTTTATGTAAATCAAGAAAAGTTGCTAGTAAAACGTCATTATTTTTGAAAGCATCAAGGCATTTTTCAATAAATTCCATAGTTGCGGTGGTTGTCGATCTAGAACGTCTAAAGCCATGTTGGGTGGATGATAAAATGTCTGAAATATTGAAATAATCTAGAATTTGACATTGCAGCAGATCTTTTGGAAATTACAGGCAAAATAGAGATGGGTCTGTAATTATTAACTTCCGTTTGTAATCCCTTTTTGAAAACGGGCACTATATTTGCCCGCTTTAAGCACGATGGGAATGTGCCCTGTTTGATTGCTAGATTAAATAACTTGGTCATTGCTTCTAGTATGGGTTCTCTCACCGTTTTCAACAAGTCGGACATACATTCATAAATATCCCTGCTGTTACTATTATTTAGATTCATAATGGAATGTCTCACACTGCTACTAGACACACACTTGAATTTAAAATATTCTAAATTTTTGTTAGTATTTAAGGCATGTAATATAACATGTGATGGGTTAGGTAAACTCTTACCTACAATTGGAGTATTATTTAATTAGTGGATAATAAAGAAAAATGTTTCACAAAGGCATCCACTGCTGGCACAGTTTTACCAGTATTGCGTTTTGAAGTTTTACGGTAAGAGTTTATTACATTCCACATTATTCTAATATTATTATTTGAAGATTTTATTTTATTATTATTTATTTTATGTATTTCACTTTCAACTACTTGTTTATAACGGTTTTTTACATTTTCTCTGAGTATCTTGTTTTGGTGACTTTTATTTTGCTGGTAGGCTTCGTCGACTAATTGTAGAGCATTCTTAATTTTTATAACATTTTCATTATACCTAACTAAATGATTTGATTTTGTTTTAAACTTTCTTGTAGGAAAATCTGTTATTATTGCAGAGTGTATAAGATTAATAAATATATTGAATTTTTCATCTAATGAGTAGACGTCATTTTCTACGAATTACCAATCAGCATTACTCAGGATGTTAAATAAATCAAATTTACCAAAGGATGTGATTGGTCTAGATAATTTAATGTATTCTGGCTTGTGGTCTGTAATCATGTTTATTTGAACATCTAACCCGACATGGTCAGATAAGCCAGTATATAAGGGGTTCACTATTAACGTCCTCATATTACTAAATACATTATCAATTTTATTAAATTGAACCCTTTCAGTTAATCCAAAACTTCTAAAAAAGATTGCAAACATCAATAGTATCTCTGGAATCGGCGTTATTGAAATTAATATTAAAATCTCCCCCGACGATTACATTATTATTTATTATGTCCACTGAAGATAATAATTCATTTAACTTAGATAAAAACGTAGTCATCGTTGCATTTGGGGGTCGATATACATTAATCACAGATCCTTAAAATGTGAACATGAAAGTTCTATAACTTTTTCTATAGAGAAGATATTTTTAATTTGTTCCGTATTCATATTGTTAGAAGTTAATATAAGCAAGCCTCCATAAGGTAAACGTCTGCAAAATATAGAACTTAAATGATGTTTTTTGAAGGTTAATATATCTGATTCTGTTTCACTAATCCAGTGTTCAGTTAGACACACTGCGATTATAGGGTGCTTACTTTCATTTAGTAATATTTCTAGTTGATGGATTTTGTTTCTAAGCGATTGAATATTAAGAAAAATTATTTTTACTATGCTTTCTGAATTTTGTTTTGAAGGCGGAATAAGAAAGGATTTATATAGACTCCTTCAGGCCACACATTAGGATCTTTTAAAATATCAGAGTCGGATTTAGAAATACTTATTTTATATGAACAGTATTCTTGTGGCCTCTTTTGATACATAGCGCGTTTTTAACATTAATCGAAGATAAATGGTCCGTTAACGATTCTGTTGTTACCTCCGGATCGAGTCCACTGATATAGAAATGAGATTGCAATTTTTTACCCTTGATTCCCATTTCATGATTCGACTTTCCAATAATTGGAATTCTAGTTCGCCTCCGTCTTCTTTCCACAAGTGTGAAATAATAAGGTTATGGCGACTGTCTTTTGAGATTCGCAAGGGATAATCCTTATCGACTATCTTGAAAAGGGTAAAAATATTAAAGGTACATATTATTTATCGTTATTGAACCGTTTGAAAACCGAGCTGCAAGAAAAACGCTCGCGATTGGCCCACAAGAAAGTTTTCCATCAAGACAACGCACCAGCACACACCTCAGCAGTTGTGGTCGCAAAATTAAATGAAATAGGATTCCAACTCGTTTCACATTCCTCCTATTCTCCAGACTTGGGGAACAATTAGTAGTCCGAGGGAGACTACTATTTGTTCCCCCATTTGAAGAAATGGCTGGTGGGACAAAGATTTGATTCAAACGCGGAGGTGATTGCAGACACTAATGGATATTTTACAGACATGGACAAATCCTATTATTCGGAAGGGATCAACAAACTAGAACATCTTTAGATGAAGTGTATAAGCCACGATCTCCAATTTTATCTTGATACACAATGTGTTTAGGAAAACCATTCTCCTTTCAGGATTCATTTGCAAATTTCCAAAAGGAACGAGGATTAGCCAAAACAACTGATTTAATCTTTCTTAGATAATTATTATAGAGGTCAATAGATTTAGTCTTGCATTCAACTCGTAAATTAGTGAAAATTAAATAGACTGTTTTCAGGATAAATAAGTCCATAGCAGTGTACAAAACATTGTAGAAGTTATCAACAGCCACATTCACGTCAGAAACAGATAAGATAGTTTCCCAGTTGACTTGAAGTAAATAATCATTAAAGCCTATATAATTAGCATGTTTAAAAGAGTATAGTATACTCTTTCATATCTATCTATAGTTTCAGCAAATTAATTAAAAGGAAGGGATATATGCGGAATGATGGTGACAAGTATTAAGTAAGATATCATTCGCTAAAGAGACAGACAAATTAGCGCAATTCGTAAAACATAGGTCGAGGAAAATTCCCCTCGAATTAGGTATAAATTTAAGTCAAAATGTATAAAGTTATGAAAGTTAATAACAGCTTTAGCCTTTGACAAAGGAAATCGTTGCACATATCCAGTAATAGATCAAGAAACAGTATTTAAATTAAAGTCAGTTTACATTAAAAATGTATGATTTACATAATCGTTATATAATGATTCAACAACATTACAATGATTTCCATATTCAGACTTTAACGAATTAGGGGAAATATATTTAGTATTGTTAATAGAGGCAGAAATGAATAGCTGCTCAATGTTCTCGGTCGTAACTAATCCAGCGTAATAAATTGGTTGCTTGAGTTACGTGAAGATCAAATTAATTTGACAAATAAAGCACTAATAACCTTTCTTCACAATTTTCTTTGAATAACCAAATGATTAGCACTGCTATCCATTGATAATAATAACTTTGTGTCCGAAATGTACATTTGGTTATTCAAATAAAATTGTGAAGAAAGGTTATTAGTGCTTTATTTGTCAAACTAATCCAGATTTAAAACATTGTTCAACTGCTACGAGGATACCACCGCCTCTTACTGAACTACTCGAAGATCTGTCGACTCGAAAAACGTTATAATTCGGTATTAGTAATTGAAAAATTCAAAATAATTATGTTATATATACAATTATTGACATTAATGGTGAATTATTTTAATTTAGTACGCATACCGCCAAAATACTGATAATAAATTAACAGTTTTTTGGAACGCCAACAACATTACTACTTGTGCTCCCGGAAGGCACAGATGGTTTCAGCTTTGCAATAAAAGATACATCGTTATTAAACTTTAAGGCTAAGTTAGTCTCTCCATTTGAAATTTGTTCAATAAGATTACTTTTCACTTTCTTGTAATATTCCATCTGCATCTTCGTGCGGTCCGCTCTAAATTGATGTTTGGATCCTGAGCATTACTTCTAAGAACATCTTTAGAAACATATTCACTAGGCAAAATAATTTTAAGTGGTCTCGGAGTGGTATTTGTAAGACTTCTAACACTTTCACTGGATTGAACCACGGTGTGAAAGAATTTCGTCAACGATTGCAAGGTTTTCTTTTCGATGTTTATGAAGTGGATTCAGACAGACTAAATAGTAGTACATTTCACATTAATAATAATAATAATCCTTTATTTTAAGTTCTTGCAGGCATTTTTTTGGCAGATTCACATCATAACTATAATATTATGTATCACAAAATAGATATTTCGCAATAAAAATACATTGAAACGTAGAACCTAAAACCGCAAGGCGTGTTCTTCCATCAGAACCTTGAAAATATGAGAAATAAACAGTTTAAATCAGATGCCTAAGCTAATATATAAGTAATTATATTACGTCTCTCAAACAAACAAACATGATCAGAGTATACGCATAACTTATTCAAAGTACATTGAAGTTTAACACAAATTAAATGCTGATATGGAATGGTAGATCTTTTTGAATTATTAGTTTATTACCGAATAGCATAATTTGAGATTTGTCATTATTTATTGCTAAAGAATGATTATCTGTAAGTTCGCATAAATTATTTAGATCGGAGCTAATATCAATCAAAGCTTGGTTATAGTCTTTTAAATAAAAAGAGTGATAAATTTGTGTATCATCCGCATACATTCTCAAATTATAATGTAAAATACATTAATAGAATTGACTGGTATATAAAATAAATAACAGTGGTCCTAAAATGAACCCCTGGGGAACCCCCGCTTCCAATATCCTTTTCGAAGAAAGCACTTCTTCGTAACAGACCATTTGTGTTCTTTCTTTTAAATAACTTGACAAAGTACGAACTGCGTTAGCAGAAAACCCAATATGGGCACAAATGGATAATAATATGTCATGCTTAATTGTGTCAAAGGCACGACTCTAATTTAATAATATTAATACTGTTACTTTTCCATTATCCCTAGCTTCAAATATGTCATCAGTAATACATAATACATAATCGTGTCCTTTTCTAAATCCAAATTGAATGTCAGGTATAATGTTGTTTCTATTTAAATATACCAACATTTGTTGACTAATGATTATTTCCGATAGTTTAGATAATACTGGTAACATACTTATTGCATGAATATCTTTAATGAGGCGATTTGATTTTCGGAAGCGGTCGTATAAGAGCCTGTTTCCAACTTTTTGGAAATGTTTGAGTTAAAAATATAGTATTAAGTATATGTGCAAAAACATCAGCAAGAATATCATTTTCAAGTTAATACCATCACATCCTTTTGCATTACTCTTAATTTTAATCAAAGAAGACAAAATCTCCGTTTCAGTAATGTAGCTAAATTGAAAATTATCATTTATGTTACTATAACTTCACTTAAATACTTATCTATAAGTTCAGCAGAGTAAGCATTTATAGTTTTTGGTACGTTGTTTACGAAAAAGTTATTTAGTTCATCCACATGTTTAAGATATGATGGCAATTCTCTGTTCTTGCCTGGTAATGCGTTCATTTGTCTCAGTTCTTCCCACATTCTCCTAGGACAATTGTTTTCACACAAATAACTAAAATAAGCCTTTTTTTCATTATTAACAGCCTGAGTTGTATAATTTCTCAACGATTTATAATAATTCCAGTGTGCAGTCAATTTTGTTCTTTTAAATTTTAACATTAAGAGTTTAATATTATCCGTTATCCACGGCGATTTCTTTTTCGTAACTCGGATATATTTCTCTGGGGCATGTTTATCAAATAGATTTAAGAGTAACTCATTTAAGGTATCTACTTTATAGTTAATATCATCACCATCATATATTTTATGAAGAGGCAAGTTTTGTAGGTCATTATTGAAACGCTTTAGATTTATATCTTTTATGTTACAAAACTTTAGCAAGATTGTAGTAGGTAAATATGTGTCTAGGGCTAATTGGTATGAAATCATTTCATAATCAGACAGTGAAAGACCACCTACTAGAATTTAAAACTGATAAATTATCTGTAGTTAAAATTATATCAATTAGTGTGTTTGAGTTATTAGCGATACGAGTGGGTTCATTTATTACTTGTGATAAGCAAAGACAATTACACATTTTATGAAAATATTGGGTCGAAGAATGTTCAGGATTTAATAAATTTATATTAATATCGCCCATACAAATAATTTTATCACAAATTGATAGACATGAGGCCAAGCAGTTCTCCAAGTTATCAATAAAATATGTATAAGAAGTACTTGGTGGTTTGTAGCATATACCGCAAACAACTGTGATTCTGTACATATCAGGAAACTATAATACCATAACTTACACTCTGACAGCGTTAGAATGTTTTTTTCTCCCTGTCTTCACGCACTCAGTAAATAACATACAATTCTTAGGTGTTATCTGTAGCAACAGTTAATAATGGTGTTCCTCAGGTATCCGTATTTTGACCACTTTTGATTTTGATGATATATTAACGACTTTCCCAACAATTTTCCTGAATTGAAAGTCATACTTTTACTGATGACACCACAATAACTAATTCAGGGCCAACATCTTCATTGGAAAGATCTCGGTTATGATCAGCTGAATGTTTTACAAATAACTCTGTTAAACTAAATTTTGATAAAAACGAAATCATATTTACACTGAAATCGAATGAAACGAACACAACAAAATGTCTTGGTATTCACCTGGATACACTTATGCACTGGTCATATCATGGAGAGCAACTAGCAAGCAGGCTCGCTAAAAATACTTTCATCCCCAGGAAACTTTCCTCTGAAGTGCCAAAAGATTATTATAATTGGGAAGAAAATCTCCAGATAAATAATTCATATTTGCACACTTGGTTTTTAAATCTTAACATTGTCATTTTACTCATTGTTTATTTTAATTAACTGTTTGTAAATTATTTATTTACTCCTCTGGCTAATATTTCAATAAGGGATTTGTTTTGTAGTCTTATTAAGATTAATTGTTGTAGGTTTACGAAATGTTTTCTTATTTTTAAATGATTAGTTAATTTTCTACAACGAACTAAAGAACTCTATTACATTTTATTATTAATGAGGATACAAATTTTCAGAGTTATACAACAACAACAACAAAATTGGATAATAAATAACGTAAACACGATGCTTGCTTTCATCGAGTGCTCTTTATGCGTGTTTGCTCATTTTCTTGTTACACCTGTTGGATGCTGAGGGTTTTCTGAAAGGGGGACGTTCGATAAAAAGGCGTCTCTCGAGCTTTAATCCATCTCTTCAGGGAGAAAAAACTTCTCTTTAAGTCTCCGGAGTGGCTGTCACTTTTGGTCAGATATAATTTAGGAAAGATTTCCCGGTGTAATCCCCTCCTCGTCTGGGGGGTCAACGGTCAACAGGGATGATCGTTCAGACACGCACTATGCAAAAGTAATTTTCAACATTTAAACCACCGAAACGAAAAATTACCAAATAATGATTTTTAAAAATAATTACTCAAATTGAATACAGTGTATTTTAATTAATTAATTAGATTCATTAATCGATGTTGAAATTCCATATTCATTTGTTTAATTAGATGTTAAGAATCACGATGAAGAAGGTATGTAAGGAAATGGATTAGCAAAAGGCTTGGATTAATTTAATTTAAATATAAAATTAAGTCTGCTTGTAATTAATCTAATTAACACCATAGCATATAAACATCATTTAAATTTTATTCGGAAACAAACCAAACAGACAACTCAATTAAAACTTTTATTTACACTATTTATACCTCGTAACTTTTTTTATAGTTTCACTAACGCCACAAGAAGTTTATATTTGTAGTAAACCGCACTAACGTGTTTCTCGAATTTTTGTTTGCGTTTCGAACACAAACAGATAGAACCTGTCGGTTATGATGGCCGAGAGGGTTGCCACCTTGATAAGCCATACTGCAGGATGCAGTTGAAAACTAAGTTAATTTGAGTTAAGTGAAGCGCGACGGTGAAACTACTCGAAGGAGATTAACACCGAGACGGTCGGAGGCGGATAATCCGAGCAAGTTTCGGCATAAATGAATGGAGTTGAAGGGATTATGGTTAGGTTTTTATTGGCTATCAGTAAGTTAATAATAAACTTATTTCTAATTAGCTACCAAATAAAACAGTTACTAGGATTTTTACCATAATTGTAAACTATCATGTAATAATCAATCATCATAATTGACTAATAAAACACGATTTGATCAAATCGTGTTTTATTAGTGATTATTACTTCACATAACTCAAAACAAATAGTTAATATATCATAATTGACTTTAATGCATTAAAATATAGAAACGTATTTTATTTTTCAATTAAGGTGTGATCAATTGAATGCATTTATTTCATCTCCCTATAGATATACAATAGGGAAAGTGTATAAAAAACATAGTTAACTAAAGTTAACCGTTGCTTATTTAAAACATAAACGAAATTACAATTTGCGGAGATGGCTCAAACGAAGGCTTAACACTAAACGCAAAGAAAAACTTTCGGCGCGGTTCGTAAAAAGTTTAAGCGGACTTCGTTCCAGTTTGTCACAGTTTCAATTAAGTTAAGGACAAAACTCTACTCGTCTCTCTGCGGGGGTAAAACATTTACATAAGGCCGCAGTAATGAGGTTACTTTTTTCTGCATTAGACGAATACAATCAATAATTTTAGCGCTAAATTATTCACCGGGGAGCGCGAACGATAGGGGAATAATCAATCAGATCAATACTGACGTTTGCAATTTAACTATTCGATAATTATTATTTATTTAGTTGAGTATCTACATTAAAGAGTAGTTTTTATTATTAGGATGAATGTTTTTCAATATACGGAATGTATACAGAATGGTTTTACTATAAGATTGTCAATATTAAAAATATTAAAAAATGAAATACGATAAAACTTTATATTATTTATTTTGCCGTTCGCAACAATTGTTTCGACACACTGTGTCTTCTTCAGGTGAAGAAATTCATTCATTTCATTTCAGTTTTATCGTATTTCATTTACGAAAATTTACCAAAGTGATTAGAATATGAACTTTCAACAACTAACAGCCTCAACTATTCAGTTATTAAAAAATGATTATGCATACAAGGAAAAGTAAAGAGCATGAGAATAGAAAATTTAAAAAAAAACATAAATCTCAAACAAATACTCTTTAAGCACATTAATAGAACCTATTTTCTTAAATAAAAAACATTAAATCTATTTAAGACTAAAAACGATTATTTCAGTCATAGAATCCTGATATTTAACCTTAATTACTTGAAGCTTCTAAAGGTGTAAAAATAGCTTAGGTCATTAAATTCATAAAAACCATAAAATAGCTAAAATTAAACGTGCTAAATTCATGATTCAGAATTAAAAATGTGTCTTCGTCAAACGTACCCTAGTTTCCCATAATTTTCTAAAATATAGGATGATTAAAATGACATTTTGTTGTAAAACATTCTGTGCAGTTTCTCAAGATTTTTTTAAATATATTCTGATCACGTCGTTCGAGAAACCGATTAATTGCTACAATAAAAGCATTTAAAGACTAATTTAAAACCAATGCCAAATTCTCAGCATGAAACCTATCGACTCTTAACTTAGTTAGTTGATGTTAAGGCCTATTGAATCATATTATTAATGATAATAATATTTATTAACGGAATATCTATTGTACAAAATACAATAAGTACCAACATTTCACATAATACTTCTAGCAGAGGCTTGCTACCAAATTTTCCTTCAATCCATTTCATTTTATTAGATATGTAAGATTTTTTACTTACTATACGTGAAAAGGTGCCATTCCGAATATTTTTGGCCGATACATCCTTCTCGTATAAATTCGGGCACCCATTTTTCAACATAATCTCCGATCTGTGGGATTGTAGAAATTCTGAGATGAGCTATTTTATCTGGATTAGAAAATTTTCTGTGAAAGAAACCAAGTGTTTTTAATTTCCAATCAAGATATTTCAAAAATGTTTCACCACGGGTTAAGTGAGCAATTAATTAAATATATGAGCTACTTAATTTGTATGAAAATACTAAACGATCTAATCCAGGCGAAAGCTTCAATTGGTACACGCATATATTTGTCCAAAAGTAAAAAAAAAATTGGTAGATATCTAACATATTACACTCATAATCAAAACAGAAAAAAAAGCACACAAACACAAGTCTATACAAAAAATTAAGACGACTTCTAAAGATGCCAAAATATGTGTAAATATTTTATTACCCGAAAATAAATTCGAGCTTTATGATCTACTTTTGACGAATCAGAAAATTAATTTAAGTTATACACAACAATACATTGTGAAAGGTTGAACGTTCTTAACATTGATAAGTCGGGATTTGTAGTAAGATCCATATGATAAAATGATTTTTGACGTTTCACTTACCTAGGATTAAAGCTCCATATTTTTGAAATAAGACCTTTATAGGTGTTCATCTTAGGGATAGCAAAAATCCTCCATCCATTCAAGATCTAAAAATTTGTAAATATGAGAATCTTTTAGTATTAATATTATTTTTTTGTCCATTCTCCCTAAAATTCGTCGTTTGCGTCTTCAACTGTTCTTCATTGTCTCTTAAATTTGTTATTAATTCTTTTCTGCTACATTCTTAACTGAACCAAATTTTCAGATTTGGAAAAGTAATACAATTGTTATGTTCCATTTGTTAATTATCAGGTAACTGACACGTGTTGAAACTTTGAGAATGATCCTTAAGGACCGAAACACGCGTCTGTGACTTGACAACATAAAAAGTGTATTTATCTTTGCATTACCTGTCTTTTTCGTTCTCTCTTTTGAAGGTAATGATTGAATTTTCTTATTTGATAATTTTTTTCATCACATGATCAATACCTTAGTCTTCGGTATCATTTTATTGCCATGTTAATTATCTCCACTGTCATCACAAACTTAACCTGCTACATCATATGCATTGTCTTATCCTCTTCCACCTCAATCATTGTCTTTTTATTTATTCACACTTAAGTTTTTCACGTTTATAAATATCTAGGCCCATTATCAGCTCCATTAATGAGAGAACTAGCTCTCTAGCCACCCTACCCTTTTGATAAATTTAAAGATTTTGATGAGAAACAGGCCTCCGAGGTTGGCTGGTTTTGATCGTAATGTCCCTAGCAGGATCTTCTGTAATATTGCCAGAGCGGGATAGTGTTTAGTTAGAATACCAGTCAGTGATTTTAGGTTTTGACCTGGTTAGATTAACACAATATTGGCAACTTTAGCGTTGGGTGTTCCGTTTGTGTTTCTGGAATGAGCACAAATGGAGAGGTGTTCTTCCAAGAGTATTTTTAGTTCCAGTTCGGTATAATGTTTCTTTCTTGTTTTTTGCTCCATCCATGAATGTGTGTATAGTAGCCTCAGAATTTTGTGACGCGTAGTGTCTTTCGAAAATGTACGTCGGAGTCCTGACACTTCATTAGAAAAGCGCCCTTCTGAGTCAATCTTCCAAGAATTGTCTCATGTTTAGTCCGGTACGCCCTTGGACACTACAGCCTGTTGACTCTTAATTTTAGCGCTGTAATCATGCACACCTCCTGTATATGATGTAAATCTAGGGGAGGAAGAGATAATTACGCTTTCATAACTTACGTCAGTGTTGTGCGCATGGGTAATTGTCGAACATGCTAGACGTACTAGACGTTGAATGTACTGTAGCTTACTTGTAGCACTTAGAGTTAAATACTAGGCCAGTATACGACATGCATATGTTAGGGCTGATCTGTGCAATGTACAGCTACATGGTGATTCTGAGTGATAGTCTCCATGACTTCCAAACGACTCTCCGATATACAGACATCCTGTTCGGTTTCTTTTTGTTGCTGAACAGCATCAGCTCCATCTTAGTAGGTTTTACCAAGAGCACGTGGTCTTTCTTTTATTAATATATTCAGTATACTTTACATTAGTTCGCTGAGTGCACCTTCATCTTCACCTTTAAACAAAATTATTATCTATCACGATATTCAATAGGAGAGGAGGCAGTACTCCTCCCTGTGAACAGCCATGGGTCACCTTTATTATAGAAATTTCGTGTTTTATTGATCTTTGGACCGTCGTTTGCATCTGTTTTATCTACTTACTAAAGGCGACCGGAGTGCCGAGCATTGAAAGAATTTAACCAATGATGTCGAAAAGGTTTTGTCTATGACGATAAATAAGTGTAATGCCGACATTGTATTCATCAACGTCTCCTCAATTTAGGTAATCACACAGTGAAGAACTGATTCGGTTGAGTATTTTGATAAGTACGCATGTTGATTTGGGTGAAAAGGAGTCTCCTTTAGAATATGGCCCCCGATGTACAGATCAGAAAGCTTCTCCGAGGTCTCCATCATAAACAATGTGATGCTTATCATTTTGAATGATTTGGTATAGTTTTAGTCTTCCATCTATCTATCTATTTCTGGAGACTTAAACGGTAAGAACGTCTTATTGATCTAGGTTATCTTGGGTCCTGTTATTCTGTTGGAGGTTTTGCTAAAATCTTGTTTTGAAGCGATACGAATCTCCTGCTTCCTCATATGTCTGAGGTTCTTATTCCACCATGGATTGGTAAATTTCCCTTTACCCGAGTTGAGTAGGCATGATTTTTCATGAGAGCCTTTTCCATAAACTACACGAGATCATTGCCTTCAACCTGCGTTCTTGGCACACGGTTCTCAAATTCTTGCAGTCATTCAAATAAGGTTATTGTAAATAGCTCCTCATCGGTTCTCCTTAAATTTCTGAACGCTTCCTCTTCGGGTAGTTTGGTACTTAATTTATAACATATCCATCTATATTCTGACCAGGCAAAGTATCCATCGACATATGCCAGTTCTGGATGTGCTTACTTATACTCTCACTAGCTAGAGTTATTATCGGAGCGGTTCCGTTGATTTTCTTGATTGACTTAAAATGCATCATAACTTTCGGCTTAGCTCAGATTTGAATATTTTGTTTAACGAAAATTTTAACACTTACTTTTGATTTGAGAATGTTGACTGGAATTGCGGCCCTAGATCGATCAGGTACCTCTGGACGATGGCTATCATCTTATATGTTTCCTTTCTGGTAGGAGTTCCTTACGCAGCGTCTATTTATAAAAGATAACGAAAATGGTATATGTATGTACAAAAAAAGGTATTACAAAAACAGAAAAAAAAGGAAGGGCGATATATATAATATAATTAAAATGAGCTTACGAGATTCACGGTTACGATACTTTTCAAGGTAACGAAAAAAAAAATATAACGCGGCTTGTGAATTTGTTTGAAATTTAAAATGCAGTTGATATGTGATTGGTAAAAATGAAAGCGATTCTTTTGAATTAGGAGAAGTAAAACTCTTGTTATGTTCCATTTTTTTATTTTCAGATAACTGACACGTGTTTGGGTCCTTGCGGATCATTATCAAAGTTAAAACAGTTTTAACTTTGATAATGAAACACGTGTCAGTTATCTGAAAATAAAGAAATGGAACATAACAAGAGTTTTACTTCTCCTAATTTGAAAATTTGGTTCCATCAAGAGAGTAGCAGAACAAGTATCGATTAGATCCTTTTGAATGTCGAGACATCACTGACCACTCTGTGGTCATTTTGGTACACCTTTCCTTTTCGGGTTAAATGACTTCTTTGTAGAGGGCGCAATTGTATTATACTGTTTGTGGTGTTTTCATTTGGACAGCAAAAATTGATTATTATTATTTCTCTCTCATCTGGTCATCGTTTATGAATTAATATTAAGATTTAAAACTAATTAAGTTCAAATGATTGAAGGAAAAATATTTTGTTCGTTCCGCGTGTTTATATGCTTGTAACGGTAACTTTAATCCCTGATCGTTTTGAGACCTGCATGTCCGTATAGTACCAAAGCGTTAGCTTAAGCCTTTTATTGCTTTTCTATTTTATGACATTTCCGTTTTATGATGATCAGATAGAAATTTCCTAATTTGTCCTTAAATATTAACAAATGTTCTTTGGGTCAAATTATTTTCTACAAGCTTAATGCATCTAAAAATGAATACGGGTGGTTTATGACTTGTAATAATATGTAAAAATGTCACGGATAAATGTACCTCGTTGTTCAGAATAAAAAATATAACATTGAATTAAATAAATCGCACGGATTCATCATCATTCATGTTTAGTACTCGCGGTCGAGCAACTATAACATAGTGATATCAATCACTTCTTGCGGAAACCAATTTATTGAGTATGTGTAGGTTTGTGCTCTAAATGAAATTGAGCAGAGCTTTTTCCCTTTTATTGATGTCCGTGCTTCCCCATACTTAGTGATGTGTATTAGCATCACTACCTATAATGAGACTTATGTTGATGATTTCACAGTATCCGATCACAACCTCCAATTCATGTGTGTGAGGTGGGTCAGTTGCAAAGTAGAGTATATATGCGGAGATTAGAAAGACCCCACTATAATTCTTACCTTCGAAACAGACCTCTGTGAAATCCACATTACCTTTCATGTTGGTGGGTGGGGTGAATATATGTATGCATGCACGCGCTCTTTGATTGTGTGCAAGATGGCGACTTTTAAATTACGTAATCTACATATCCTGTTTGCTACTACATAGGTTCTTGGATTAGGACAAGAGTATTATCATAGCTTTGGAGATTGTTGTTTAAGGCTCCTTAATGTTAATGGTTAGTTAATTCTGGGGTTGGTAATTTATTGGAATATAAGAGTATAAAGCATTCACCATTTAAGCTTGGGAGCTGTTCATTACCTTAAAGAGTAAGTATAGTTTCACTGGGAATTTCCTTCTTGGGATTAAGTGTAATAAGTTGAAATTTGTATCTGAGACGATACTTTCCATTCTTGCTATCCTGCTTTGGGTGGGTATTTGTTAGTGTAGAACTCCCATAGAGAACCAATCTACCCTCGGGTTTTCCTTCTGTGTCGAAGACACACCACCGATCTATCATTAGTCAATCCGGAGTTTAATTGTCTGCTCAGTACCTAGAGGCTGACTGAGCAGTCATAGGGTAGCCTCTGTCAGCCTTAGTAGCTGGTCAATTAGTTTTGCTCGTGCCCATAACGAGGATAGTTTTTTGACTGACTTAGAGAGACATTCTAGAGATGATTGATCAGCATAGGTAATCCTGAGGATCTCTCCGGAGTACAGCCATAGATTGAATTTGACATCATCTGATATGGCTTTGGCCAATTGGAAGATGAGAGCACCATACAAGATTTGGCGGTCAATTATTCCTAATTGGAAGCGCCTGTTAGCAGCCTCCTTGTAGATAAGTTTTGAGGTAGATGAGTAACCTCTATTTTCTCTTTTTCTGAGGTTGAGCCCAGAAGATTATGTAGCAGAGTCGTCCGATTTGTTCCTCTTCTTACTGTTACTTGAACCTCCAGCTCACGCAGAGGTGATCGCTGTCGGTAAGGCCTTATGTTTCCCAGGGGCGTCCATCCTTTTCTTGGATGATGTCCACGGGGCTTGTAAAAGGTCCTAGCTTTTGAGCATCCTGTACCGCAAGGCACACCTTCCTCCTTCTTTTAGCTTCAGCTCCGCTAATCCTTTTCCGCGATTTTGAAGCTGTAGAAGAAGTACCTGAAATAGGAGTGCGAACAGAGCTGTCAGACTTCTTTAGAGGTGAAGGTTGCCTTTCAGCCCCTTCAGTTTTTTTTTTTTTGCAGAGTATCCCAGGACACTTCTAGGCTAGAGGTTTTGGAGTAGTTTTAGATTCCATAAGTTGACGGTATTGTTAACCTGATTAAAGCTTATAAGCATAATGTTCTCTTTTAAAAGTTATGGTTTCATTTCAAATCTACTAACTAAATAAACCTCGTAACCCTTGAAATATACTTATATTTTATTTATTAACCTTTTATCTTTGCATTACTTGTCTTTTCGTCCTCTTTTGAAAGTAATGATTCAATTATCTGATTTGATGATTTTTCCATCACCTGATCCTCTGTAATAACGATCACTACCTTATTCTTAGGTATTATCTTCATTGTTCATTAATTACCTCCTCTTTTATCACAGACTTAACTTTCTTTTCCTATTATATCATATACATTGTCTTATCCACTTCCACCTCTATCATCATCTTTTTATTTATTTACATTATAGTCAATAATTATGGTTTTCATAAATATAATGACCTATTATATGCCTTCAAGATGGAAGAACTAGCGTTTATAAATTTGAAGATTTTGGTGGGAAACAGTCTTCCTAGATTGGCCGGTTTTGGCCATGATGTTTCCAGCAAGATCTTTCTTAATTTTGCTACAGCGGGACTGTGTCCAGTTAGGATACCAATCAATGATTTTAGGTTTGATCTAGATATATTAACATAATATTGGGCAACTTTAGCGATAGGTGTTTGTATTGTGTTGAAAGGAGCACAAGTTGAGGCCCTCTTTCACCTTGCTTTGTGCGCTCCTAGAGTTATATCTTGCAGAATGTTTGAGAGATTGCTTTTGGATAGGGACATAGGCCACTTGTCGGTTTTTAAAGATGTTCCTATTTTTGCTATTGCATCCGCCCTATCCTTTCCTTTCGCGTTTAAGTGTGTCTTGACCCAAGGGGTAGGGCCAGTATTGATGAGATCTTGTGATGAATAAGGATAGCTAGACTAGTTTTATTGTCTTTGGCGATGCATATGTTTTCTGCTTTTACTCCCAGTTCAGTTATTTTTGGGTATCGACAAATAAATTCATGGATTTCGTCTGGATGATCGTAAAGTGTTCTTCCAAGGTTATCAGCTGTACTTAGGGATATCTCCTGTATGTGTAAATCCAGGGTAGGAAGAGACAATAATGCCTCCATTGCTGACGTCGGGTTAGTGCGCATAACGCCAGTAATTCCCATATACGATAGACCTTGAATTTACTGTAGCTTATTACTTATTGCGGTTTTGAATTTAACCCTAGGCTACAATACAACTGCTACATATGTTTAGGCCGGTCTTACAACAACAGTGTATAGCCACATGGTGATCATGGGTGATAGTTCTCATACACTTTTTGATATATCTTGATTACGTAGTAATTTTCACTTTTATTGTTTATTTTTATAAGTGAAAATTCGTGAAACTAGCAAAGTATTTATTAGTGTGTTTTTAGATAAAATAATTCAACACTCTTTAAAAATATATCCGGGTTGAGACTTTTCTTTTTTATCCAATAAAAAAAAATGGTTTATGGAGATTCCAGTAGACCACGTTGGCCGAAGGATTCATTACTTTGTTGAAATCTTGTTTGGGCACACTTAGTTACATTCGGGTGTTTAGATTCTATGTTTTCCTACTATACAAAACTCTGCTCATGTAGATATTTTTCAATATCTTCAATTTTCGTATTAACACTAAAGTGACGTAAATATTAGATAACTTAGTGGCAACTGTTTTATTTTATGTGTCACTATTTTAAATCCTTCATCACTTAATTTATTTAAATTTTCGGTTACAATATCCATTGATTCCCTTGAATTCTGTTGCTGGTTCATTGAACGATTGATTGTATGTTTTGATTTTTTTGAATTTGACATTTTTTGTATTGTTCGTAATTGTCATTGGAAAATTGTAACTGCGTCGACATCTCAGGTAATTTTACGGAATCATTTGAATTAATTACCTATTTCGAATGTAGGTTTTTGTTTATTATTAACTGTTATACACAGCATGTCTTAATTTTCCTTTTCCGAGTTGCATTCATCGCAAATCCATTTTAAATTCTTATCTTTCAGTATAGAAAAGTGACACATTTCTTGAATACATACGATACATGAGTTTAAGAATCGCAGACGAAACACAAAATACACTGATTTACATTACTGATGTATATATTCCAAGATTTACACTTTGAAAAATGTTTTATTAGCTGTCGCCATGTTGACTTCTTACAGTTCAGTTTAGGATCTAGGATAACCGTCAGATACTTTACCTGTTAAACAAGATTTAGTTAAGCTGGGCAGCTCGATTCTGTCTGGTTTCTTTTTGTTGGTAAACATCAGCTCTGTCTTAGTTGGATTTATCAAGACCGCGTTGCCCTGTACATTGCGCATTTTACATTAGTTCACAGAGTACTTCTTTATAGCGACCCTTAATCAACATTATCATATCTGCATATCCTATGGCTGAGATACCATAATCATTTAATTTTCTTAGCAAGTCAATTATAATGATATTCCACTTGAGAGAAGATAGTACTTCTCCCTGTGGACAGCTACGAGTCACCTTTACTATGGAGATTTCGTTTTCTATTGATATTTGGACCGTCTTTTGCTTAGCATCTGTTTTATCCACTCACTAAGGGCAAGTGTTCATTTAGATGCAAAGGATTCGTCTTAATAATTTGGTCACCGATGTACTGATCAGATCAAGGTTTTTATCTGAAACGATGTGAATTTAAATGATTCAGCATTTTTGTAATCTTCCATCAATCCATCTATTGATTATGACTTAAACGATGAGAGTATTTTAATGGTCCAGATTATCTTGGGTCTTGTTATTATGTTGGAGGCTATGCTCCAATTTTATTTTGAAGGGATATGAATATTCTGCTGGTCTTCATCCCTTTTCTATATGTTTTTGCTATCGGGGAAATGAGTTTTTAAGAGAATATTTATTGGCTATATGAGGGTGTCAGTATAACTGCTATCCTCCTTTTTCATTACTTCAGGTTGTAGTTTTGGATCTTTGGAGAGAACTATTTCTTAGCTTTCTTTGCTTTGTAGCACTAATTTTGGATTCAATTTATTCACAAAAGTTCCTCCAGGATACCCTTTGTCGTAGCCTTACCTTTTTTTGTAAAGTCGGTGAAGCTCTTTATAATAAGTCCAATCAATTTCTTGCTTGGAGTGTTGCGCTTTGTTGTACGCTTTTCTTACTTACTTACTCATCTGGTTGAGTTCCTTATTCCACCATGGATTGGTGGATTTCCCTTTATCTGATTTAAGCGTGTATTACTTTACATATGAGAAAATGAGAGCCTTTTCAGGAAGCACCGCGAGGTATTGACTTCAGCCTGCGTTCTTGACATACGATTCTCAATTTCCAATAAGTCGTTTCAATAAGGTTTTTGTAAATACTGATAAGGAACTAGTTTTCCTTGGATTTCTTAACATTTAGTATCTAATTTGTAACACATCCATCTATGACCAGGATAGAGTATCCGTCGACACATGCCAGTTTTCGATGTGCTTGCTTATACTCTCAGTAGTAATTACCTCTTGTCTTCTTGATGTACCAAATGTTGGCTCACAGTCTCTATTGAGTATGTGTAGATTTGTGCTCGAAATGAATGAATTAGAGATCTGACACTTTTATTGGTGCCCGTGCTTCCCCACACTGAGTGATGTGCATTAGCATAACAACCTATAGTAAAACAGATGTTTTTGGTTTCACAGTGCCTGATCCCACCTTCCAATTCATGTGATTTCTTTTTTCTAGTCACCCATCAAATCGACTTATTGTGAAATCTCCCGAAATGCATTGAACTCTGCTCTTTATACAGCATAATTAAATCTTAGTAATAAAATAAAAATAAAATTTCTGGCACCTAATATAAATTTATTTGGCAAAAATACCATCTGTTATTTTTAGGTATAATTCGATTTATTTTATTAGCAGATTGTTATTTTAAAGGTAACGTTCCAATTCTATAGAAACCTCTTTGTCTCCTTTCTCAGGTTGAAATCGGGTCTTGTCAGAAGTTGGTTGGTTACTTCGTATGATAGATATAATAATAATAATAATAATAATAATAATAAATCACTTTATTGCCCAACAGGAAACCCCATTTACAAGACAAATATATATATATATATATATATATATACAAATCATAATATACAAAACATTACTCTAATATTTAATCATAAATTTATAATAACAACTTCAAACATTGAAGCTAATACACAATATCATTACAAATGATCAAAGAAAATATCCTCATAGCGAGTCATCGCATTTCGACACATAACCTGAACTCTCCGTAGACAATTGCTACGGGCACCTGGAATGTAGAATGTGCTGGTGTGTCTTGAGCCTAATCTGGGAATGTGGAAGTCTAGTTTCGACAATAGGAAGGGAGCGTCCACTCTGTTGTGAATGATCTTCCAGAGAAACTTGGCGGTAAGCTCTTCTCTTCTAGCGGCAAGTGACATCATACCATGTTTTTCCAGTAACAAACCCTGATCAGTACCACGTTCCGGATAAATGTCATCTACTTTGTATGATAAATATTTTAAAAATCGACGATGAATACGGTCCAATAGCATGTTCTGATTCATATAAAATGGATACCAAACAAGACACCCGTATTCGAATTTGCTGACGACATATGCAAAATATAAAGATTTTATTAGGTCGATGTCACTGAAGGGCGCACAAGTACGCATAATAAACCCTAACATTCTAGATGCAGACATTGCGGTGTTGCTAATATGACTAGTAAAGTTTAAGTCATTGGTGAATAAAATGCCTAGATCCTTAATCTCGGTACAGGTTGTGAGTTGCAAGTCATTAATTGCGTATATCGTTGGTAGAACATTGGATCTCCGTGAAATTGACATGGAACAGCACTTGTGAGCATTAAGGATCAGTTTATGTGATTCACACCAGAATACAAATATGTTAATATTATTCTGTAGAGACACAACATCATTTGGTGAGGAAATTTTACTGAAGAGTTTAATATCATCTGCGTAGGCCAAAACTTGGCAGGTTAAGGAATCTAGAAGGGAATTTATAAAAATAACAAAAAGTAGCGACCCCAGATTCAAACCCTGCGGGACACCGGAATCCATTAAGAATTTGTGGGAATGGTAACCATTATAAGCGACATATGCTAAACGATTAGATAGGTAGGATTTCATTATTTGTAGTAGACTCGGCGCGGCCCCAAGGTCAGCAAGTTTCATTAGAATTACCTCATGGTCCAGGGTATCAAAGGCTCGCGAAAAATCCGTGTATACTACATCCACTTGGCCTTTCTTATCTATAACTTCAGACATATACTGAGTAAATGAAGCCAGATTGGTTGTTGTCGATCTACCAGGCATGAATCCATGTTGGTTGGAGGATATGAATGAGGATACATTCTTAAGAATTGTAGAGTGGATTATCTGTTCGAATATTTTGGAAAAATTACTTAACAACGCAATCGGACGATAATTTTCTAGACGATGTTTCTCGCCCTTTTTAAATACAGGACTGATCTTTGCCAATTTCCACCTTGTGGGAAATGTACATGTGCTGATAGCGAGGTTTATAATAATCTGAAGCGGCTTAGCAAAAACAAATCTACAATCTTTGATTAAGAATGAGGGAACAGAGTCATCGCCAGCAGATGTTTTATTGGGCAATAGGGCCATAACACTTATTAAATTGCTTTCGGAAATTTGATTAAGGGTAAACGATGGACAATTGCTATGGGTCCTAGATAGAGTGGTATTGCCAGCAGGTCTAAAATGTTTAGAAAACAATGAGGCAAAACCATTAACTATATCTTTTGGAGTAGAGTACTCTTGACTTTCGTGAGTTAATCTGCTCGGTATTCTTGTAGTACCCTGTTTCATGTGAGCATAATTCCATAATCCAGCAGGATTTGATTTCATATTATTTTCAACCGCTCTTAGATATATTTTATATGCTCAGTCTCCTAAATTAATCATTATAAACTGGATTTTTACTTAATCGCCACTTTCGTCTATAGTATGCTTTAGCACGCACGTTCCTTTTTATTTCAGGAGTAAACCATGGGGGAAATGACCGAGGGGTTCGGCATAAGGGAACCGACTTATCAAATATCTTGTACAGATTCATGTAGAACATACCCAAAGCCACGTTCACATCGGTACAGTTTTTTAAATATGTCCAGTCAGTATCACTCAGATCCTTGTATAAGTTAACAAAGTTAGCCCTTTTAAAGTTATATCGTTTATTATTATTAGAGGGGAATCTAGTATGATCCGATGTTACGCCGAGTTCCAATGTGATGGATAGTGGTGGATGGTGAGCATCTTCAGTTACCAGCGGGGTGTTGGCACGCTCAACTAGTAGGGGAAAGTTTAAGTTTGATACTACAAGATCTAGTAGTTTGTTATTTCTATTTGGACAGGCATTATATTGCATGAGACCGAGTATATTACAAAAACATTGAAATGAAAAACACTTTGAACATGAAATATCTGTATTAACGAGATTTGGCAAATTAAAATCACCTACTAATACAACAGGTTGATCAATTATTAACAATTCCAGGGAATTAAAGAACAATTCCAGATCATCTAGCATTGTATCAGGGGGGATGTAGATTGTACATATATTAAAAACCGTGCCTATGATAACGCATTTACATAACACAACATCAATCAGTGGAACATTATTAGTTAGCGAAGTCGTATGTAATACTTCATATTGAATACTATTATCAATCGCAATCAATACACCTCCACCATTGGATCGCCCCCACAGAATTAAATTTCCTGTCACTACGAATGATATTATAATTAGGAGGGAACAGTTCAGAGTTTTGAATCGAGTTAGTCAGCCAGGTTTCTGATAAACAAATAACTTCCGTGGACAAGCTGCAGCAATTGACATAAAATTCACGCGTTTTGGAACATAAACCTCTAGTATTTTGATAGAAAATATTTAATGAAATGGGAGATCGGCCGGGCTTAATTAGTTTAAATTTCCAATGACGTTGGGAATTCCATTAATATATTTTATACGCAAATTATTTTCACCATTCCTCAAACGGTTATTCAATTCTTCTTTTGCCGCTCGGTACAAATCCCTTTGGATGGGTGTATGATCTCTCGAGAGATAAACGCCTTTCCATTTGTTTAGTGGTTTTAATTTAGCCATGTTTCTCATAACTAGAGACATAGTTTCCTGGGAGGGAACTTGAAATTTTATCGGGCGAGATTGTAATTTGGACGGATCGTATTTACCCAAACGCTGGGTCTGAATATTATTAAGGTTAACACCGATGTCGCCTAACACATTTTCTGCGACCGATGAGTCGGCCATCATCTGATGTTGCTTAGATGCAGCATTATCTTCTTTAACCCCAAAAATAAGTAAATTTCTAGATCTTTTCTCTCTTTCCGATATCTCATAAATGATTTTTTCCATAACAACTGGCATTTCGGGTAATTTATTTACATCTTCAACAGGCTTGGCATTTTTTAGGGCCGAAATTTCGTTTTGTAAATTAATAATCGCAACTTTAAGTGAAATTAAGTCGCTACCAATCTTGTCACAATCGTGGCAGTTCCACTTAAGTCCCGATTTTAAATGAATTTTTCGAGCCTCAGAGGTGGTGATGTCAGCACAATTAATGTTGTATGACTTATTACAAACACAGCATTTAACAAGTTTATGTGCTTCAGACTCTTTGCTACAGCAGGCACAGAGAGTCATGATTACAAATAATATTAATTTACACTGACAAGAAAATGACAGGGACACAGTTTTTCACACCCAGGGGTCTGTCAGGGTGTCTAACGGTAACTCGTAAGACAGGTAGACCACGGAAAAGGTAACATTAGAGAACAGAGGAGAAACACGATTAAAAATAACGTGAAAATAATTAATTAAAAATATATAATAATGCGTTATAATTTATTAATAATCAATAAGTAAATACGGCGAAGGAAACCAGTTCAATGCCCGTAGATATACGTTTAATGAAAACGAAATAGAAAATTGTTTTTTTCTTTTTCGTGGCCTTGCGATTGAGCTCGATCGTTATAATTAAGAAACTGAATTTAATTTATTCCAGGCGTTCACATAAAATTCACATAAAAAATTATTAATATTTTTCGATGATTATTTCCACTCAAAATCAAACGAAAATGAAGAGAGACAATAAAACACCGCACATGTACCTCCAAGAGCTAGTGATATGTGGAGATTAGAAAAACCCTTTCCATAATTCTCTCCTTGATTGGTGAGTGAATTCTGTTTGCTTCTATATAGGGTTCTTGGATTAGGACAAGGGTATTATCATAGCTTTAGAGGTTGTGGTTTAGTGTTTAAGCCTCCTTGTAATGTTGTAAATTTATTTGAATTATATTTAGTTCTTTTACTTTTATTATATAAATTCAAAAAATATGTTAGTGGTGAGTTAATTCTAGAGTTTTTAATGTTGTTAGTTTACTAAAATATAAGAGTATAAATCACTCACCAGTTAAACTTGGGAGCTGTTCACTATCTTAGAGTGGTATGGATAGTCTTAATTGAAGCTTCTTTCTTGGGATTAAGCGTGACAAATTGCAATTGGTATCTGAGGCGATACTTTCCATCCTTCCATGCTGCTGTAGAACAAATAGTGTATCCCATAACAGTCAATCTGCTCTCGGATTTTCACCACCGATTTATCACTATCTCTCGGTTCTAACCGGCCAGGAGCTTAATTATCTGCACCATATCCAGAGGCTGGCCAAACACTCAGAGAGTAGCCTTTTCAGTCTTGAAAGGTGGTCAATTTTGATTACCATTCGTTTTACTCCTGTCCATAGTTGGAGTAGTTGTTCGACTGACTTTGAGAGCCACTTTAGAGATGAATGATCCGAACAGGTCATCTTGAGGTTCTCTCTGGAATACAGCTATAGATTGAAGTTAAGATCTTCCGATATGGCTTTGACTAATTCTAAGATGAGAGCACCGTACAAGATTTGGCAGTCAATTATTCCTAATTGGAGGTGCCTGTTAGCAGCCTCCTTGTAGCTGATTCTTGAGGTTGTCAATGCAGCAGAGTCGTCCGATCTGTTCCTCTTCTTACTTTTACATGAACCTCCACCCTCGCAGATGTGATTGTTCTCAACGAAGCCTTAAGTTTCCCGCTATCAGCAAGCGATCGTCCTTTACAAGACTTGTAGAAGGTCCTCGCTTTTTGGTAGCCTGTACCGCAAAGTACGCCTTCCTCCTTCTTTTAGCTTCACTCCACTAATCCTTTTCTGGGATTTCGGAGCTGTGGAAGAAGTACCTGAAACAGGAGCTTAATATATCTGTCAGACTTCTTTAGAGGTGAATGTTGCCTTTCAACCTCGCCAAGTCCAAAGACAGATGGAAACAGTGGCACTTCGTGACGGATGTGGCTCTACACTAAGCACAGACGGTTTTGGCTTCGAAAATCCTAAGAGCTGTAACCTGAATATTAGCTTTTAAAATTGCCCCAGCACATTTTTAAACATCATCTTGTTTCTGTTCTCTACCAATACATTTTTAATTACCTGTATCTGTATTTTATTATTTGCTTTGGCGCAATCTTTCCTGGTATTCCGGTGCCTATTTATTTTATCCTCGTTAAACTGCGTCTATTATTTAATCATTATATTTGCTAACTAAGAATTTACATCATTAGTTTCTTATTCTTCAGTGACACTAGATGTCACCTTAATGGTGTCTCTATCCTGATTAGTTTTTTATTTCATTGCACATAGGAAAGAATAAAAATTTTAATTTAAATACTTAATTATTTTATTTTAATGTGTTAAAGGATGAAGACTATTTCTATGAAAAGTTGGAAAAATAATAATTTACAAACAAGCTTTACCTGCAGGTACTTTTGAACTATCTGTATCGTGTAATTCTCTCCATCTTTTTTCATAATACGATTTTTTCCAGTTTAGGTTCGATCATCTTTACTATCTTATCATGTTCTTGCTTTATTATTACAATATTTTTTTCCTCATATTTTTAAATTTTGAACTCATTCACCTCTCACATTTTTACAATAGAATATAAACTTATTCTTAAAAGAAGGCTTATAAACATAAAATCCTTCTCTAAAAGTAACTACACTAATAATATTTTAATTTCAAATCTACCAACTAAATAAACCTCGTAACCCTTGAAATATACGTTTTATTTTTTTCTTTTTTTTTCATTCAATTAAATTCCGATGTTTAGAACATGGCAATTAATCAAAATTAAATCATTCCCAAATGCACACTTAATGAATTGCCCTTTTTATCAATGAAACGACCCGAATGTGACCGGATGGGGGCTAATAAATTACTGCAGGGGGGTGTGAGACACGGCACACGGCGGGCACAATCAGTTCGAGGGCGGATTAACGTCACGGACGTGCACGGAACGTATTTATTATATTGCAACCGTCCCGAAAGATCCCTTAATATCCTTACGTGCGGCGGCAAATATTTACAAGCGCGACCGAAACACCACTTAAGGCACATATTTGCAGGAAAGAGTGCTTGTAAATATTCTAAAAAGGTATTAAACGGTCGATAGAAAATTACTACGTCGAGCAATTTGCGCCGTACTTTATTTATACGTTAATTGGTTTTAATTTGCTGAGGAAAAAAGCATATTTATATTAATAATTAATATTTGTTGATTGATTGATTATGGCGGTTTAATTAAAGCGGTATATTTGATAAACATCTGCGGTAATTATCGGGGAGAACTTGTTGAATGAATTGTTAGGGGGATTAAATGCAAATGATGGTGGCGTGCATGCCTAATCTAAATCTCGATGGTGTAAGAGTGGGAAAGTCGGCTTTAACTTCACTTCAATTTCTAGGGGCTAATTATTGTTCTAATTAGTATCTCCTCGTTCACTGGGGAGCTTAATCTAAAGCTTCTGTAAATTTTGCGATGCTAATGAATTCCCAATAAAGATTCTACGAGGAGTATGGACAATTAACTTGAGTTTATTTACAAGTTGAAATTATTAAAATGATTATTCCTATATATTACGTTTATACAGTGTGGAAAAGTCAAATGAAATATATTCATTATTACGGTTACTGTAAATATTTATAGAAAATTCCGTAACAGAATTGACATTATTCAACGTAAAAATGGGATCCCTACCTTCAACCTCCTACGGGTGATAGCTACAACCCCCAATTTTTTTTAAATGGGATGTATATTATATTATATTATATTATATTATATTTGTCTTTATCATACATGCTTTTATGGAAAAATAACAAAAATTGGCACAAAAAGTATATACTTGTAAACAATAAAAATTTTGTCAGCATGCTTGTGATACATCGTTTGAAAGGTCTCTTCATTCTCTATTTAAAAATACTATTTCAGTGTATATAATAGATGACCTGATATATGAAAAATTACAGACAAAATGTTGTATTATTTTTAGTTTACGTGAAATGTCAAATTTCTGTTTTCAGATTTTTGAACAAATTTAATTATAATTTATTATGACAAAAACTTATATAAAAAACAGATATATGATAAATATTAATTGAAATTAAATGTTACAGATTACATAGTATATTAATATTTGTTCTGAATGTTGCCTTCAGTCGTTTATTATCTGTTCATGTGAAATTTTCTAATAATAATAAATATAGAAAATATTTAACATTATTGATCAATTCCTTTCCAAACCGTCCCTTAAAGTCCTAATTCAACAATCATTTTCACATCCGTTCGCCTACGGTTCGCCTCTATCACCTCTGCTCGATAATCTCTACTGTTCAGACATTTACAACTCGAATACCACCAAATCCTTTAATCCATCAGCATATGCCCTATTGTTTGCAGATGACGCGGTGCTTGTTATATACAGAGTAACACTTCATAAAGCAATGACTACCATACAACAATTGATTGATACTTTGGTTCGGAAAGCACCTCAAAAGCAACCGCAACCAATCTCAACTGCTTATTCCCTACCATTAATCACCGACTTTATTAATCAATAATTTATCTTTATCTATATTTATATTTCACTTTATAAAATCATGTTTATATTACAGTTTGCCGCGCGCTCTTGAGCGAGTAAGACGTATTTGAGGTTATACGTGCACGCATCGTGATCGTAGTAGAAAGGCCTGAATTTGTAACATGTAAAGATAAAACTAACCCCAACTCATATAGGCCTATATCGCTTTTATCATGTATTACCAAAACTTTTGAAAGAGTAATCAAACTCAGACTACAGTGGTGGCTAAAACACAACAAAAAACTACCAAAAAACTAATATGCATTTCGTCGGGGCCTCGGAACCTCTGATGCACTAACTAACTTAGTAACAAATATCCAACTGTCATTTTCAGAAAACATGTACCACCCTTGCATCTTTTTAGATATAAAACCTGCCTGTGATTCTATCGATTTAGATATATTACAACAAAAGATGATAAACCTTGATATTCCACCGAAGGTAGCAGCCAATATTGTAGCAATATATAGAAATAGAAAGGTGTATTCGTTACACTGCCAAACGGGAGAACCAATTAGTCCTAGAATCTCATCAGTTGGGTTACTACAGGGATCCGTACTCTCGCCTATCCTATTTAATATATATACGGCTGACATATATAATTTGCTCCCAGCTTACATATCTTGTGTACAATACGTAGATGATTTTGTCATGCACACGTCCTGTAAAACTATAAATCAATGTAAGAGCAAATTTCGAAAAATTGTAGAAGTTACTAATAAATGGATTAAGGAGAATGGATTTGTAATATCGGGAGAAAAATCAGCGATCGTTATTTTCTCTAGGCATCATCTTAGTAGTATAAAATATATTACATTAAATGGTATCAGATTTCCGATAAAAAAGAAAATTAAATATTTAGGAATCTTGTTGGATATAAAACTGTTATGGTCACAACATATAAAATACATTGAAAAAGGTGCGAACAAGGTATCAATATTTATTTATTTATTTATTTTACACAAACCCAACAGACATCACTTTCAATTAGAGTGTTTACAATACAAACAACAATATATAACCGGTGTAGAAAAACTTATATTAAACTATTATTATATATTACAAAAAATACTATTCTGTATGATATATTAACACACATTAACATATTTTAAAATGGTTCATGAGGTCTCTCTTAAATTTAAAAAGTGGCGAAGCAAATATGTCCAATACATTTACGTACTTATTGTATCGACATGATAAATGTACAACTGGTGAATTTAGGTAATAATTAACAGGAGGTGTACTATACGCAAAATTTTCACAAAATCTTGTTGGTAAATGTGGAATTCTGAAATTAAACATGCTTAAAATTCTTTCATCATCGATTTTATAGTAAACTATTTTATATAAAAAACATAAACTTATATAAATATGTCTTTAAGCAATTGAAATAAAATCGAATTCAATCAATAATTCAGCATAAGGAATATCAAAACTATATACGTGGTATTTTTTTAAGTATAAATAACGAAGAAATTTTTTCTGTATATTTTCTAGCATATTAATATATTTTATCTACGATCGTACAGAAAGTAGACGCTTTTTGCATCATTTTTCATTGTAAAAGTGGCTTTTTAAAGCACTAGTGCTTTTTTACGTTTTTATTGCACGGTAATGTCAAACTGTTTTTATTGCACAGATATGTCAAATTTGAAAGATGGATGAATAGCACAAATTTTCGACGAAAAACTTAATTTTCTATTAATTGATACAAATAACTAATAAACTATAAATAAAATATATAATACAAACCAATTGGCAGATTTAAGAACTCTGAAGATTTCATTTAATGCAAGTCGAAGCGATTACAATAAAGCGAACATTTTTTCCATAAATAATAATGGCGGCCGACATTTGTGCAACTTGTTTACTGGTTGCTAAGTAACGCTTTCATTAGTGCACTGCGGGTAAAATATGTTTCCATTAATTGAATTATTGAAATGACATTAAAATATTACTCATAAGAATATATTCTTTGAAATCCTTTACGATCGAAGATAAAATTTTGTAAGGCACACGTGTAAAAAGTTTCTTTATTGCACTCCTGGCTTTAAAAAAACTCGCTCGTTCCTCGCTCGTGTTTTTAAACGCCAGTTCGTGCAATAAAGCATCACTTTTTACACTTGTACCTTAAATAACTATAATATACATAGGCGTCCAAATTATAGCACTATAGGATATTTTACTTCAAACGAATGTTTTTAACAAAATACTTAATACATGAATATCAGTAAAAGATCTACAATTACGCATTATAAAACCGAGCACACGATAACACTCACGTGCTAACAGTGTAACATGGTTATTAAATGTTAACTTATGATCAAAAGTGATTCCGAGGTCTTTAGTTTCTGTAAGCCTTGTTAATATAATATCATTTAAGTTGTATGAATTTAGAATTAAATTAGATTTCCTACCAAATGATATAACGGAACACTTTTTAACATTTAATGAAAGTTTGTTGGATACACACCAGACATTACTCTGTCGATATCCGATTGAAGCTTAACACAGTCACTTACACTCTCAACAACACTGTAAAGTTTTATATCATCCGCATATCATCCATGTAAAGAAGGAAGGCCCAAATTCGAACCTTGAGGTATACCACTGGAAGCAACGTAACGATAGGATTTGCAGCCTTGAATTTCTACACGTTGTCCTCGGTTATGCAGATATGATGTCAACACCTGAACTATATTATTATTCAGTCTAAATTTTATCAATTTTGAAATAAGTAGATTATGATCAAGGGTATCAAAAACTTTTGATATGTCTCCACAGAAAACATCAATATGTTTGTTATTATCCATAGCAGTTTTTCTATCCTGAGTTATGTGAAACAAATTTGTCGACGTTGATCTACGTTTCATAAAACCATGTTGCTGAAGGGACATAAATGGACTCACTTGTTGATAAATGTGTTTATATAAGATTGATTCAAATCAAATCAAAATATAATTAGGGCGCTTTGTAAAACCTGGTGGGGTGCAAGCCCTACATCTGGAATCCGATTTTATCAAGCCTTTGTTAGATCCATCATTGATTATGGCAGTACGCTATATGGATCGACATCGAATAGTGTCCTACTACGCCAGTATAAATCTCTGCGGATTGCCACAGGTGCAATGACTCCTTCTCCAACAATTGCAATATTTGCGGAATGTCAAGAAACTCCACTAAGCACAAGGCGTAAACAACAAGCTATAAAGCAAGTACTAAAATATAGAGCATTGCAGACTGATGAAATCATATTATTACTTTCTGACTTGAACGTATTAACAAATAGGTATTGGTCTAAACAAAATGAATTACCACTAACAATAGCTTTCATAAATACTCACAACCAATCATTTGATGACACAAACAATCTTTTTTCATATCCATATAACACAATAACTCATGATATTAAACCATATACATAATTTTGTTATTTGAACATAAATATCTTCAACAATACTTTAGCCAAGACATTCCCCAAACATCTAGTCATATATACTGATGGATCTAAAAATAAAACTGATGTTGGCGATGTGGGTTAAAAGCCACTCACAAATAAATAGGAATGAAATTGCCGATAAGCTCGCAAAAAATCCATCCACCTTTAATAATAATATTGAAACTCCTGTGCAAGACATAATGCGCAGTATTATTAAGGGAAAAATTAAACAAGAAATTAAGCAAATCTATCAAAATAAACCAAATACACACTATAAACTAATACATCCAACATTACCGACCTCAACGCATATCTTTAAATTCGATATTCCACGTCTATTTTCTACAACAATTACGAGACTCAAAATAAATTATGGACACTTCCCAACACATCTCCATAGGATTGGTTTGAAAGAAAATCCCTTTTGTACTTGCGGACAGGAAAGAGATCTAACCCCATAATTCTTGGTTGTACCATAAATAGACACCACACAAATATGCTTTTAAATGTAATAAAAAAACATACAATGTTTCCAATCAATATCACGAATCTCTTATACCTAGAATAACAGAAACTTTTTTTATACTACTTTTTTCTGTTATTCATTAAAAATGTACTACGAAGTGAACGCCTCCAAAATTCAAGATATCTTATCCCTAGATATATATTAAATATACTGTGTTTAGATACAAAAACAAAAATATAGTTAGCTAAAATACAAACATGTCGTGACTGAATGGCATATGCCTAAGTCAAAAGGCCATAGGCCACAAGGGAAAAAAAATGTTTATATTATATATAATAATTATAAATTACACATTAATAATTACTAAAATTTAGTAACACTCCTATGTTGTAACTATGTAGGCTTTATATTTGATAACATATTTTCCTCAAACAGTATTCCAAAATGATAAAATCAAAATTACTACACGATGAATTCGATAAATACGATAATAAAAAACCAGTTTTAATTTCACTGCTACAATAATTTAGGAAACTGTTTGCCATCTCTTTACTAATTTTAATTTGTCAGAAATATTTACATACATAAAACACTTTGCAACTATATAAAGATGTAACTTTATTTAGCATAAAATATTTATTGTTATAAAAATAAATATATTTCTAACAAATCTAATCAATTTATTCAATAGTAAATGATTATTATCGTTATGATTATCTTTATTGTTAATACTATTCCTACAAAAATGTAAATATATTAATTATTTTGGATAAATATTAATATTTGCTTTCTTTTTGTTTCAGGTGAGTTACAAGCGTAATCGTTTGGAAAGAAGTTTAGAAATAATCGAAATGTAATCTCCATTTAGAAGATCAATATGTAAGTTGTCTTAATATATTTAAAAATATATATTTATATAATATAATAAGTTAACTAATATTTTGAAATAGTTCGTTGTTCGTCTAATTACTAATAGTAAATTTACTATGCAAAAATGATTAAATAAAAAAAAATGGAATGCATTTAGTTGTATTTTACTGGGTGTGTCATTCGTATGTGGATGGAAGATTCTGGATTTATTAATGTACATTTTAAAATTCGTTATCAGGACATGGTGGACGAACCTTATGGCTACAACTTAAAAATATTTTCGACTGAATTGAAATTGTCATACGAGGTGATTCGTATTTTTATTGAAACCCCCTGTACATTATTGCATATTTCCTGGTTCAACTCTGATGTGACTTGTGTATATAAAATAATTCGTTTCGCCGCAATTCGTCGTTTTAACAAAAAGGAGACATCCGGTTGCTATCATAAAACTTAGAAGGCTGTGACTCTGCAAGGTTATTAATCATGAAATGTACTAATAAGGGCCGGACGGTCGAAGCCTAACATTTTTTGTGTTCGAAATCGCTACGCCAATTTACAAAATTTTAATCATAAAATATTTTTAGGTTGTAGCCTTAAGGGTCCTTCACCATGTCCCGATAACTGATTTTAAAAATCTATGTTAATAAACCTACAAGATTCCATCCATACATTAATGGCACACCCTGCATATTCACCACATTATACAATAAATGAAAGTTTTACGTAATTATAGTCTTCAGCTCGGTGAACTCACCATATATTTGAACTAAACGTTTAAATTATATTATGTCCTAATAATTATCGCATTTAATAAATTTATTGTAACAGGATTTAGCATAAGAATATATATTTTTATATTTGTCATAATTCAGGCCTTCCTTAAAATAATAAATCATATTTTTTCTCGTGTAAAAAATAAGCTTTACCAGACAGTGACAGTTGAAACCCCTAATTTTCTCAAACTTCCATGTAAGTCAAGCCTTTGCAATCAAATTATAATTATTTGTTTAAAAAATGTTTTTTAGCCTTGCATTTAAGTACTAAAAATAATAGTTATAGGAAACCTTAATTTTCTTAATGGCCCTTATACCATAAACCAGTATGACTATTGGTACAAAAAAGTAAAGATAATTTATTTGTGATATATGCCTCTCATTATTTTAATTCTTTATATTAAAAGTTGTGAATAATTTAGTTCAATGGGATTAGAGCGGTAAATTGTACACGTTTTCATTGTGATGAAGATAACTTTACTGAAAAAGGAAACAAATATATACAGTGTTGAAAACAATCATCATCTTTACACTAATTTGTACAATGAAAACAGGAAATATATTGTTAATTAAAGAAGCTTTCACTTCATTATACATGTTTATTGAATAATTAATACACTTTAACATAAAACTATATTTTTTTATTATCTTGACAGTAACATCTCTATAAAAACAGAATTTTAAAATTTATTGGAAATTGTATTAAATAATAATTATTTTACATTCAATTAAAATTGTGTAAGCAATCAGAGGGTCCAGCAATTGGCCCATTACTAAGTCCATTTTAAACCGAAATATTTATGTCAAATCTTACATTAAAAATATTTAATTCTTCGCTTAGTAAAAAATATATTAAGATGTGGCATCGGTATAACGATATTTTAGCCTGTTTTACAGGAACAGATAGATAGTTATCCCATTTCCTACAATTTATTTACAATTTTCACACAAAAATTAAATTAACAATTGAATTAGAACAAAATAATAATATTAACTTTTTAGACCTGTTTATTTCAACAGTTGATAACACATTTTCATACGAGATTTTTAGAAAATTCTCATTCACTGATTTCATCATTCCTAACAATTGCAGACATCCTCATAAACATAAAATGGCAGTATTAAGGGTAGTTTATAGAAAGGCACTTGGTTGGTTTCACAATTTTTACAATTTATTCCGACTAGTTTCGATTTTTACATCATTATCTAGGAATGGTCACAAATTCAACTAATATAAAATGACAGTACTTAACTCAATATTACACTATATATTTCATCATACTCGAGTGAATTATCAGAACAAATTTTGCGCCTGTCTGTTAGAATACAGTATTCTATATTTTGAATCCAATGCGCTTGTAAATTATAGTTTGACATGTGTAAGCATTTATATGTAGTAGCACGAAATAAATATTATTATTATTATTATGAACTACCGAGCCCCTATCAAATGTTTCCTTCAAAAATTAAAACAATACTATCAAGAATGTTGCTTTTACTAATGGTTACAATGTCAAAGTAATAGATAGAATTTTAAATAAACAAAAAAGGGCGTAAAATTATTGAAATATAATTTGCAGGCAATTTAGTGCTAGAACCAAATATTTTGTAGTCATTAACTTATTTTAGCAATAGTAGTGTTAAAATCAAAAACATAGTATAAATGTTGCATTTAAATCATATTGTAAAACTAATAATGTTATAATAATAATAAACATCTTTATTTACAGAAAAAAAAAGAAAATAATTTACATGTAATTAACAAAATGACAATGGAATTATATAATAATTTATTTTTTTCCTATCAAACGGCTATCGACCCGCAGTCTTTCAGCCTTAATGTTATATTTAATCCAAAAACAAAACCAAATAAAATCCGAAAATTCTAGACTAACATGTTCGAATTGTCAAGGAATTTACATCTGGGTCAATCTGGTAGAAATTTCAAAATAAGATTTAAAGAACATTTGTGCTCTATTCGATTAAAATACGTTGATAAATCAACTTTTGCTAAACACATTATTGAACAAAACCATTCTTTTAGAGATGATGTACTATCAATTATTTATTATGCCGAAAAGGGACGAAAAATGGATTTTTTAGAATCTCTCGAAGTACACAAATAAAATCACATATTTATTTAAAATATTATACATATTTTAGACCGTGTCATAGCATTAAAAACCCTAACTAACAATATAACAAATAGATTTCTACCTGTAACTATAGGGCAAAAACCTATATTTGGTAGGAGTAATATATTTTAAATATAGAACTAGAATGACAAAAAATATATTTCGCAAGTCAATGATTTATAATAATAGTAATCATGGCTAATATAAACCGTCTAGAAAATTAGAAACTTAACATACCTATAACTATTTAAAAATAAGTATTATTTTGCACAAGGACGAGTTTTTAAAAAATCTAAAAATCTTGTAAATATAGGGTTTTAATGACAATAAGTACATAACGTAAATTACTTATTTTAATTCTATGGTAACAGTAGTAAATAAGAAACCCGTCGAGAAAATTTGAGATTAACCAGCACTGACTATTTTATACACGAAAAAATATTATTTATTGTCTCGATGAATGGTCATAATGACGAATGAAGAATTTGATTTGCTTAAGGTAAACTCGTGATGAATCAACCCTATTTAATATACTTACTATGCTTTTACCACCAAAAAAGTACGTGTAATATATATAAATATACTTTGATTTCGACGTTTGAATAGCATTTTTAAGTTGAATAAATCAATAATTAGATCATCGTGAAAAGAGTCCGAATAGAGCAGAAAATAGAAGGTAAAAAGAAGGAGGAAACACGATTATGTATAATGTTAAAATATTTATGTTAAGTTAGATAATAGATAAAATAAACAATATTAAATATCTAATACTGCATTCAATTGTTGACTATGATGAAAAATACGAAGTGTAGAAAGTGTAAACAGAGTGTGACGGATGTTAGAAAATATAGAGTATGTGGGCACTTTTTCCACAAATTATGTCTCGATTTACATGTCTGTTCTGATTACAATAAGGAAAATAGTGTATATAATATGCACCCAATAACTGCTAATGAAGATGAACTTAATCTCCTCACTGCCTTCATATTCATCAGCAGAGTTTACTTAAGTTAATTATTGAATATCTAATAAACAAGGTAGAACAACTTGAAGATACAAATCAATTTTTAAAATCAAATAATCAATCAAATTGATGCTTATCTACTAATTCAATACAATAAAATCAGCAGAAAGCTGTAATAAAATAAATTCGATTAGAATAAATGATATGTAAAAAATGATACCAATGAACAGACTAGCAAATCGATTAATGACTTAATTCTTATTAAAAAATTTACTTGATAGTGCGCAAAATGTTTTCATAAAACACAAATCAACGAATACCGCCGTATTCTATTATATATCTAAAATCATGAATGTCTTCGAAAAATCAGAAATGTCATTAAGAAGTTTTCTTGACTCATCGAAAATATATCATAAAATTCTACTTGAAAAACTTGACGATTATGATGTGATGTAAGAGGCTTAGATCATAAATTAATTTGTTCATATTTAACTAATAGAACGCATAGAACAAAAATTGGAGATAACAAATCAGAATCAAAAACAATAAATATAGGGATACCCTAAGGTAGTATAATAATAATATAAATATCTAAGTAAAATTAAGCTGAAACAATTCAAAAGGCTCATCTCGTTTTTAATAATAATAATAATAATAATCCTTTATTTCTCAACAGACAAAAGAATATCTAATTACAGAGAAACATATAATGTAAACATACATTTTTATATGTGCGTAAAAGTACTAGGGCTAAATAAAATTACAGAGTTATAACGAGTGTAACCTAAAGTAGACAGCTTTTTAAATTAAACAAGAACTCCTTACCAGAAAACAGATCAACCCCATATTGAACTTCATGGTATTTACGAATCATCATGATCATCGGTAAAAAAGAATGATGATTTGTGCTAGGAGTAATGAATTGGAATGTGTGTTTGTTGCGTGAGGATTGTTTCGGTACAGATAACGTGAGTGAAGTTAGTAAAGCAGGACAATCTTGTATACTATGCACAATTTTATATAAATCATAAATTAAAATGAACCGATAGGATCCAATAAAACACTATTTTTTATGTTTTTTTACCACTGTATATTAATGATTTTTACAACATCAATAAATTATCTACGACTATAGTTTCGACTTGATAATGACCTGAAAGAGTAATATACAGTGGTATAAAAACATAGAAAATAGTGTTTTATTTCATCCTATATTTGAAAATGAAATACCACATAGTAACGGTCATCCAATCCTGTTTCTAAAATGAACCGGTGTTTATTGTGTACTGAAATCATGTTAAATTCCTCAAGCAACAATTTATATTCCACATTAAGTGGGGGATATACATTATATTTGCGATAGTATATATATTTTAGAAAACGCTTCTGTTTTATAGCTGCCCATGACAACATTTTCTATATGTGAGTTAAAAGTTAGTTTGTTACCAAACAGTACTCCTAAATCACAGCATGTAGTAGAGATCTTAATGATGTTATTTCGGAGTAAATAATTATAGGTCATAAGATTAAGTTTCCTATGGTAAGACATAGCATTTTGAAATATTGATGTTAGACCATTTATATTACACAAATCATCCAATCTCGAGAGAGCTCTGTTTAATTCCTTACAAAATATGATCGTATAACGGCTAAAATATATTATCAATTATATTATAATGACTAAGGCTATTTAATAATTTAACATGAGGTGTTCGATCGAACGCCTTGCTTATGTCAGTATATATCACATCAATTTGGTCTCCCCGATCTAAATGTTCAGATATGAATTGTGTGATTTCAATTAAGTTTGTTTCTGTTGAACGATTTTTCATGAAGCTATGTTGATGTGGTGTTATTGCATGGCAAACCTTGGTGTTAATATGTTCGGCAAGGATTCTTTCGAATACCTTAGATAAATTGGATATAATGGCGATTGGTCTATAATTTGAAACATCACTTTTACTTCCACTCTTAAAAATTGGACAAAAACGTGTTGTCTTCTAACGATCAGGATATATTCCGCTTTTTAATATTAAATTGAATATATGTACTAACGGATCTGTAAAGAAGAATGCACAATAAAATATATAAGTCCTTTACGTTGTAGAAAATTAACTAATAATTAGAAAAAACACGAAAATATTTCGTAAAATCTACAACAAATGAGTCTTATTAAGACTACAAGAACAAACCACTTTTGAAACAACTACTTCTCTAGCTAATACTTCGACAGACATTGAATAATACAAAAGTAATTTGCGTGTTACAAAATAGCAAGGCTATCAAAGCAACACTAGTTTGAACGTATTTCTTTCTGTAAAATGAACTAAAGGAAGCTGTAACACTAATTTTTTATAGGTCGTACATATAAGATATTACTTTTAAATTTTAAAATATAAAGAAATATGTATTTCCCATTAAACAAATCATACATATAATACACATAATTCTAATAAGTATAGTTTTCCACTCCACCGACTTTCCCTATTTGAAATATTACCTACGTATGTTGCACTAGAGATGTTTAAAATTCTGCCAAAATGTTTGCCACATAACTCGAGTGAAACTACATTTAAATATGAAATAAAAATTTCTTCATAGAAAAAGTTATTGTTGATTTATTTTTTGTTTTCTTGTGTTTTCTTAGCTGCAGAATTTTATTTTATAGTAATGTATTTTTTAATGAAATTGACATGTATTACATCTACATTTGAAAAAGTTTATTATTATTATTATTATTAAAAAATAAACGTACATATTATGAGGATTTTAAGTGAAATCAACTATTGTCATGTATATGGTGGATGCGCCGGGTTATCACTACAAATATGCATGCATTAATGAGAAATGTTGATTTACGAATTTTTCCATTATTATAAAATTTTAAAACAATGAAGGTACACTTAAGTACATTTTTTTCTTGACAAAAATTCATAACCAAAACCGATCATACTTTGCCATTTTTGCTTTAAATAATTGTGTAGCTCAATACACGTAAATGTATGTAAAGTAAAGTTTTTTTTTTATATTTCGCATTTAAAAAAAAGATTCTAAGAGATATTGCAAATTCGATCAAAATATTTGCAAAAGAATATTATATATTGTATTGTAGGCATGTCAGATATAATAAGTAATACATAATACATGTAAAAAAAACAAGAGTTTGGCACTTTATTCACTTTATTTTCGGTCACTACGCGACCATTATCAATAGCAAACTAATTATTAGTCTATTGTTCTAGTTGCTTATATGACTGATATTCTAGTTAAAACTATAAATATTTCTAATTTCATCTGCACAACTTAGTAATGATAGGAATAACACATTTTTATTACAGGGTTTATAATATAAAATTAAATACTAGTATAAATAAACTTGCATTATTTTTGTAACACAAGTTTATAACCAACAACGATCCTGCAGTTTTCTTTAATAATGTAAACATATTCAAGATACGTCATCCGTAAACTTAACTTTTTTTCTTATATTTATCTATTCATGTTTTTACTTTTTACTTTGAAGAATAGTAATAAATAGAGGATAGGTGTGACAAAAAGAGATTTTGTGAATTCAAGCGACTTCGAATGCGAACAAAATAGTAAAAAAAATATTATGTAAACTATTGAATTCCTTTTCAACTTGTTAGAAAACATAAATAACACTTACATCTTATATTTAATTTGATAAATGCATATATTATATGAATTTCAAGTAAAATCATGAAAAATATATGTTCACGCATATGGTGGTTGGGCCGGGCTATACAACTAGTAAATATAACTTAACAT
This sequence comes from Ontholestes murinus, assembly GCA_963969525.1. Lineage (NCBI taxonomy): Eukaryota > Metazoa > Arthropoda > Insecta > Coleoptera > Staphylinidae > Ontholestes > Ontholestes murinus. The sequence continues at coordinate 90,577,343 of OZ018387.1, forward strand.
GCATAAACTAATAATGATAGGAATAATTAAAATTGATTTTACAAATCTATAAAATGGTGATGTGGCCATCATAGTACTTTCCCTATATTTTTTTTCGAAGACTATGAGGTTTGTGCAAAAAGGCTCAATTTTGAATTCTTTCCAATTATTTGTTATATCAATTTAATTTATCTCCTATGGCTTATTAGCAATAACAAACAAAAATGTCAAAATTATTAAGTAAAGAAATTTATTAAAAATATATTTTAATGTATGGTGGATGGGTTGCTCCCAACCTAATCATAATTTGAAATGGAAATTCAACTTTTTTCAAGTTTTTGAATTTGAATAAAAAAAGAAAATTCTGGAACTTTAAAAAAAATCTAGATATTCGGATTTTATAATGATAAAAATTAAAGAAGTTACTGGAAAGTTCTAAAAATTAAAGTTTATAAAGCAAATTCTGAAAGCGTAGAAGTAAAAAATTTGGAAATTTCTAGGAATCTCATGTAACATTGCTGGACAATCTGAAATACTTGAAGAAAATCCTATGAAATTAGAAGACATATTCCTAGATTTTTAACAAGTTTTTGGATCTGTAAAAGAAATTGTTAAAATAATTTAAAACTCTTGATCAAATTTTAGATTTTTAGAAAAATCTGGAAAAAGGAAAATATTAGAAATATTTATGATTCTAAAGAGAAATTGCTTCAAAATTTAGGAATAATCGGAGAAATGTTTAAATTTGCTAGGAAATTCCGGAAGAATGGAATAATAGTAATTGTAAAACGCTGGAATTTTAGAAATAAATTTCCGAAACATTTTACTGTGCTTATTTACAAATAAATATTTACACTCGTCATAACAAATATAGTTTTAAAATATAACAAACAACCTAGTAAGCGTAACTTCAAAATTTCAATATGAAACCGACATTTGTTTTATAAGCCTAAAGTAAATTTGGGAATGATGAAACAAAATGAAAGGTACTAGGAATCTAAAAAGATACTGCTTTAGATCTTCTTTAAGAAATTCAGAAAGGAGAGCTTTCTGAGACTGGTAGAAATGTTGCTGGAATATTATTAAAATCTGAGAAATTTAGAAACATAGAAATATTTTCAAACCTTAGAGCCTATGAATATATAAATCTAAGTCTAAAAATAATCTTTTAATTTCGGGAATCTATAAAAAAATATTCGAAAATTCTGAACGCATAGAAAATTCTAGAAATTTGGTAACTAGAAAATTCTTAAAATTTTGAAAATAAATTGCTGGAAAACCTTCCAAAACGAATTTGGAAATTTGGTAGAAAAATGTTTGGTAATTGTTGTAATCTAAATAAAATTATATTAAAATATTTTGGCCTCTCGAAGAAAATTCCAGAAATTTGGAAGGGAAATTTCTGGTGCCATAAGAAAGAAAATTCTAGAATTCGAAAATTTTTGAAATATGGAAAATGAATTGATGAAAAATTTACAATTACTTCGGAACAAATTCAAAAAATATTGGAAAGCATTTTTGAATTAAAAATAATTAATTTAAAAAATTTGGAACTCCTGAAAACAAAAAATTAAATTTATAACACTAATTGGAGATTGTAAGAGAAATTACTGGACAATTTTAGACATTGAAAAGTTTTCAACTTTTACCATAAATTCTGGAAATCTGAAAAATAAAATCTTAAATGTTTAAAATGTTAAAGAGAAAATTCTGGAATTTTCAAGAAAATTTTACAGATTTATATTTTATAATGATAAAAATTAAAAAAAAGTGTATAGAAAGTTCTAAAAAAAATGGAAATTTTTAGGAATCTGAAGAAAAAATGCTGGACAATTTGAAATACTTAAAGAACATTCTACAAATTTGGAAAAGATATTCATAGATTTTTAGTAAGTCCAGAGAAGAAATTGTCAGAAAAGTCCAGAAGCAAATTGTTAAAAAATAAATTTTGCAAGGGAATTTGATAAAAACTTTAAAATATTTTTTAGAAACTTTGCAAATAAATTCCTGAAGACTGGAATAATATAAGCTGTAAAATTCTGTAGATCTTTGATAATAACAGGTAATTTATTGAATATCTTTACACTCTGGACTAGAAAAGAGTTGTGGTAGAAGCTATGGTAATGCTTAGGAAGTTTTAGTTCTTTCGTACGTGTGTTATAACTATGCTCTGTTTGATATTTATTAAAGAGATATAGATTATTTCTCACAAATTTTAGCGTTTCATATACACAGACTTATAATAGGTATGATTTTTTGTTTTTTAAAGAGATCTCGACAACTGGTGTAGGGTTTTTTATTACAAATGGCACGTATAAGCCTTTTTTGTACCACAGAGATTTTTTTAAGATTTTGGGTCGTTGTATAAGCCCAAAATAATAGTGGTTGGCAATAGGCCATATAAACGGTGCGGGCTGCCTTTTCATGTATATCATTTCTTGTGGCATATATAAGGTATGCATATTTTGCCAATTTTGAACATAGTTCTTGAATATGAATACTCCATTTCAAGTCATTCTGTACAACTATACCCAAAAATTTTATATGATCAGTTTAATTAATAACTGCGTTATTTAATAAAACAGTCGTGTGTCTTTATAGTTGATAACAGTAGTTTTTGATGTATTAATGGTTAAATTATTTATAGTAAGCCAAGTTTAATTCGTGTAAGGATTGATTTGCTGCTCGGTTTAGATTTTGCATGCATTACCCTTCCACACTAACTGTTGTATCATCTGCAAACATGGTCAAATGAGCATTAATAGTGAGTGGCATATCATTGACAAATAATAGAAACAACAATGGTCCAAGTATACTCCCTTGCGGTACACCAACAGTTGTGTAAGCAAGGTTTGAAATATATAATTTATCTTTAATATAGCAACTTGATATGTGTTTCCTATCAGATAGATATGATGATAATATGTTAAAACACTTTCCCCGTAGACCATACGTTCTTAATTTACTCAGTAAAAGATCGTGTGGTACACAATCAAACGCTTTTGTTAGGTCGATGAATATTGATAAAACGTTTTTGTTTTCATCGAGGTTATTTAAAACAAAATTTAAAAAGTTAAATATAGCATGTGTAGTTGTGAGACCTTTTCTGAAGCCAAATTGTTGATTACACAGAATATTTTTGGTATTAACATAATCTGTTATTCTGTTATATATAACTTTCTCAAATATCTTGGAGAATACTGGCAGAATTAAGATTGGTCTATAACTACTGAGTAAATGAGGATCTCCTTTTTTGTATATTGGAATAATTTTGGCAATCTTTAGATTAGTTGGGAAAATGCCCTCTATTAGTGCCAAATTTATTGCATGTGTTAATGGTTTTATTATGCTTTCCATAGTATATTTAAATACGACGAAATATAAGCTCCGTAAGGCCACAACAGTGGATCCATTGCCTTTTCATAGTGATGTCTGTCCAGAGTTATTTTAAATGAGGAGTAGTATTGTGAAAATTTACTCTCTAATATTTCGCAGACCGCTTCCGGAAAATATTTTTTTGTGTGATTGCTGATTTCTTCTAATTTTGTTGATGGATGGAGGCGTGATAATTATAGGAAAGATTTGCGCGCCACTGTTTTAAGATTGTTGTCGCTGGTAGATAATCCTACTATTCCATGCGATGTTCTTTTTTTCTTCTTTTTGGTGATTCTTTCCCACTTTTCGTCGTCGTCGTTGATATTTTTTTCAGTTATTTTGTCCTCATTAATTTTATTTTTCGCTTCCGAACTCACTTGATTTGTTTTGTACTCAAAAGTTGATTTTTGCCTTATATTGGTAATTTTCTTCTTCGGAGTTTTGTTCATTGGGTTGCTCATTGGGTTGCTGGTTGATGGCATTGTTCCGCAGGTTTCTTCAGATTCTATTAAATCTATAGTAGTCTGTTTGTCATTGGAAGAATTTGGTGGCATCTCTTGGCGAATAGATGCACTATTATTTTGTTTACAAATGCAGTATTCTGTTTTGGCATTTAATTTATGTTCTAAGTCGTTTATCTTTTGTTTTAGTTCTCTTAGTAAGACGGCCTTTTCTTCCATCTCCCTAACTAATTTTCTTAATATGCTGTTGTCCCTCTTAAGGGTACTCACGGTTTCTGAATCATCCCATGAACCCTCACACAGTGGCATAACCTCACTTGCGGTGTTTGATTTAACTCGGGTTTTCTGGCATCTCGGCTCATGATAGTCCAAACAGGATGAGTGGAACGGCTTCTGGCAGTGCATACAAGCTTCTGCATTCACAACTGGATTTTTACACTTGCTACATTTGCTAGTGCACTCACTAATTTGACCAACGATATCACTCACCATCGTTGCCATAATATTTTTTTTTTAATTTGCTCATTAATTAAATACAATAAAATGAGAATATCTGAATTTGTAAAAAAAAAACCTGTAATAAAAGAAATTCGATTAAAATAAACCATATGGGAAAAAATTAAACCAATGTATAGACTTCTGATAGCGTTACTATCAAAGATAAAATTAAATTGAACGTACCAAAAATCGCAAAAAATATAACGATAGCAAATCAAATAATGAATTAATTCTTATCACAAAATTTAGTTGATAGTACGCAAAATGGTTTCATAAAAGACAAATCAACAAATACAGACGTATTACACTATATATCTAAAATCGTAAATACCTTCAAAAAGTCAGAAATGTCATTAGGAAGTGTTCTTGACTCATCGAAAATAAATCATAAAATTCTCCTTAACCATAAATTAATGTGTTCATATTTGTCTAATAGAACGCACAGAACAAAATTTAGAGATAGCAAATCAGAATCAAAAACAATAAATATAGAAATACCCCAAGGTAGTATAATAGGTCTATTAGTATTCATCATATATGTCAATAAGCTGCCTAAAATTGATGGACGGAAAAATATATTGTTTGCAACATACGCGGATAATGGGCTGGTATTAATATCTGACGAAAATTAAGCTGAAACAAATCAAAATCTCGTTTTTAATGCTACACAAAAATGGATGAAAATGAATTAATAGAACTAACTAAAACCATTATTAGGACGATAAATAAAATTCACTTTGTTGTTATCACACACGGTTTTTATTAATAGTAACCGGTTTCAACCATTCAACCGGTCACTAATACTAATAATAAAAACCGTGTGCGATAACAACAAAGTGAATTTTATCTATCGTCCTAATTTTTAAAATGTATCACAAAGTAATGGCTTCAAGCATCAACTATATAAAACTATTATTGTTACATTCAAAACAAAAAATATTCCCAATGAAATTCATATAAATAATGAGAATTTTAAGATGAAAGATAACTTTCAAAGATTGCTAAGATATGAAATAATTCATTAGGTCGGTTTTACGCAAGTAAACTATTTAATTACCATTGAGAATTGTTTTCAACTTAAAATTTAGTAATAGCTGTGTAGGTTAAGGAAGCTGCAATACTAATTTTTTAGAGTTTGTATTTATGAAATATTACTTTTCAGTTTTAAAATACAAAGAAATATGCATTTCCCATAAAACAAATCATACATATGATACACGTAATTTTAATAAGTTGACAGAATATACACATTATTTATACATATTGAAATATTCATTAATTTATTGGAAATAATATTTCATTAAAACAACCTATGAGATTAAAAGCTGAATAATAGCCGCCGGAAGAGCATCAACGATGGATTCTTCATGAGAATATGCTGAATAGGTCAGAGTGGAAGAACATTTCAAAGAAATTAACTTCGCCCAGGTCTCTTCAATTTAAATAATAGTAATAATATTTATACTAGTATGTATTTTAGATTAATTTAAGAAGGAAAACAAAGCAAACAATAAACAATAGTTTTCCATACCACCGACTTTCTCTTTTTAAAATATCACCTATGTATGTTGCACTAGAGATGTTCAAAGTTCTGCCAAAAAGTTTGCCACATAACTCGAGTGAAACTACATTTAAAAATAAACTAAAAGTTTCTTCATAAAAAAATTATTCCTTTAATTTTTGTTTTCTTGTATTGCCGTAGAATTTTATTAGTAATGTATTTTTTTATGATATTGTCATGTACTACATCTATATTTGAACAAAGTTTATAATAATTATTATAAAAAAATAAACGATTTTAATTGAACTCATATTAAAAATTCATTGTCGCGTATATGGTGAATGCGCCGGGTTATTAATATAAATATGCATGAATTAATAAGAAATGTTAATTAGCGAATTTTTTCAGTATTATAAAATTTTAAAACAATAAAGGTACACTTAAGTACATTTTTTTCTTGACAAATACTCATAACCGAAACCGAAAATACTTGTCATTTTAGCTTTATATAATTATGTAGCATAATCTGATATACGTCCTATGTAAAATAAAGTTTTTTTTTTATATTTCCTACTTAATGTCTTGTTTCTAAAAGATATTTCAAAACCGATCAAAATAATTGCAAAACAATAGTATATATTGTATTATAATATCTTTGTACGCATATCAGATATAATAAATGTAAAAAACAATAGTTTAGCACTTTATTCACTTTATTTATCTATCGCTAATTGTACATTTCGGTCACTAAGGGACGATTATCAATAGCAAACTAATTATTAGTGTATTATTCTAGTTGCTTATATGCCTGATGTTCTAGTTAAAACTAAAAATATTCCTAATTTCATATGCGTAATTTTGTGATGATAGGAATAAAAAAATTTAATTACGGGGTTTCTTTATTAACATAAAATTAAACATTAGTATAAATAAACTTTCATTCTTTTCTTAAAACAAGTTTATAACCAACAACGATCCTACAGTTTTGATTAATAATGTAAACATATTCAAGATATATCCTGCGTAAACTTAACGTTTTTTTCTTTTATTTATCTATTCATTTGTTTACTTTTTAAGTGATACTTTGAGGAATAGTAATAAATAGAGGATAGGTGTGACGAAATGAGATTTTGTGAATTCAAGCGTCTTCGAATGCGAACAAAATAGTAAGAAAATTATTATGTAACTATTGAATTCCTCTTCAATTTGTTAGAAAAAATAAATAACACTTACATCTTATATTTAATTTGATAATGGCATATATTATATGAATTTCAAGGGAAATCATGAAAAATATATGTTCACGCATGTGGCGGATGCGCCGGGCTATATAACTAATAAATATAACTTAACATGCATAAACTAATAATGATAGGAATAATTAAAATTGATTTTACAAATCTATAAAATGGTGATGTGGCCATCATAGTACTTTCCTTATATTTTTTCGAAGACTATGAGGTTTGTGCAAAAAGGCTCAATTTTGAATTCTTTCCAATTACTTGTTATATAAATTTCATTTAACTCGTATAGTTTATTGGCAATAACAAACAAAAATGTCAAAATTATTAAGTAAAGAAATTTATTAAAAATATATTTTAATGTATGGTGGATGGGTTGCTCCCAACCTAATCATAATTTGAAATGGAAATTGGAGAGTGTAAAGAATTTACTGTAAAATTTGAGACATCTGAAAATGCAGAAAAAGTTTTCAAGTTTTTGAATTTGAATTTTAAAAAGAAAATTCTGGAACTTTAAAAAAAAATCTAGAGATTCGGATTTTATAATGATAAAAATTAAAGAAGTTACTGGAAATATCTTAAAATTAAAGTTTATTAAACAAATTCTGAAAGGGTAGAAGTAAAAAATTTGGAAATTTATAGGAATCTCATGTAAAATTGCTGGACAATCTGGAATACTTGAAGAAAATCCTATGAAATTAGAAGACATATTCCTAGATTTTTAACAAGTTTTTGGATCTGTAAAAGAAATTGTTAAAATAATATAAAACTCTCGATCAAATTTTAAAGTTTTGGAAAAATCTGGAAAAAGGAAAATATTAGAAATCTTTATGAAATTATTCTAAAGAGAAATTGCTGCAAAATTTAGGAATAATCGGAGAAATGTTTTAAGTTTGCAAGGAAATTCCGGAAGAATGGAATAAAAGTAGTTGTAAAATCCTGGAATTTTAGAAATAAATTTCGGAAACAGTTTACTGTGCTTATTTACAAATAAATATTGACACTCGTCATAACAAATATAGTTTTAAAATATAACAAACAACCTAGTAAGCGTAACTTCAAAATTTCAATATGAAACCGACATTTGTTTTATAAGCCTAAAGTAAATTTGGGAATGATGAAACAAAATGAAAGGTACTAGGAATCTAAAAAGATACTGATTTAAATTTTCTTTAAGAAATTCAGAAAGGAGAGCTTTCTGAGACTGGTAGAAATGTTGCTGGAATATTATTAAAATCTGAGAAATTTAGAAAGATGGAAATATTTTCAAACCTTAGAGCCTATGAATATATAAATCTAGGTCTAAAAATAATCTTGTAATTTCGGGAATCTATAAAAAAAAAATATTCGAAAATTCTGAACGCATAGAAAATTCTAGAAATTTGGTAACTAGAAAATTTTGAAAATAAATTGCTGGAAAACCTTCGAAAACGAATTTGGAAATTTGGTAGAAAAATGTTTGGTAATTGTTGTAATCTAAATAAAATTATATTAAAATATTTTAGCCTCTCGAAGAAAATTCGAGAAATTTGGAAGGGAAATTTCTGGTGCCATAAGAAAGAAAATTCTAGAATTCGAAAATTTTTGAAATATGGAAAATGAATTGATGAAAAATTTACAATTACTTCGGAACAAATTCAAAAAATATTGGAAAGCATTTTTTAATTAAAAATAATTAATCAAATTTGGAACTCCTCAAAACAAAAAATTAAATTTATAACAGAAATTGGAGATTGTAAGAGAAATTACTGGACAATTTTAGACATTTGAAAAGTTTTCAACTTTTACCATAAATTCTGGAAATCTGAAAAATCTTAAAAGTTTAGAATGTTAAAGAGAAAATTCTGGAATTTTCAAGAAAATTTTACAGATTTGGATTTTATAATGACAAAAATTAAAAAAAGTTACTTCGAAACAAATTAAAAAAATATTGGAAAACATTTTTGAATTAAAAATAATTAATAAAAAAAATTTGGAACTCCTCAAAACAAAAAATTGAATTTATAACAGTAATTGGAGATTGTAAGAGAAATTACTGGACAATTTTAGACATTGAAAAGTTTTCAACTTTTACCATAAATTCTGGAAATCTTAAAAGTTTAGAATGTTAATGAGAAAATTCTGGAATTTTCATGAAAATTTTACAGATTTGGATTTTATAATGACAAAAATTAAAAAAAGTGTATAGAAAGTTCTAAAAATCTAAATTTAATATTCTGAAAATCAAGAAGAAAAAAAAATGGAAATTGTTAGGAATCTGAAGAAAAAATGCTGGACAATTGGAAATACTTAAAGAACATTCTAAAAATTTGGAAAAGAAATTCATAGATTTTTAGTAAGTCCAGAGAAGAAATTGTCAGAAAAGTCCAGAAGCTAATTATTAAAAAATAAATTTTGCAAGGGAATTTGATAAAAACTTTAAAATATTTTTTAGAAACTTTGCAAATAAATTCCTGAAGAAGCTGTAAAATTCTATAAATGTAAACTTTAAAAACTTGGAAAATAAATTACCAAAATAGTTTATAAGCCTAAAGCAAAGTTTGTAAATCTGATTGAAATATTCAGCTGGAAATTTTTCAGCTTGTGGAGCCTGAAAAAAATCTTCCTGGAAAAGTTTACAGACATATTTACATACCTTTGAGTCTGTGAATCTATAAATCTAAATTTAAAAATATGGCAATTCTAGAAATCTATAAAGAAATAATTTAAAAATTGTGGAATAGAAAATTATAGAAATTTGTTGAATAATTTTTAATATTTGGGAAATAAATAGCTGATAGAAAAATCTGCAAATTTGTTAAAAGAATTTTTGGTAATTCCAGGAATATAAAAACATATTATTAGAAAATTTTGGAACCCTTGAAGAAAATTCTAGAAATTTGGAAGGACATGAAAAAAAATCAAAAAATTCGAAAATTATCGAAATGTTGAAAATATATTGCTGGAAAAACAATATCCAAAAATATGATAAAATATTTTTGAAAACTTTTATGAATTATAAGTAATTAATTAGAAAATACTCATACCCGTGAGAAAAATTATATATTGTAAATTAATAAAAAGTATATACACGATTCGTGGAAAGCCATTAAATCAAGCCTAAATGTGATTAACTATAGAAATTCATTTATATTTAAACTTTAATTTGGATTATGCAGGTTTTATAGTTTTTTGCAGCAAAATCATCAAGATTCAGTATTTAAACTTATCATGTATATTTAAAGTCGGCGGGTGGCCTTTAACCCATCCTTAAATCAGTAAATCATAAGCCAATGTTTTAATTAAAAGTTGTAAAACGCAAGGAAGCAAAAAAAAATGGTAGTCACAGTAATTTCCTTACATTTTTCTCACAAAAAGGCTATTCCTAATAATTTGCTCAATTTTAGATTCTTTACAAATAATTGTTATATAAATTTCATGTGACTAATATAACGGGTGTCCAACAATTATTGCAGTCCCGGGTGGCGTTGAAATCAAAAACGTAGATCGATTCTTACATGTGCCAAATAAATGAACTGACATTTTAATTGTCAAACATAACCTAAACGTGCATTTAAAGTGTTGTTTAAATGCACGTTTAGGTTATGTTTGACAATTAAAATGTCACTTCATTTATTTGGCACATGTAAGAATCGACCTACGTTTTTGATTCCAACGCCACCCGGGACTGCAATAATTGTTGGACACCCGTTAGTTTATTAGCAATAGGCAAAAATTATCAAAATATTTAATTTTTAATTTCTGACAAATTAAGAACTTTACGAAAAACATGTTTAAATAAAATTTTTTCAGTTTTTTGTTTCCTTTAACTTTTATTTGTAAAGTTATATAATATTTTTCAAATTTAGAAAAATATCAAGAAAAATCAAAAAAACGCTTCGAGTAAACATCCACTTCCGGTTTATGACTGTTTACCAAAAGCTTTTCAGTTCCAGTTTTTAACGATAAAACTTTAAGTTTAAAGTTTCATCTCAATCGGATCATTCGTTTTCGAGATACTCAGTCACGAAAACAATGCTTCCCCTATATATTCTATATAGGGAAAGTAAAAAGGACATTAGTAGTATTATATAAGCGAACTTAATTACATTTCCATTGACAAAATGTCAAGAACGAAACTGATTCTAGCCTCATGTTTTGGTTTATCATGAAATATGTACAATTAATTGTAATATTTACTTATTTATAACACTCATATGCTCTCATTCATTTATAATGAATATTAATAAAGCAAAATATGTTTCTGCTGAAAATTTCAAACATAAATTTTTATGGCAAGATATTCCACTTTGAAACACACAATAACAAAAAAAAATACCTTTTCACTGAAAAATAATAAATATTATGCAAATGAATAATGTAATCAACATTATTTTCAATAAATTTTTATGAAATTCAACACAGCAAACTCCCTAATTAATTCGATAAAATATTATTCCGCTTATTAATTAAATAACAAATGTTACTACGGAATAATTACACACAGTTACGGGCGGTCCATTATTAATTTAATTTGCGTGTATATTTAATCCGGGGCCCACATACGTGCGACTAGTTCAGAAAATCCCTTTTCACTAAATTAATACGTAATTGAAATTTAAACGAATCCGCGCCGCATTTAAACGTTCCACAAAACGCTTATCAACTTTTTTCCCTTTTCCGGCCCTTCGTACATGTGGGCTGATAAAAATAATTTAATTCGTAACAGTGGCGCACGTGTTTGTGTGCGCACGGTGGAGATAATGATGATTGCGTGGGATCATTTATAAAGTGAGCTATTGGCGGTCAAACAGGTGGAAAATAAAACAATCACTGAAATTTAATTATTAACTAACAAAAAAGTTAATTATGTATGTGTTAGATACTTAAATTAGTTTATTTTACAAAAGTAATTGAAAATATTACTTACTTTATTCCTTACTTTTCTTGTTTATTTAACATTAAATGTACATTTCGTTGAAAGGTAAATAAAGTCCTAACTTACGTATATGTTAAATTACCATAATAATTTCATTCTATATTTCCGGGCAAATATTACATATAATACCTGTTTTGAACGTTAATACACATGTACACCCGTATATGAATTTCCTGCATTTAATTCCTAATATCGATTGATTGGAAAGTACAAAACTAATACTCGCTGCGCTGTTATTGTTATAATGGTTTCAAACTAGTTTTGCAATAATCCCACGTTTAAATACATTATAATATATGTACGTGTGCACATGTTTAATCTCCGCCATCGGGGGAGCGTTTATAAATCCTTATTAACGTTATTGGTTACATTGTGATTATTTGCGTATTACGTGCTAATAATGATGAACCAATCGTTATTAATATTAATTTGCGTATGAATATTGGTGTGTTTAAGTGGTCAGTATTAGAGCAGAAAGGTTAAACATGGATTTGAAATAATAAAACTGTTTGCATATGTATTTTGTTTTTTACAGGTTTGTAAAACTTAAGATTTATACAGGGTTATTCACGCTATACGGCACGGAATATTGTGGCCAAAATACGTGAAACACCCTGTATTTTATTGCATTTTTGGAATAAGTGTGTGTTTTAATAAGGTTTTTATTACATAAACCTTAAGGTTTTTGAAATAATTTGAATTTCGTAAAAATGTAACCTAATTTTCATGTTTCAAATACTTAAAAAATAATTAAGTTATGCATACCAGATTTACACTGAAATGTAATAATAGATCATATTTTATTTTCCAAGTATAATAAACATGACATCTTATGCCGGGTGTAAAAAAATTGGAATTAAACAAATGAGAACTTTTAATGGCTATAACTTCATTTATTTAAATGGAACGCTATATTTATTAATTTATCAGCAAATGCACGTTTTAATTACCTTTCGAATGGTATTTAAATCTTAAGTGTTAAGTCTTCTCGTTTTTGCAGAAAACGCCAAAATATTGTTTATTGCACCGTTTTAGTACTTTTAAAGTAAAAATTTTAATGTATCTAGTTTTCTATCGTATTTAAAAACGTCAGATAATTAATTTAGTCTGTTACTTTAGTTTAAAAAGGATGTCTTTTGAATTATTGAAACATAAAAGAAAACTTGTCCAAAATTTAATTTAATAATTGGAAAATACAAAAGGTTTTCTAAGTATAAATAAACCATTCTTGAATTCAATGGGGTAAAACACTTGTTAAGTTCCATAATATTTTTGAAATACTTTGAAAATGATCAGAAATGATCGAAACACAGGCAACTGAAAATAAAAATATTATGGAACTTAACAAGTGTTTTACCCCATTGAATTTACATATCTCGTTCCATCAAGAGTGTAGCTTTACCAGTATCAATTAAACCATTCCTGCTTTATTTGTGGTACATTTTAAAGGAATCGCTGAAAATACTAAAATATTTGAAGAGGAAGCTTCGAAATAGAAATTTTTAGAAAGTAGAATTGATCTAATTGAAGAAAACACTCATAATAAAATCGCTAGTAAATGTTTAAATAAATGAAGCAGGAGATATATAACACAATAGGAATTAAAAAAAAATAGATTGGAATAAATTAATTGAACAAAATATGTTCTTGTTCAATTAACATGATGCACTTGCAATCACCCTAGTTTGATAGTAATTACTTCTGGATAATTTTCTAAGGCAATTAAATATGGAACGAGATCTAAATACAGACGACATAAAAGTAAAAAACCATGATGTAAAAAAATGTTTTCTAGTAAAAATTATCGTGGACACAAAGAAAAAAAGTCGATATCCCAAACGGACGGACTAATCCTTATTTTAAATTAAAATGTATTTGTTCTAAATTTACTTATGTTTGTCTAATTAAAGATTTTGTTCCCTCTTATCCTCTAAAATTTTTGAAAAACTATTCAATAAAATATGACAGAAACAAATCATGTTTAAGATAAATATAAAGTAAATTTTATTTTAAAATTCTTAATCTGGACAATTTTGGAAAAGACAATAGAATTAAGGGAGAAATACTGGAAAATTCTTCAAAGTTGGAAAGTTACTACTACTACTACTATGAGAAATAAAAGAGAATTGCTAAAAACGAAACTTAAACAAAATAAGATCAGAGGTGGTAACAAATTAGATATAAATAAATCTGCAAAATAAATCATTAAAGGATGAAACAGAAAAAATACGAAATCATCGAATAAACAACTGATTATAAAAAATGGATGAAATAGGTGCATTAAACATACCCACCATTGTTCGATAATCACACTTCTTAGATAATTTTGTAAAGCAATTTATGGATACTGTACCAGCAAGTAAATGAGATAATTAAAAAGAAATTACATTGACTCTTGAGATACGTAAGGTATAAGAAATAATTATCAAAAATTATCAGCCAAAATATCGCTTGCGTATTTATTTTACAAGGACACCAATTCATTGATTTGATATTTTTTGAACTTACTGTTACTGTTTTGTTACTCATGTTTTGTTTGAGCAAGCAATATGTCTATTGGTTATCTTATGAACCTCATCTTCCGTCTTTAATATTTTTGACTGGAGACTTTTGATCCTTGGTTGAATTAAATTTTTTTGGCCTCTTTTGCCCTCTTCAACATTACTCTTCCCAATCAGGGTGAATTTCCTGCCATTGCTGAGAGAATTATGTAGAGGAAAAAGAAGATATGGGAGTTTTGTTATTGAAAGAAAGAATGCTTAACTAAAATATTGCGGGCGGTTAAATTGCTGGAATTGGAATATAGGACACATCCATAATTAAGTAATTATTTTGTATATTCTAACCGCGGTTGTGTTAAAATTACCATCATTTTAATTTCTGCAGCATTGTGTCATAGAAGTTATATTCTTTTTGATTTTCATAGTTTTTTTTAATAGATGTTTTGATTTAATAGTTTTAGATATGAAAATTTTATGTGGAGAATTATTGATGACGAGAAATTACAAGCCGTAATTTGTGGGGATTGTTTTAAAACGGCAAATTTGCAAACCAACGTCAAAGGGAATCAAAAAGCTTATGCAGAATTACGGTGATGTAGGAGCATGTGTAATTAGAGCAATATCATCTGCAATTTGTAGAAGACATTTGGAAGGACTAAAGTTGAGAGGATCAGGTTTATATATATCAACCCCAAAAAATGAAACGATTTGAGGTAAAAGGGGAGAGCTTTGGGTATGGGAGTAAAAGAAGAACACAAAGGACTGGATAGTTGAGACTAAAATTTGTTGAAAGTTCAAAGGGTTTTTGATTTTAACTTTTAAGGATATGTTGGAGGGATATTTATATTTAGGAGGTGACGTTTGTATAATAAGCCTCATTGTCAAAACCTTTCTGGATATCCAAAATTAAAGCTGCAGAAGTTCTACTTTTAAGTTGAGTAGTCTATATATTTAAGGTTAGGATAGTAATAGTTTATACAAGTCCAAGAACTGAATGAAATAAGTATTAGAATAAAATTTGCTAGAAAAAAGAAAAATAACATATACAGGTATAAATAGAAAAATAGTAGACTAATTATATAATAATATAGTCCTTAAGAACTTTGGAAAAGTTGGGGAGGGAGAGAGAAAGGAGAAGAGAAGGTAGAAGGGGGGGCTGTGTAGGGGTACATATGCAAATAGTGTGTAGGAAAGATGTTTTATGTAATTTATATGCCAATAAAGGTCCTTTTATAGTAGCTGTACTAATCATAGTTGGTAATAGATTATCCATAATAGGAACTTTATCAAATGATAAATAAAACTTACTTTGTTAATATCACACACGGAATTTATTTCGTAACTATAGTTTCAACCTTACAAGGCCATTATCAAACGTACACTGTACGTTTGATAATGGCCTTGTAAGGTTGAAACTATAGTTACGAAATAAATTCCGTGTGTGATATGTACGTTTGATAATGGCCTTGTAAGGTTGAAACTATAGTTACGAAATAAATTCCGTGTGTGATATTAACAAAGTAAGTTTTATTTATCATTTGATAAAGTTCCTGATTCAATATGTATCACAAAGTTATGGCTTCAAGCATCCAACATATTATCCATAATAATCTCTCCTCAAATTTGATACCTAAAAACTTGACAGCGGTAGAATCAGTAATAATCATTGCTTTGCAATAAATTTTTGTGGCTGTCTTTTCTTCATTTAGATTTAGATTATTGCTACGAAACCATATGAAGCCTGAGCTAAAGCTAATCTATTTATTTTACTCTGCAAACTGAATCACTCTGCAATCATTGATGTAATATGAAAAGTCTATAATATAAATGAATAAAAGAAATCATCCAAGAATTTGGGCCTTGTGGAACACCGTAATCAATAGACAGGAGATCTGAAAAAGTCTCATTGCAAACAATCCACCTGCTTTCTATTTGTCAAGTAACTATGCAAAAGCTTTGGACTGGTTATATGAAAATTGTAAACTTGTAGTTTTCTAATCAAAATGGTGTGAGGAAAATGAACAATAGCCTATGAAACATGATATTGTAGTATGCCCTGCTTCAAAAGATTCAATAATTCGATGTACTAGATCCACAATTGCATTGACTGTCGTTAATTCTTGGCGAAAACCATACTGATTTTCATCAAAGTACTCAATTATTTCCAAATTACCTTTTCTCAAATTTTAGCAAAAATGTGGAGCAATGAAATGTCTCTATAATTATCATTACATATAATCTTTGCCCTCCTTTTATGAATGGAGATCACTTTAGCTAATTTTAATTAATCGGGAAAATCAGTTAAAACATTGCTAATGAAATATGTGAACGGATTCACTATAGAATCAGCAACTCCCTTAATTAAACTAATATTTAACCCATAAATATCACAACTTATATTCTTGTTAAATGATTTTATGATAAAACACATATAAACGAAAGGTATCTAAATCTAAGCTTATCACATTATAAAACAGAATTTGCTTACATAATGGGATCAGTTGCAATTGATTTTTTTACTTCAAATTTTAAATTAAAATCATTTGCTGGTATTTTTCATGTGGAGTTAGTTTCCTTATGGCATAGTCTCCTTACATTCATGAAGTTTCTCAATGCTTTTGAAGGATTTTGTGATGAACTAATAATATTGTCATTTTCACCAATCCCAGAAGACTTTATGCATTTTTATATTGTAATGATAATTTCTTTTTGGGATTAATCAGATTTACTCTCATTTGTTTAATTTCCTCAATGAACCACCGTTTATTAATTTTACTAGTACTAATATTAACCGTTATTTTCTGTGGAAATGCCTTTTCAAATTGTTCGACATTACATAGATGAAATTTTTACATATGGCACCAACATCAAAATAATAATCATACCAATTCTCATGATATAACAAATTATAAAATATACAAATTAAATATATTTTTTAAATTTATTTATTGACGTCATAAAGAAACATTTTACAAAGATAAATTACAAACGTATATTACGCACATTTAGATATTAAACTAAGACGAACAAATAAAATACATAGCATCATTTTTTAACTTGGCGAAAGAATAATACAGCATGTTAAGTTTATCACAATATTTATTTACAGTATTACACATTCTTATTACATACATAAGATATGATGTGCGAAAAAATTGAACATGTAATAATTGAGACTGCCTAGTTGTATATGCTGGAACATTCAGTGCAAAACATTCTAAACACTCTGAAGAATGAATTACATTATTGAGTAATTTATACGAAAAACAAACATCAAAATATTCCCGCCTTTTCAATAAAGCTGGTAAGTTGACATATAATCTAATATTGTCTAAATCTAAAATTATATTTTGAGAATATAATGTGTATCTTAAATATTTTAGAAATTTTATTTGTTCATGTTCCAATCTGTCTATATAGCAGTTAAAATGCGGTGACCAGATCACATTACAATATTCAAGTACAGACCGAACTAAAGATGTAAGTAGCATAGTTAGACTTTGTACATTTTTAAAGATTTTAGTAGTACGTTTAATAAATCCGAGCATTTTGTTTGCTTTGGCAACACCAGTTTTAATATGATGAGAAAATGTAAGTTTTCTGTCTAAGTAAATTCCCAGATCTCTAACTACCTCTACATATTCCAAAATATTATTATTTAAGCGGTAAACAGGTTTATTGTTATTACTTACACGACTGAATAATATTACATTACTCTTGTTCAAATTAAGGGTCATAACGTTTTTAACACACCAATTACTTATTCTTGAAAGATCTGATTGTAATATCGCTGCATCATTATCCGAGGAAACTCGTCTGTACAGTTTTAAATCATCTGCAAAGAGTTATATCTCAGATTTTATCCCAGCGTGTATAGCGTTTTTGTATATATTGAAGAGAAGAGGGCCCAAGTGGGATCCCTGGGGGACCCCAGATGTAGCGTGAACAACATCGGATAAGAAATTATTTATACAGACTTGCTGTGTACGGTTAGTTAAATATGAAGACAGCCATTTAAGAATAGGTCCATACTTCTTTAGCTTATTCAACAGAAGATTATTATTGACTTTATCAAAGGCCTTACTGAAGTCCATGTAAATGGAGTGGATTTCATAGCCAGCCTCAAAAGATTGTAAAATATAGTTACTATATAAGAAGAGATTGGTTTCTGCAGAACGTCCACTCATAAATTCATGTTGTTGAGGAATTATAATGTTTTTGAAGGTATTGGATAAACATTTAATAATAAGTGCCTCAAACAACTTTGGAATCGCTGACAGAATGCATATCGTTCGGTAATTTTTAACATCATTTTTATGACCTGATTTGAAAATGGGTTGAACATAAGATGATTTCCAAATAACGGGAAAATCACCTTGAGTCAACGATATAGAAAATAATTTATAAAAGGAATATAAAGCGTTGAGTGACACATATTAAGCAACAGAGGTGGGATTTGGTACGGACCAATACAGCCTTTGACATCAAGATTTTGCAATGCTGTCTGAACATCGGATGGCGTTAGGTTCAGACAAATTAATATTAGATTCCAATTCCATATCGCATTGAAGCGAACGTTGGTCATTATACACAGTTGCAAATTGTTTAGCGAATGCATTAGCTATACTTCTGCCGTCATCATTTTAGTGTAAAACTAATTTAAAGTCAAGTCAAAATAAATTTGATAAACAATTTATCAATTGAATAATTACAAAAGAATTTTACATAAAGTTTAAATCTAGTTCTGTTGATACATATAGAAGTTGGTGAAATATGAATAATGGTTATATTGTTGGTTAAATATGAATAATCTTTATATTTTTTTCAAAGTAATGTATAAATCAATAACTGACTAAAATAATCTAAATATGGAATAATTATTCAAACAAGTTTAGGAGCTTTCTAAAACGAAGAAAATTCTCTTAACTATTCTTCTAGACCATCCTCAATGATTTTCCGCAATAAATATTTTAATATTAATAATAATATCAAATTTAAATTATGTATGTAAATAGTTATTTTTTTCAATAAAATAGTTGAAAGTCTGTCATCCATTAGAGGGTGGGTTTCTTTTTTTTTATTATTATTTCTTCAGTAAAATTGTTAAGAATGTTTTACTAATTTTAGGGTGGGATAGAGGCCACCCACCCATCATACATATGCAATGAAACTTTAGTTACTAACACTGTTTCGGTTTTAAAGATAATAATACAAAAAGAGTGTTTGTAGTTTAAAATTTAAAATATATGTAGGGTAGGTGGGTGGCAACAATCCCTTCCCTCAATTATTAAATCAATTATTTTATTGAACGTATAAGGAATTATAATTGATATTTAGTTTAAACAATAAAATATTCTCTCTGTACATCATCGTGATTTTTATTTTATATGCGAAAGAAACGGAAAAATATATATTAAAGGCCCCTCAGTTTAATCAGATATTGTTAAAACGTGTCTTCTATATGTGTGTGTTTGTTTCTTTTTTATTATTCCAGCAATGGAGGCTGGATGAAGATTACAAAATTTAAATAGATTTGCGTTTTACGGTTTTCCTAAACTTTAAAATTGTTTTTAACCAAAGTTTGTATCAATATATAGGGTAAGTGGGTGGCTTCTATGCCAATTCAGTGATTATAACATAAAACTATAGAATAGCAAAGAATGGCAAAGTAAATAAATAATTTTTCTAATTTTTCATACCATATTCACCCACAAATTTATTTAAAAAAACTATACTTTTCAAATTGAAATTGTACAAAATAAGTTTCTTATATGATAAAATTATTAAACAAAATTTCATATTAAATAAATCTATTTAAGTGTGTTAAATTAAATGGCCACTTGATAATAAGATAAAATAAGATAATAAGAAGTAGGTTAAGAAATAATAACACTTTGCTAGTATCATGAATTTTACACTTTTATTGTGACTAGTTTCGTCCTATTTGGTCATTGTCAAACAAAAACAAAATATTAAATTTTAATGTATATGTAGGGTGGGTGTCATCTATCTTTGCCCTTTAATTAATAACACTCTCAACTATTTTATTGAATGAATAGGGAATTATAACTAAAATTGATATTTAATTTATATGAAAACAAATCTGTGATGTATATTACATATATAAATCATATCAGATACAATTGTCACCAGATTTTTATATTCTTACTGTACTCTTCCAATTTTGAGTTTGTCCACTTTTATTTTTTGAGCACTTTCCTTTGTACGTCTTTTAGTTTCGCTTTAACCATCCTGTGCTGCGTTGATAATTCCGGCTCTTTTTCTGTTTCATTTTTGAAATATTATTTTAGGTTTCTCATGATTTCTATATAATCTAACAAACTTCTCTAGCGTTTCTCTCCTCTGCTACAGATTTGTATTTTTATCTTCAATTTTCTGCTCCGAAAATGTGTTTCCCATTAACGATCAATTCAGTCTAAATAAAACAAAGTAATCTAGTAATAAAATATATAAGTCCTTTACGTTGTAGATAATTCACTAATAAATAGAAAAAACACGAAATTATTTTCGTAAAATCTATTGCTATTTTGTAACACGCAAATTACTTTTGTATTATTCAATGTCTGTCGAAGTATTAGCTAGAGAAGTAGTTGTTTCAAAAGTGATTTGTTCTTGTAGTCTTAATAAGACTCATTTGTTGTAGATTTTACGAAAATAATTTCGTGTTTTTTCTATTTAAAAGTAATCTAGATTAATGTAATCAATTTCATAAAAATACTTCTTTAAAAAACTGATACATTTTATTGGTTATCTGAATATTATTTTATAAATGTTTTTGTAAATGTCTATTTTATATGGCATTCTAAATAAAAATAGTTATACACTTTTATTATTTTTTATTACACTTAGCATCAATTAGTTACGTTTCGCTGGGATGGGTGTAAAATTAGAAAAAAAAACTCGTAAATCCTCACGGAATGCGGCTGTCTTGAGGATGAAGTAATTCCCCCTTTTATTCTGTCTCGTAAATTCGAAACGTTTGTCTAATAAATTCCTCCGTTGATTAAAACAACTTTTTTTTTCACTCTGCGCCTGATAATCTGGAAGGTTTTAATTAAACCACATAACTCTAATTTTAATATATAATAGAAATTTATTAATCAATTTTTATATTTGTACATATTTATTAATCAATCAATTCATTAATTTAAATAATTATTATTAATTATATATTATTAAATAATTGAGACAAAAATCAAAGTAAATGTTTTATTTAATGCATATTACTTTGATTGTATTGGCTGTTAATTATTGAAAATTCATTTTAAATGCACTGTTAGGTTTTGTAACTTAAGCACAAATTTGCAAAATGTATTGTAGCGATAAATAAAAGCAACAAAATACCTAATAGCGCACTTAATGCCCATTATTAAATAATTTTTATTTGAGTGTTCATTAGATTGAAAATGTTTCACCACGTGTTAAATGAGAAATTAATTTTTCGTTCATGTGAGACTTTCAGTTTTGAATTTATATTGTGTAATACTATATAGTAACGGATACAAACATATTTACAATTAAGTAATTGTGGAGGCTTTCACTTTGTGATAAACTTTAGTATGTGATATTAACAATATTAGTCGTAATTTTATTCTTCAATGTTAATTAATTTTACCTAAAGTAGAAACCATACTTATCCCTACATTATATTTCAGGTGATTTATTGTTAAATCCATTACTTTATTTTAAATAAAGAAAACACTTAATTTTTTTATACAACTTATATTTACATTACTTTTTGATTATTTTGATTACGAATTATGTTTAGAATCTAAACACATTGCTAGGATGACGCCTTTTTTTCTCGTTTCATTGTGTACTGGTTGTCTGAACATGAGAAACTAGTCCCAAGAAAAAAGTATTAGCAAAGTTTTAAAATTCTCAACCTACTTCATTATATCTTTGATTTAATCCATTGGTGGCATAAATATAATATTAAATATCATATATTAAAGTCGTTATAAACATAATATTGAATTTCTCCCTGTTAAAATTTTTCTATAAAATCACGTGTTTTTACGTCGACTGTTTAATATTTTTTGCGCGTTCAGCCACAAAAAACTCAGTTGCTGTCAGTTGTTGGAAACTTTTATCAGTTCCGCGACGGCCACCCTTATCTGCACGTTTAACCATTCAGGTGAAATAACGTGGATGCGTGTTTCCATAGGATCCCCCTTTGTTTTTTTATTAATATGCAGGTTTCGGGTCGTATATCGGAGAAGGACTGATCCGGTTTACAGGTGCGAAAGTGTGGCATGTCTACGTCGTCGGGCCTGAATAAATCCCGAAAATCGAATATCCCCTACCCTTTTGTATAAATATTTCTTCTTCCCGGATAGAAAAAAAAGGAGGTATTTGTAATAATTTAATTTAAAAATATTAGCATCAAATGAAATCATTGATTAAAAGGAATTTGAATAATGTGCAATAGTCCATTATAATACAATAAGTTTATAAACAATACTTATTATATTGTAAAAAATTATACAAATTATGCTTAAAGATCAGTTGGTGCAACATAATTAACTGATAAAACCAATCCAAATTAATTTAACCGTTACTTATTCTAATTGACCTAAATGGTGGATGCGCCGGGAGTTAGTTACATGTATTATAATGATCGCTGCTACTAATTTTAATAGTAACTATATTTATAACTGTTAACTAACTATAATTAATTAACATAATATATTCTCTATAAATTGCTAATATTCTATACTAACATTATACTAATGCTGTTAAGTGTAATTATTTAAACATAGTATATCTATATGACTTTGTTAAGATTTTTTAACGAAAATTGTTATTATAGATAATGCTATAAAAACGATTTTTGTATATAAAAAAAACTAATTGATTTAAACAAAGTTATATAGATTATATGATGTTAAATAATTACAATTTATATAATAATGCTTTTGGAGTTTTTACATTGTAATAATGTAAAACTGGTGTGCAAACATAATGCAGAAATAATGAATTCTAATTATTACTTTCGATACCATATAAGATTACGTTAATAATTTGCTTTAATTATTACATCCCCATAAATTCCAGACGTATTCCGTCCGTGTGTGTTTTGTGTGTTATTTTTTTACAAGCACGTAAACGTGCTGTAAATGTGCACAGTGGCTACGGTTAAAATTATCTCAGCAAGTAAATCATAGCGATACTGTGTGTGCATACAGAGCCAAAGTTTCTGCCGACCTGAACTGATATAATAAACATGCCAGACTCAGATGCAACAGCTTCATTATGTTCCAGACGTGTAACGATTGCACAATAAACATTTTAGATTTATTACCAACCTTTTACACACAATACGCTTACACTCAAACACACATATGTGCTTGCGTGGACGTACAGCGCGTTTAATTAACAGAAATAATAAAAATGTAAACCGATCGAGTAGTATTCAATAAAGTACGTACGAAAACATAAAGGGTTTAATAAGTGTGGAAAAAAATATTAGCGATCAAAATATGTATTTTTTTTCATCATACATGCTTTAATAAAATTAAATTAACAAAAAAATATCTACATAAAAAATATATAAATCATGTTATTCAGCACGAACATGGTTTCGAAAAAATTTTAAATTATTCGAGTTGTTAATTAAATGTTTATAACACAGGTTTTAATAAAATTAAATTTACAAAAAAGTATCTGCATAAAAAATATAAAAATCATGTTATTCAGCATGAACATCGTTTTGAAAATATGATAAATTATTTGATTTGTTAATTAAAATACATTTTAAAAAATATATGAAAAAATTATCATTTATTATTAATGAAATAGTTAAATTGTTGTTATACTATAGTTTTAAATGTATTCATTATTTGAGTATTTCTTATCTGTGTGTAATGACGGCAGAAAAAAAACTAAATGCAAATTATATAATCATAAAAATGCGATATCGGAGGGAAATTCCTGTGCGCTCCTGTCGGCAGTAAACATCGATTAGTTTTATATTGCCCGGCAGATAAATGTCATTTTCTCGCTGAAGCGTTTTTTTACGCAGACGTAAAAACCGTATAATAATTTTTGAATTGCAAACAGATCGACGGGTATCCTAAATACGTCCGATTTATTGCTAAAACATTTGCGATACGTCTCTCAATCTGCAAACCTATTTGAGCTTACAGAAAACATGTTGTATCGTAAAAAACTATTTATATTCTACCTATCCATTACTTGAACAAATCGATAAAACCAATCTAAGTTAACGTACTGGATACTTATTCTACTAAACATAATTGGTGGATGCGCCGGGAACATAATTTAATAATAAATTTAAAAATACGAAAACATTTCGTGAATCTACAACAATGAGTCTTACTAAGACTACAAAACAAATTAATTTGAAACAACTACTTCTCTAGCTAATACTTCGACAGACATTGAATAATACAAATTAATTTGCGTGTTACAAATAGTACAACTATTAAAGAAACACTAATTTGAATGAAATTATTTCTGTTGAATAAACTAATAAATGATAAAATGTACTTTAGATTGTTTAAATGTAACTATATATAAAATTAAATTATACATAATTTAATAATATAAGGATCACAAGAATAAGAACAAAAAAACTAACAGGAAATGTTATAAACATATACAACTATTATTCTTGTTACAACTACAAGAAAAAACACTTATTATAACAAACATTTTACTAGTTAATACCATAACAAATATTGAATAATAGAAAAATAATTTGCTTGTATAAATCGATCTAACATTACAGTCAGTGAAATATCAAATAGATGTTTTTGTATGTTTTTTTACGACTGTATTCATTAATCAATTATTCATTTTTATAGTGTATTTTATTTAAATTTTGATTAACAATTCCCATATAAAAATACTCTCAACTGTTATTTTCCCACACTACTCTAGTAAATTGCTTACTTACTGGCTGAAACTTTAGTTTGTAAGACATTAAAATCCTAAAATTTAGATGAGGATATTATTTGAAACTAAAACTATACAAGTTTTTGATTAAGGGATAATATTAACACATTTTACTTAATATTTTCAACACCGTTTATAGTAGAGTGCTGAAATTTGATACAGCCTAAACTAACATCAAGCAAATTCCTTTGGCAGTTTGTCATTTCGATCGGACCGCGGGAACCATGCTATAACGGGTGTTTGTTCAGAACTTTTTTGTTTGCTCATAAATCTGCATTTATTATTCTACATTTTGATAGAAAATTTCCTTTAGAAACTTTTATCTCTCTTTGAAAATTTTGATAATAGTGGCCATTTTTGAGTTAATATCAAAAGTGTTAATCTCTGACTTCAATCGTAACAAATGACACACCAAAAATTCTCGTAAAAATTTGAGTGGGCCATGACAATTGCAAAACAAAACAACTTGCCTATGTGTTTAAAAAGTTTATTTTTTCTTTAGTATTTAGATTTTTCTGAGGAAAAAAAATTATTAAAATTAAGTTTTTATTTAGTGTCAATGGTAATGTCAGTGATAGTGGCATTGATATAAAACTAGAAACTACAGAGTCACGATAACAGTGATAAAACTAAGTTTTTTAAAAACTTTATTTATGGTGGGAATATTTACTTATAGAATCCTTTAGATAGTTTTTTGTTTGAACTTAATTACAAGCCGATGAAAACATTATTGGTCAAATATATGTCTCTTTTTATAATATTTTTCCTTATAACTGTTGCTTATGATATAGTAATTGGAGGGTGGAATGGTATAGCCTCCAATCAGTAAAACATGGGCGTATAATTTATAGAATTTGTATTTTTTAACAATAAGAAAGACTGCATTATTACTTACAAAATTTTTTTGTAACAATTTTCTTTAGATAAAATCTTTGTAGGAGTTTAATTGAAGCTTGGAATGCCATTCTACATATACATGGATTTAATTTTTTGTAATAATTTTCTTTAGATAAAAATTCATTGTAGGAGTCTTTATAATTGGATGTTAGGATAGTGGCCACCTGCCCACCCTACATAAATCTGAAAATTTATTCAAAAACACAGCATTTTAATCCTTGAAAGCATCAAATATTTAGAAAAATGTGTTAAAATTTCTTAACTTTTCTTGATGGCCTGTACCTTGGTTATTTAAACACTTTTATAATATTTTTTTATATGTAGTATATGTGGTTAATTTTATTCCCCGAGTCACAGAAACACCCTTTATTGATGCACGTGTTGTTTTTTAAAATATAAACAAGAGTTTTTAATTAAAGTAGAAATAAAACTGTAAATATATAAATATTTATAAAATTAGGTTGAAAAATTATGTGTTTAACTTTTGTTTCAATGCGACGATTATCTGTTAGCTTTTGCCTTTATCAATATCTGCCATTATAAGAATTGAGACTACAATTCAATTCAATTCAATTTTATTCAACATTGCCACTTTGATACATAGCGGATGTGAAGGTCAAATTTTACAATATAAGATATATATGTTTACAATATAATTAAACTTATAATAATTTTTGTAAAATATTAAATAAATAGATATACACCTATACAATACACACGTACATACATAAACGCACAAATATTACATAGTTGTCACATATTAAAATTATTATACAAGAAACTCCGAAAGTAAGTAAAAATTTGTTCTAATAGATATTTTTTTAATTTGATTTTAAAATTATTTAAATTTTTAGCCATTTTAATTGCATTAGGAAATTTATTATAAATTTTAGCACACGAATACATGGCTGTTTTTTCATAAAAACTGCTAGTGTGTATTCTACTGGTTATGTGGGCTGAGTTCCTCGTTTGATAGTTATGGTTATCCCCATTTTTACAGAATTTATGTTGGTTTTGATGTACATATATAGCACACTTGTAAATATACAAGTCTGTAAGGGTGAGTATATTTTTGCTTTTAAAAATATCCCGACAAGATTCCGTACGTTTTTTATTATAAATTAATCTCAGCAACTTTTTTGAAGGACGAATACTCTTTTGACATTATTGACGTTAGAGTTTCCCCAAGTAAGAATATTGTATACTAAATAAAGGTAAGCCATACAATAGTATATATTTAAAAGTACATCCGTGTCCAAAATTTGTTTTAATTTTAGTATTGCATAATATGCACATCCTAACTTTGCACATATAAAATCATTTTGCTGACTCCACGACAGTGTTTCATCTACAAAACTTCCAAGAAATTTAGTGCATGAATTTATGTTGGTGTGATTCAATGGAGGCTTTCTATTGTAGAAATATATTTCTACCGTTTTGTCGGTGTTCAACATCATTGTGTTAGAATAACACCATTCTTTAATTTCTTTGTTTGTTAGATCTATTTTTGAAACTAATTCATTTTGAGAAGATGCTTTAACAATCACTGTAGTGTCATCAGCAAAACTGATTACACATCCTTCGGATATATGAGTAATTAGGTCATTTATAAATAAGACAAAAATTAAAGGACCTATGGTGGAACCTTGCACAATTCCTTTTTCAACATAATATTTCTTTGATTTGGCATTTTTTACTTGTACATATAACTGCCTGTCCGATAAAAACGATATAATTAATTTCAACGCTTGTCCTCGAATTCCCTGCGCGTACAGTTTATGATGCACAAATTCAACACTTATGGTGTCGAATGCACGAGAAAAATCGTAAAACAAACCGGCCACGCACTTTCCTGCGTCGATGTTCCTGCTAATTTCTTCTACCAGGGCCGTTGATGCTGTTTCTGTTGACTTTCTCGCTCGAAATCCATGCTGGTTTTCTCCTAAAATCTTATTTTTGTTATGAAAGTTTAATAGGCGGTTTGCAATTGACTTTTCGAAGATTTTTGAAAACGTGTTAAGTATTGCAACGGGTCTGTAGTTGTCTATATCTTTGACAGGGCCTTTTTTTATGTATTGGGACGATTTTCGATATTATTAACATTTCTGGGAAAGATCCTGTTTTTATGGCAAGGCTTATTAGATAGCTTAATGGATAGAATATTTCATTTGCCACGGCTTTGATAACTTTCGCTGATATGTCATCTGAACCAGCACTATTTTTATTGTTTAATTAATTAATTATCTGTAGTACTTCTTCTGGTATTGCGGGTTCTAGAAATATCGAGTTTGGATTTATTGGCATTGTCGTGCATACTTGTAACATATTTGAGCCAAAATTGTTTTTCAGTTTATTATTCGTTACTGATGAGAAATATACTCCAAATAATTCAGATACTTCATGCGGGTCTTTGACAGTATGTCCATAAATATTTTTTATGTTAATAGGTTTGTGATTGTCTCTATTTCTACCCAGTTCCTCGTTGACCAGCCTCCATATACCGTATCGTTTCCGCATATCTTTTATTAGCGATTTGTGAGCCTTTTTAGCCCGATTATATTCAGTTCGTCGATTCTCTAGGTTGGTATCTTTCATGACGTAGTGCATATTTTTTAAGTTAATACTGGATACGCGAATCTCGTCATTTATCCATGACCTGTTTGCCGTCTTCATTTTTACGTCCCTTAGTGGACACGACATGTTAAAATGGAACCTAAATTCATCATGAAATTGATTAAATGACGTATTTATATCGTTTGTATGTATAAAATCCCAATTTACTTGTTGTAATCTGTATCTGAGTTCATCCAGATTATTTTTTCTACATTTGATTGTTTTCGCTGTCACTGTCTTTCTTTTACTGTTTGTGGTTATGTTTACTTTTAAAACTTAAGCATGATGGTCTGATATATTAAAATTAATATTTATGCATTTAAAATCGAAGTTTGCTACTATATAATCAATCTGCGTTTCAGACCACCCAATATCTAGCTTTTGAACTCTAGTAGGTTCTGAGATTTTATTTCACAGAGAAAATGAATTAAATATG
Organism: Ontholestes murinus; assembly: GCA_963969525.1. NCBI lineage: Eukaryota > Metazoa > Arthropoda > Insecta > Coleoptera > Staphylinidae > Ontholestes > Ontholestes murinus. The sequence continues at coordinate 90,606,704 of OZ018387.1, forward strand.
TCCACTAACATATATTTGTCGTTTGTATTTGACAAAAAGTTAATATTGAGAACACCACATACTATAATATGTTCATAAATTTCTTCCATTTCATTTAAGATATCCGTTAATTTACTAAAAAATATATCTAAATTGCCTGTTGGCGGTTGGTATATCGACACTATGCCAATTTTTATATCACCAATTGTAAGTGTACACGAGCTGCATTCTATTACTGATTCTATGCTGTAGCTGCTAATTTTATTTTGAGAAGTGCATTTTTCTATATTTTTAGCTAAAACCATAGATCCTCCGTGTTCTTTGCTCCTTCTAGTAAAATAATCTATTCGTTTATATCCATTTACATTGATAATATCAACATTGTCGGGTTTACACCAAGTGTCGGTAATACAAATAATATTTGGGTCCACTTATTCAGTTATAACTTTGAGTTCGTCTGTTTTGTTAATAATGCTTCGTATATTCTGATGCATTACTATCAGCTGTATGTTGTTATTCGATTGATTTTCTTTTTCCATATCGCTACTGATTTTTTGATTTCTGAAAAAACCGAAACTTACTTATGCAAATTCCTGCTGGCCATATACTCGCATTATTAATAAGGTCTTAATATTTTTCTGCTACTCCGACTTTGAAACATTTGTATTTTGTGGATGCAGACCGGTCTTCTCGTTCTATTGTTTCAATAATTATGGGTATTTTTGCAAAATATTTATCGAGTATTTCCTTTAGATTCTCCTGCGTAAAATCATATATAAACTTTCCGACGTGAAACCAAACTTGTTTTTCGGCTTTATATACAATTTTGGTTATATCCTTGTTATTACCATCTATAAGTCCGTCGTGGTTCAAATTGGAATTTATTTTATTATTTTTATTTATTTCGGTGCTACTAATTTGTTCGTTTATATCATTCGTATGAGTGTTTTTATTTTTATTAACTACGAGTTCATCGACATACAAACTAGAATTTATTTTATTATCTTTTCCGGCATTATTTTGTATGTTTACATTATTTATGGAAGAGTTTTTATTTTCGTTTATATCAATTTGAATGTCCTTTGCCGATACACATTGGATGAATGGCTGAGAATTGGAATTTTCCATTTCAATATTACTTGATGTCGTATGTTTTTCGGAATACATCAGTATTTCTACTACATCGATAGATGGTGTTTGATTATTAGTGATTTCTAATAGTTCATTTACACGTTTTAGTATAGAAATTTTATCTCTTAATTCGTCAATCATTTCGTCCTTATGTATTAATAGACGTTTCAGGTAGCTTTCCGCATTTATTTCTTCTCCTTCGCCCTTTGATGTTTGTGCCACTGCGTCCACTTTTGAGGTTATCCCACAACAATGTATTTTTCCGTCTTGATCCACATACATTCCACATACTTTTATTAAGCAGTTTGCATGATAATTCTGGTTGCAATCACTACAGGAAACATACTTTTTAACGTTAACCGAATACTGATTACACATGATGTTTTCACCTACCGACAATACTTTTTTTTACGATGTAAATAATTATCACCCTATTTATCTACTGCCGATATTTACTAAGATACTAACAAATCTTACTATATCAATTGATAGATTATCTTGATTCCAATTACTTATGGTTTCCGTAGACCCGGTGTACCGCAGGGTTCAATTTTAGGCCCGCTTCTATTTATCCTATTAATGATATACCTAATTTTATCTCTGAAGTTAACACTACTTTGTTTGCAGATGATATGACTACAATATTTTCTCTACAGATTTCAGCTACAGTTACAGAAAAAGCTACAACTTGATCTATTGTTATTAATCTGATGGTTAATCAAGAAAAATCAACCAAAACATTAAAACCTGACGCCGAAATGGGCCGCACAAATTTTTTGGGTATTCATTTAGACACTAAATTGTCGTGAAATAAAAACGAAGAGATAGTCTCCAATAAAGTTTGTAAAAGCATATTTCTCTTGAGACCATTAAAAAAGCAAATTACAAAGTATTCCCTAAAATCAGTTTACATCGCCACTATCAAGCTCATCATACTTACAGACTATTATCATAAGATCATTTGAGTTCCATGAGTAGATTATATATATAGCTTGCAACGACGTGCAGAAGAATAGTCGATTCTATTTCTCATGTGGATATTTGCCGAATTGCTTTTACTGTATTATATATCCTTACATTTCCATATCTATATGCATTAGAATATCTTATTAAAGTTTGCAAAAACATTTAATTGTATAGTGTTCACTCTGAATGTCATCAACACGGCACCAGATCCAGTTGTTTCTTGTACGCAAATTATTTCCGCCTAACCAAGTCACAATATTAAATACATTTTTACAGAGCATAATATTTTAACATGCTACCAAATTAAATTAAGACTCTTCTATTAAATTCATCCAGATATACTTGTAGTAGATTAAAACAATGAAACTTTATTAAAATTAATTGAAAACTTTCTATCAAAAAATATTTTAACAATTAATTGAATCAGTTACAAAATATAATTGTAATTGTTAAGGAATACTAATTGAAAACTCTTAATTTTAAAAATAAACACAGCTTCATATCAAATTGAAAATCTTTAAAAGAAAAATTAGAAATGATTGTAGAAAAACTAATATGAAAATGTAATAGACAAGGTTTGTTAAGAAGAAGCAGTTAAAAACTTTAAAGATTTTATTTGCTGCTAATATAGAGTTGAAACTTTCCAAGAAAAAACTTTACTTATCATTTTATTACATTTAATTTTAAAGATATAACTTGCCGAAAACGGAAAGACATTTCTTACATTGACTCAAGGTCTATAATAGTAACTCAGAACTGCTGATCTGTAATATTATCGAAAATCTGATCTCTGTCCAAAAGAACATGGGAAAAAAACTATAAATTTTGTTGGCATTGACAATCAACGTCACTGACATATATACAAACAAAGATGAACTTTCAACATCTATCAGCCTCATCAGCCTCATCAATCAATTATACTTACTTATTTTAATAATTTATACAATTATTTGTAATAAAATTATAATATATTTTTTGAGGATATTATAATTCCAGCAATTTGACATTTTTTATACCATTTTCAGAATTACTCGGGGCAAATTTTTCTTCCAATTTCCGAGATTTTTTTAAAAGTCCCAGAAATCTGATTGAGGAGAACCACAATCAGATTTTTTGAGTTTTTTCCCTGGGAATTCATGTTCGAGACAGAGACAAATCTTTATTTACTTATAGTAATATGGGTATTTTTTCTGGCTATCAACCCTCGGTCTTTCTGTCTGGTTTTATTAATTCCGTGGTTAGTGGGACGTAATATTATGTTAGTGAAGATGAAGGGATGTTTAAGTCTAGGAATTTGTGAAGGATTAAGCGGCAAACATTGTTTTCTCAGGATGTAGATAGGATGTTAGCGTTGATGGCAACGATTGTAGCAAGGTGTACAAGGCGTCCTTCAATTGGTATTACTTCGGAAACGTAGTGTATTTGAGGGGTAACGTGTGTGCCTTGGTATAGTTAGAATGCAAAGGGCGAATTCACTTACCTGTAAGTTTCTTAGAACAGGAGGGCAACGGTTTAGGATAAGGATTGCAACATAGTTCAACAGAGATCGACATTTCATTTTGTGAATTGCTACTGCTATGTTTATAGATATACCGTCTTATTTGTATGCTTGGTGTTTAAAATATCTAGCAATAAATCCTCTCATTTCATCCCTTTTCATTGTGTGTCCACATTTCCCTTTGCCAGAGTGGATTAAAAACCGCCTATTCCCAAATTTTACCAAAGTGAAAGCATGCAAATACAACAACTGTCAAAAACCTTTGTTTACCAAAAATACATTAACCGGGAAATAAATATAGACGTATAATCTCAAACATTAACTCACCGACATACAAAATCGCGAAATGGCTAGTTCACGAATTTCAACAATTAAAAATTATTTTTCCGTTAAAAATTCATTTTAATTCACAAACAAATTAAACAACATAAATATTCAACAAAACCAACAATTTTCTATTGAGTCACTGGTCCCTAGTACTTATTTTTAAAGATTTATTAGTTCAAAATTTCATCCAATTTCAACAGATAAAATAGATAATTATATTAAACTCACCGAAATGGTAATATAATAAAACGCAGGTATCTGATCCATCCCCATAGTTAAATTTGGCTTAACTTTCTTCATAAATTTTAGCACTGTCTCTTCAGAAATATAATAGTCGCCCATATATAGGCGGTTCCATAATATAATGCATTTGAATTTAACGGAATATTCTACAAATACACATTCAGTATCGCATTGGGTAATCCATTTTCACCATTCTTAGCTAACATTTTTAGGAACCATTTAGAAAACCTAGCCTAAAAAGCTTTAGATTATTTCCCAAGAATTTGGATTAGGTATATTTGTTCCATCATTAAACAAGATTCAGATGTTACAAATTTTATCAATAATCTCAACAACCCATACTCTAGCATTAATTTTATATTTGAATTTAAATTAGATAGTTAACTCCCCTTCTTAGACGTATTAGTAATTAGAAACAAAGACAAATTAGAATTCAAGATTTTTAAAACACAAACAAACGTTTAACTATATCCATGCTAGATCACACAGTCCATTTAAACATCAATTAGCTTCCTTTAACGGTATGATTTATAGATCAGTAAATCTCCCAATTTCAAAAGAAAATAGAAACAAAGAATTCAACTTTATATTTAAAATTTCCAAATCTTTAGGACACAACAATAGAACAATTCAAATACTAATAAATAGGCACATTAGATAACATAAACTCCAACCCACGACCAGTTTAAAACCTATTTTGGAATCAGATAACAATAAAAAATATATAAAAATAATTTACGAAGCTAAAATCCTAATATATCAAATATTTGTTTCTCATTAATCACTTGGTGAAACATTTTATGTTTCGTGTTAGTGTAATGTGCCGCAATGAAACAGTATTTTTAGAAAATTTTGTTTAAATGCTGATTTTTTTAAATCCTAAAATTAATTAGCATTTAAACCAAATTTTCTAAAAATACTGTTTCATTCCGGCAGATTTCACTATTACGAAACATAAAATGTTATTAGGCAATACATTTACAAAACATGACCAATTGCTGAATTCAGGGATTTATTTGGTAAATTGCTATAATTGTAATAAATTATATATAGGCTAAACAAAAATACACGTACACGTAATATTTAAAGAACATATGTACCACATTAAAAGCCAACACTCTAACAAGTCTGCAATTGCTCATCATACTTTGACAACAGGTCATGAATAACGTTGAATTGAATAGCGAGCAATCGCCGAAACACGTGTCAGGAAACTGAAAGTAAATATATGAAACAAAACAAGTGTATTATTCCTAATTCCTATCCAGTGAGTTATATGTTTCATCAAGAGTGTAGCAAAGCAAGTATCAATCATATTTTAAACGCTAGTGACGCGAAGTTAGCTACAATGTATAAAAAAACAATGCTGAAGAAGAAGAAGTGTTCAAACCATATATACTTTAATACTCAGTGCCTCAAACTTAACATATGCCTGAAATACATGAAGATATCGTGCTCCAACAAATCCAACGGAGCCAATAGAACAGTGAAGAAAGCAATAAAGTTCTGGTTAGAACTCGAAAACAGAAAATGGTAACGTTGAATTGTTAAAAGAATCGAAGGGTTTTCAATTAAACATGTTGGAAGCTATAGAAATGAGTAAAAACAAGAACGAATTACTTAATTTAGATTTAAGCTCACTAACGAACCCGCTATTAAATTTATTACCTAATTAAATACACACTAACCCTATTTTAAACTCTCCCTAGACAGATGCCGAATAATCGCCACGTTCATAGATACCGTTTGTTTTTTCCTGTTAATTACTTTTTGGTTTTTCCTTCTAATCTATCTAGGTATATATCATAGACACTTTTTCGTTTGTAAATTCATGATGGTTGTGACCGTTACTAAGTGGTAATTCATATTTAAACACATATTGAAACACTTACTATGTTTTTACCTCAATTAATTTATTGTAATATGGTTTACATATATACACAAATCACGACTTAAGTTTTGACCTGTTACAGTCATTATCAAGTGAGTACAAAATTGTTGAGGAAGTACATTTATACCGGCGAGAGATTAGTAAAAATTTCCAAATGAGGGTGACGGATTATAAATTATGAATTTCTAATTAGATTGCAGGGAGCTGCCTGAAGAGCGGGGTGGAGATTAGGTCCGTTTGTTCGTTGAGGAGATTAATTTCGGGATTTCTGGTGCGTTTATAAATTTCGGCCGCTTCTAATAGGTTTAGCCTCGAACCTTTTGTACAGCTGTGCAAAATTTTCACTTTGCTTATCTCTGGGAATTGATGGCGAATGAGCTGTGGTTCTGCTGCAGTCTGAAGGCCCGGAAATGTTCCGAATATCATTGATTTTTGCGGCTTCTACTTCGTTATACATGTTGAGTATAAATAATAAACACTTTGTAACTTTGTTTGTATAACAAATTGTGTTATACAAACAAAGTTACAAAGTGTTTATTATTTATGTTCCGAATATCGTTTCTCCAGACTGCGTCCAGTTTGGCCTATCTAAACACTATTACATTCGGAACACTGTATCTCATATACACCCGATTTTTTTGTGTGGTCAATTTTGTCCTTTGAGTTAAACAAAATATTTGACATCTTTGCAGATGGTCTAAAGGCAATTTGTTGATTTTCTTTGCGGAGAATGTGTCCTATTTTATTTGATGTTTTGCCAAAATAGGTTAATGAAATGAATTGTTTATTTTCTAAAGTTTGTGATTTTGGATAAATATGAGCCATTGTGGTTTTATATCGTTTTTTATTTATTAATGATTTGATTAAATTTGTGGGGAAACCGTTCATTTTTGAAATGGATAAGATTTTATTTATTTCTTCATTTAGGTCAATATTGGAAAGTGGAATGGAAAATGCTCTGTGAATCATTGAATGGTAGGATGCTAGTTTGTGTGACAGAGGATGATTGGAATGGAATGGGATTGTTAGAGTTAGAATAAGTTGTTTTGTTAATTACTAACTAACATTTCATTCAGTAAGGCAGAAGAATCACTTCTATCCCAAAACCCTAACTATAATCCCTATATCAAGAATAATTCCGAAAAAACATTGTTAGTAGTAGAATCAGAAACAGCCCTTAACAATGTCCAAGATGCCTTTATTCCGAGAGCCCAAATAGCCAACATCATAAAAAATCATTCACAAAATATTCCGTCAGAAACCAGAATTTATTTATTTATTTATTTAAGCCATGTATACGGTAAACACCTTTTTTGCATAATAAGATACAATACATATGTGATAAATACAACTAAATAAAAAAATATTTAATACAGAAAGAAATATGCAATTTACAAATACAAAATAAACTAAACGTACAATACAACGTATAATTATAATATATGCAAATGTACATATTATACTAATTACTAAACAACATTTTCCTTAAAATTAATAACAATATTTACGATCTCTTTAAAATAATGAAATGAACTATCAAATAAATTTATATTATATTGAGACAATGAGTTAAATAAGCGCATAGTTCGGCATAGAGGACTGTTTAAACCATAGTTAATATTGTGGTGGCTCGGCCTAAATGTCTTCAAATGACGCTGTAAACTAGTTCCAAGAGCATTGAAATTTAGCATTCGAAGTAATTCTTGACAATGTATCCTGTAATTACAAAGATTAAATAAAAAACATAATTCAGCAACATTTCTTCTCCCTGAAAGTGATGGGATATTAAATAGTCGTTTCAATGACAGGGTTGGCAAATCGTTCATTCCGGACTTATATTTAATTATTCTTAAAAAATTGTTTTGCACTCTTTCTAGTTTTTGAGCATTTGCAACATAATGTGGTGACCAAATTATTGCTGCATATTCGAGCTTGGGTCTTATAAGTGTAATGTATAAGATTCTAAGGGTATTTGTATTAAATTTACTTGAAAATCTATTAACAAAACCTAATAATTTAGATGTTGATGGCACTAGATATATTATATGAGCAATAAATGCTAATTTTGTATCTAAATGTACACCTAAATCTTTTACAATTCTAACATCCTGTAACTTATGATTTCCGATAAGATATGTATTTTTATTTTGATTTATAACTCTGTTACGGGAAAATGTAATTTTTACAGATTTGTTCAAGTTCAAGTATAATTTATTAATGTCACACCAATTACAGAGATTTATAAGATCTTCCTGTAATAGAACATTACCAGTGGGTGAATTTACAGTATGAAATATTTTTAAATCGTCTGCAAAAAGTAAACAACGACAGTGCTTTAAATTATAAGTGATGTCATTAATAAACAAAATAAAAAGTAAAGGACCACAACGCGATCCTTGTGGAACACCTGATGATACGTTGATTATTTTGGAAATATTTGACTCTATTTTAATACACTGCTTACGACCTGTTACATAACTTTTAATCCATTGAACCACATTAGAACCAAAGCCCATAAGTTTGTTAATTATTAAATCAATCAAATCAAAAATATCATCAAATAATTTAATAGCTACATTTGCAGACAAATCAAATTCAATAATCATCCTTGATAAGTCTCAGTATATTGACAAAATCAATAATTTTATTACCGCAGAAAATTAGCTCTCCTTGATAAAGATCCTACCTCCTCATTTCAATCTCAAATAAAAAATCTCCTTAAAGATACTACGGTCATTTTCTCAAAATTTAAAAAATTACAAATTATTAACAAAAATCCGAGAGCTCCAAGACTTTATGGACTAATAAAAACACATAAACAAAATTTTCTCGTTAGGCCAGTAGTTTCTTATATCAATAGCCCAGCACGTGAATTAGGAGTTGAATTAAATACTCTTTTCAAAAAATATACCAATTTTAAACTAAAATATTCCGTTAAAAATTCCCTAATCCTCTCTGATCACCTAAAAACCATAACTACCCCGAGAAATTCCAAACTTGTGTCCTTTGATGTTACCAACATGTTTTTATAACAAATATGACATAAAGAGGAAATTCAACATCATCACCTACGATAGAAAAAGAAAGGTATCATCATAAATTAATACAACGACCGAGACGACTTTATTCCTGCATCAAAACAGATGACGTACAGTTTCGCGATAACTTTCAGGGGTATTAAGTCGAAAGAGACGTTATCGCACAACCGGCAGACAGTAACGGGGAACAACAAGTGGTTGCGGCGAACGTAAGCGTGTTACCGAACGGTAATTAACGTTTATGATAATGAACGCCGTTTGAAGATTCCGCTTAATACTTGCCGGCTTTAAGTTACGCAAAGCGGCGTCGCCGTCGTCGTCGGCGGGTGGGTCACGTCACAAGAAATTCCACCGTACGTGCGGCTCCTTCCTTCCCGACCGCAACGCGTTCCCGAGTTCGCCCTTTTGCAAGTCGACACGCCAGAAAAAGTTTCGCCCCTTTATAGATTACGATACTTGACAGAAGGGGGAAGTTTACCTGTTCGGATTTTGCCGGCGTGTGTGGTGTGGTATTTAATTAAATCTCTGAAGTATAAGTTATCAAAAGAGTATTTAACGTTCACATACATAATAAAGTATTTAATAAAATGTATGAAGTAACGATTAATATCATATAATTTAATAGTTACACTCTCACTTTATAATTAAAATCCTTATAATAATAAAACTAAAATCAAGTTCGGATAACTCAATTAGTTCCGCACCTGTTGTCCGCATCAACTAATTGAGTTTAAACACAAAGTACCGCGAGCGTAACTCAATTACACCATTATTTCGGATAGTTCGTGAAAATTGATAATTTAAAGTAAACCACTTGTTGATCTGCCGGATTATGAGCGTGGGCTTCCGTATAAATTTCGTATTTCCGTCCCGGCGGTGGGAAACAATTTTCTCGACGAGAGGATCCGTCCGGGACGGACGTGCACCTATAAAAATTGACGAGATTCCTACACCGGCAATCCTTCCGTAAGCACTCGACGGGATCTCACTTCCCTTTTGCCTTTTTCTTCCTTTGTCCCGCTTTTTATCACACGTTTATTGTCCCGCATTCATCTGTACGCCTCACGTGAAAATCGTAACCGACGTCATTTTCCCTTTTATCGCCCGCATGATCGCCGCCTCCAGGGTGACGTGTAACAAGGCTGAAAAGAAAGATTTGTATGTAAAGTGTATACCATCTCCACCCCTAATTTCTACATTATTTTGTGATTTTTTATACACATTATTAATAGTCTAGAATCAAAGAAATTACAACTCATTTTTAAGATAGACCTATATATATTTATATCGCCCAGCATTACCTATCACCTGTCAATTCTAAACGAAATTAATAATTAATCTAAACTATTAATTTGGAAATTTGGTTGTAATCCCTAATTTGGTCAGTAGTTGATTCACAATAAGTTTTGAGAAGTATAATCAGTTTTATGTGTGTCCAAATAAAACAGCTGGTTATCTTCATTGTATAGCTATAGTAGTAGTAGTAAGTAGTAGTAGTAATATACAACGTGTCCACGTAAGTATGCAACAAATGGGAAACTTTTTTATTATTAATTTCTCAAAATTTTTTATTCTTTATAAAAGTTGGTGCTTGATCTTAAACGTACTAGAAAGGCAATACAAATGACATTAGACGCTAAATTAGCAAAATATTGAACAATTTTTATAACTTTTGCACTTTTTAAGCGAATTTTATCAAGTATTCTAAGTTTTGACGTATCTGTCATTAATATTTATCATTAAGAAATAATTAATTATTAATTTATAAAGTGTTGTTGTCTCCTAAATTATGGTAGAACAGATTTGGTGCTAATATAATAACTGTAAAACCTGCAGAGAAGCAGCTAATATTTTTAACGACAGTCACCCCCCAAAAGAGAATCAGTTACTCACAAGTGTCAAGAATCTTAATGCAATTTAAAAGTTCCGGAAAATTTGAATTGCATTTCAAAAAAGAACGTACTAAACCAGTGATAAATGTGAAGAATTCGTTAGATATCTTGCAAAGTGTGGTTGAAAATCCTTAAATATCTGTTAAAAAGGGCGCTAGAAGTTTAGGAATGGGAAAATCAACAGGGGGTACTAACGGCAAAAAAGTTTAAAGCATTTAAACCAAGATATGTTGAAACTTTGCAAGAACATGATTGCGACAATTGTTCTGAATTTTGTTTCATGGTAAAAGGTGAAATGGAGATTGATGGAACATTTCCTAAGAGGATCATGTTTACAGATGAAGCTACATTTACTACAAATGGTGTAGTTTCATTACAATGCTATCATTGGTGGTCTGCAAAAATCAATATTCTCAAAAAATAAATGTTTGGTGTGAAATATTATAGGGCCCTACATATTTCGGCAGAGTTTAAATTCAGAAAGATATTTAGAATTTTTAAATATGAATTTGACATGTTACCATTGGCAACAAGAAATTCTCTTTGGTTTATGCTGAATGGGTACCTGCACATAGTGCTCGTGTCGAAGCTGAATATTTAAATGCACAATTTAATGAGAATTGGATTGGAAGACATTCAAGATTTCCATGGCCTGCTCGCTCACCCGATCTAAAACCACTTGATTACTTTTTATGGGAGTGGTTAAAAACATAGTGTATTCCGAAACGCCTTTTTGAAATTTAGAGGATTTGAAAAATAAAATTAGAAATGGTATAAGATATTTAAATAATCATTCCAATATTCTTGAAAATGTAATCAGAGATTTTAACAGAAGAACAAAAAACCGTATGTCATTTGTTTTGTCTTGTTTGTATGTTTAAGATCAAGCACCAATTTTTATAAAGAATAAAATTTTCTGAGAAATCAATAATAAAAAAGTTTCCTATTTGTTGCATACTTACGTGGACACGTTGTATATTTGAAAACACCATACATGGTATAACATCGTCAATTAGAACATAATACAATAAATAGAATTACAAATAATTATTAAATAAATACTAAAATATTAATTAAAATATAATGTAAGACAAGTTTCTAAATATGAGGTCTGTATGGTAACACAAAAGAAGTGAGTTGGAATTAAAAATTACTTGTATACATATATACATACAAACATCCATATGCATACACACTAGCCCATATTCATTTATATGTGTGCACATAAAACTTGATAGATAAAATTAGTATTGTAAATAAGTAAAATAATTAACATTATGAACACATTAAGATTTGGGGTAAAATATAAAATTAATCAGATAAAACATTTATAAAATGGTTTTATCACTATAAGACAATACTAGGATTAAAAACAGTGCATAAATAAAAGGTCTAAAATCATATTGTTAACATTACAAACACATTAAAACTTACAGTATAGAATAAAAAGTATGCTATAAAACAGTTGCATTCAATATTTCATTACAACAGATAAATAATTTTGAATAAACAATATAAGAACAATAGCGGGACAAAATTGTTACCAAATGATATTAAAATATTCTTTGTAGGTATAAAAGACTTCGTGAATAAGCCTTGCTTTAATGACCCTTTTAAAGCTTTGCATTGAAAGGTCTTGAATGTGCTGTGGTAATTTATTAAACATTTTTATAGAAAGATGTTCAAAATTATTCATTGTTTTATGTAATCGTACTTTGGGTAACATTAGATTGTTTTTTAATCTGGTGTTATGGTTATGTATGTCTGCTTGTTTTTGCAGCTGAGGCACCGATCGCTTTATATATAGTAAACAGTTTAATACATATAATGATGCAGATGTCATGATTTTAAGATTGGAAAAGTATGGTCTACAGGACATTGTATTTTTTTTTGAAGGATTAATATACGCTCTGCATGAGGTGAACTGCCCCAGAGGAGAATTCCCTGTCCCACTAATGAGTGAATATACGCATAATATGCCATTTTTGAAATATGAGGGTTTGTGTTTTCCGCTACTTTGCGTAATGAGTATATATTTCTATTTATTTTATTGCTCAAACTTTCTATTTGTACCTCCCATGTAAGCTTTGGTTGAAAATGTACCCCTAAGAATTTAATGCTTTCGTGTTTATTTCCGCTGTTTAAATCGAAAGTAAGAAAATTTGTTTTGTTCCTATTCATTATAAGCCTGTTTGCTTTGAACCACGCTTCAGCTTGTCCTATCCCATCCATTATAGTACAACTATCATTTGCTAGATCCTGTACAACAGTTGTATCATCTGCAAACATATATGTTGTTATATCAATATTACTCCCCAGATCATTTATGTACACCAGAAATAACAGAGGTCCAAGAATTGACCCTTGAGGTACCCCGTATGTTATTTCAGAAATATACGATGTTTCACCATTGAAAGAAACAACTTGTTGCCTATGAGTAAGGTATGACTTGATTAGGTTTAGCGTATTACCCCTCACCCCATAATACTCCAATTTACTAAGCAGTTGGTCATGACAAACACAATCAAAGGCCTTACTTAGGTCAATATACGCAGAATCTAAGCAGGTTCCACATTCAAACGCTTCTGTAATATTTTTTACCAGTTCGATCATTGCACATAATGTGGACTTTCCTTTGCGGTATCCGAATTGAAAATTACTAAGTTTTTTGTCCATATAAGAATAAAGCCTGTTATAAATAAATATTTCGAAGACCTTAGCAATAATAGGTATAATGGCAATAGGGCGATAGTTTATTGCCTCAGATTTGTCTCCATTTTTGTAAATTGGTGTAACTTTCAAATTTTTTAACTGATTTGGAATGTGTCCATTTTTTAGGCATATGTTTATTAAGTGTGTGAGCACATCGACTACTTCGCTGCATATGAACTTTAGAAGTGATGCGTTCATACCATAAATATCTTTCGAAGGTGAGTTTTTGAGATGTGTTATGATATGTTTCACTTCCTCGGTGTTTGTCGGTGACATAAAAAACGATTGCGAAGATGATACTTTATAATTGTTTAACAATCTAGTGTAGACATTTAGTGGTTGCATGTTACCAACGAGTTGATCAATAGTTTCAATAAATTGTTTTTGAAAATCATTGGGTGTTAGATCAGAACATTGGTTATTATTCGATATATTGTTATTATTAAGCTGGTTAATAATCTGCCACAATTGTTTAGGTTTATGTATTGATGATAAAATTTTATTCTCTGTATATGCTTTTTTTGCTACAGTAATATTTAGTTTGTAATCTTTTTTTAATTTATAAAAGAGTTCATCAACCTCGTTTGAAGGATTAGCATTTCTAATTGTGCTTAAAATGTTTAATATTTGCTTTTGTGAAGCTAGGTCATGGCTGTACCAAGGATGTTTGGATGTTGTTCGTTTGAATTTTTGAATTATTAAGGGACAGCTGTTATTAAAATTACGCATTAAAATATCATGAAACATGTCATAACACCTTTGGGGATCATTACTTAGTAGAATCTGAGAATAATCACTCAGTAAACATGCCTCCTTTAATTTTACTAGGTTTTTGTTGGTTAATGATCTAGTAGGATTACTCATATTATCATTTGGGTTAACCATATTTGTTTTTACATTCAAAATTATGCCACAATGGTCAGACAAGTAAGGCTGTACCACATTAGGTTTGCTATGATAGTTACGATTAACTAATACGTTATCGATACATGTTGATGTTGTTTTAGTTACCCGAGTGTTATCATGAACTATATATTGAAAGTTAAAACTTCTGATAATATCACAGAATGTTCTTTTAAGCGGATTTTGAGTATTAAAATCGATGTTAAAATCTCCAAATATTATTACGTATTTTTTTAAGTTATCTAACTCTCTTAATAAATCAGTTATTGTATTTAAAAATAACTTAACATCCCCCAATGGGGATCTATAAAGAGAAACGAATATAGTATCACAATTTTTTAATAATACACTACAGACCTCACATGACATTTCAATAGAAAAACGATCAATATAGCGTAAGTTTTTATATTGAAAAGTATCCCTAACCAATATTAATGTTCCTCCATGCGTGGTTGACGTCCTGGCAAATGCACTGGCCACCGTATATCCTCCGATTTGAAGTAAATCTATTTCTTCTCGCCGCAACCAATGTTCATTGACTGATATTATGTCCAAGTTGTTCGAAGTAATGTATTTTTCCAATTCGTGATCCTTGTTTCGGATGGAACAAATGTTGATGTGAAATAATGATAGTTGCTTTTGTTGAAGTTTCACATTCTCTATGATTGATGTTTTTCCGCTGTTTGCCGCCGAAAATTTCCTATATTCTTGTTGATTGGTTTTTTATATGTTATAAATTCCCTAACAGCTACTCCAGGGGGGCACATGTCAGCTGCTAATAATTTTGACATAAACGATTCCCGTATTCCTACTTTAAAGGAGCATACATCGTCCGTCGATGTGAGTGAATGGCATTTGACGTCATCGGTATTTAGAATATCCATTACATATTTTTTAATCGTCTCTTTTTTTGTACCCGGTTCAACTCGATATATATGTAGCCACTGTCTTCGCTCGGTTGCGGCAAATGTAATTTGCTTATCAGTTAAGTCTTTTGTTCCTATAAATACAAGTTTTTTAGTATGTTTGGCTTTCCGGTAACTTACCGTGGTAAATTTGGAGGAATCATTATCTAGTGATGCATTATTTTCAATTTCCACGGGAGTAGAGATGGGCACTGACATTTCATTGTTATTGTTTACATTCACGATTTTTGACATTTTGGCCGTCGGCGATGTTTTATCACATGTTCCCCGCATGATATCTAAGTAGGTTGGTTTGCCTATGTTGATTGACGGAGAGGATGATTTATTCGCTATTTTCTGGCTTGATTTATTGTTATTTACGACAGCAGGGTTTTCTTTCTGCAGTAATTTTTCAGACAATGATACCTTTTCTTCCAGTGTTTCTATCTTGAGTTTCAGGTGTTTATTATTTTCCCTCAGCTCGATTACAAGAGCCTTGAGCACGTTGAACATGGCCGGACTAAACTCCACTTCTTCGATTATTTCACCATTTTCGTGTAGTTTAACATCACAGCACTTTTTAACTCGAGCAGCACAACTGGTATGAAACTGGGTCCCACAAATACAGCATATAGGACCGGATAATGCTACATTCTTGCAGCGTTTACAACACAAAACTTGCTCTTTGTGTTGAGCATCTTGCAAATCAACTTCATCGTCAGCCATCTTGACCTTTAACGCATGCAACGAAGAAATTTCTTTTACACAGATTCCATCAAGTTAATAATAGCTGAAGCTGACGGACTCCAAATGACAGAGAATTAATGAACAATAGAGTGTTTTCATACGATCAATATCGAGGTCATATAGGCCCACATCCTCAACAAATTTTCTGTGAGATATGAAAGTAAGATTAGAGTCGAATATAATCTCTAGATTTCACCTTCGGTGAATCAATTTTGTATGAAAAATTTAATACTTTTCTGCTCTTTTTCTGCTAATTTATTATCTGTGGACTATGCATTGAGACGATCCAAATCTTCCTGT
Source organism: Ontholestes murinus (assembly GCA_963969525.1). Classification (NCBI taxonomy): domain Eukaryota; kingdom Metazoa; phylum Arthropoda; class Insecta; order Coleoptera; family Staphylinidae; genus Ontholestes; species Ontholestes murinus. The sequence goes on from OZ018387.1 coordinate 90,623,236, forward strand.
AACAAGTGACAGTCGTTAATATTATAAATGATTTTGAAAAGCTTTAAGTCGTCCACATACATAAAAAAAGTTTCAATGGTTTATGATTTCGTTTATACAGCTACAGTGTGATCCTTGTGGGACCCCTAATAAAAATTAACACATCCCTTTAACATAATTAGTATTAAATCGTAGGGTTTTAATTTTACAATCAACATATTTATTTTAATTATGTCAAATGGCTTTAAAAAATATACTTGGTATCGTGATTCCAAGACATTTGTTAAAACCTGTTCATGATCCAGAAGATTGAAGGAGATCTCTCGATTAGGTATATATCTATGCTGGTTAAATTTACAAATTTAACAAACTTAATTGACAAATTTTTAGTTATTGTTCCCTGTCAATAACAGGCACAAACGATTTCAATCTATTTTGGATTTCAACAACATAACGCAAGTTGACAGGGAACAATAAATAAACTTTTAGATTAATTATTGTTATAATTGCCGATGTTAACCGTTCTCTTAATTTGTCGGTGGGTAGGGTTCTAGTGCAAATCTTAGCTTAAATGGCACCATTATAGTAATATCTGTTTGACTAATTTTGGACAGATAAATCTTTGACACATTGTACTAAATTATATTTTTTTCTTTGATTGTAGAGGCTTTCACTTTGTGATACATATTTTATATATTAGTTTGATAATGACCAGCTGAATTGTGTCGAAACTATATTCACTGAAATAATAAAGTGTGTGATATAAACAAAGTTTATTTTATTTTATTTAAAGTTATATTTTTTTCCCTTATATAACACAAGATATTACATTTGTTATATATAATTTTACAGATGGCAGATTTAAAATATTCGAATAACAGATTCACAGATTTTACTGATCTCATTTAAAATAATTAATAGAATATATAGACAGGCCAGGCTACATGTAATACATATAAACAAATTGTCACATTTGTCATATCTCATAGATTCAACAAGTCTAAGAATTTTTGCCAATTTAGCAAGTAAATTACAGATTTTGACATAAACAATAGATTTAAAACGTTTGACACTGCATTAGAAAAATAAGATAATTTGAGCATTCTGATGTGTTTTAAATTTAAAGTTGACGTTCGTCAGGTAGATGACAAATATGGTTTTTACAATTTGCAGTCACTGTGTGGCGAAACAATTGTTGTAGAACAATAAAACGATTTTTTTTAAACCTTACATTACATCAGAGTTTTATTGAGGGATAATATGAAGTTTCAACAAGTAACAGCCTCATCAATCCAATATTTGAAACGGCCAGTGGCAAACAGGCTAAATGATTTTACAAACTACAGTTAAGTACAGGACATGTGAACAAAATATTTGGTTTCTATTTAAGTGCAAATACTTTGGAACGAAGTACATTTCGATCCGCGTTAACAACAAATCAAGAAAAGCTGTTCAGTGTGCTGAAAGAACATGGTTGCGTGAAGAAGATGTTAGCCACTACACATATACTCTCAACTTATATCAAGGTACTCCACTCGGAAATATCATATAAACTACTCAACGTAGAATTCGATTGTCTATATGAATCTATTAAACAACGAATTAATCCAATCATCCATAAAAAGTACCTGACACAAAATCGAAAGATCAAACGGTTCATCGAAAATAAAACTCAGCCCACTCCACCCATAAATAACGAAACAAGTTCACCAAAGTTTTATGATAGATTCATTAACTTAACTTCTACACCATTGAACGAAAGCGAAACAAAAAAATGGTGATGTGACCATCATAGTACTTTCCCTATATTTTTTTCGAAAACTATAAGGTTTACGCAAAAAGGCTATTCTTAATAATTTGTTCAATTTTGAATTCTTTACAATTTTATGTAATTCCAATTGTTTATTAGCTATGGGCTATCAGAATTTTATAAAAAAATATGTATTAATCAAACTTGTTCAGTTTTCATTCTCTTTAACTTTTGTTTGAATAGTTTTGTAATATTTTTCATATTGAGAAAAACAAAAAAAACGCCTCGAGTAAACATCTACTTCCGGTTTATGATTATTCACCAAAATCTGTTCAGCTCCAGTTTTGAATGATAAAACCTAAAGATTAGAGTTTCTCGGATCATTCGTTTTTGTATACAGCGGCCGCGGACAGACAGACGCACACACAGACACATTTTTTTTCAGAAATCAGTGCAATGGATTCAGGAGACCCCAAAACGGATATTACCGCAAAAAAAATTTAAAAAAAAATCACGAAAACAATACTTTCCCGTAGGGAAAGTAATAAGCGAGATACAGCACCAAAGGTTTTTCTTCAGTCACCCTGTATCATCTGCCATCTGATATCTTCTATCTATCTTAGATAAGTATTAATCTTAAAACACATTAAGTTAGTTTGTAAAATTACAATTGAAATCGATTGAAAACATAAATTCATTTGTTTATTTATTTATTATACCAAATAAAGAAATTCTAAACATATGGAGCATTATAGAAAATCTACGCCATTTGATAGATATTATATCTAAATTAGATAAAATAAAAGAAACATTTCTTGAATATCTAGAAGAAAATTATTATACTTATATGTATATACTCTTTATATATACAAAATTCTTAAATCCTTAAAGATAATTCTCACAATTTGGAAGAGAAATTCCTGAAAAATTTTCATTAAATCAAGCAAGAAATGGTGGAAAAATCTTGTAAAGATTAAAGAAGCAATGCTAAAAATTCTAAAAATTTGATAATAACATGAAAAATACTAGTAATATTTGAAAGTTTCTAGAAAATTTCAAGAGATTCAAGCAGCAAATATTCAAGTATATTTGTAGAATCGAGAAAAACCCATGTAATTTAAAAGAAATAAGCATTTCCATTAAATAAAACAAGAAATTTTAGAAAATCTAAATGTAAATAAAAAAAAATTAAAAATATAAAGCAATACTACAGTTAAAAATGCAGAAGAAGCACTAAAACATCTAAAAAATTGGAATGAAACATTCTAGAAAATACTAGGCTATTTGAAAGTTTCTAGAATGAAGCAGCAGATATAAGAAAACATCATAAACCAAAGTTTGTTAATATTATTACCGAAATTAATTACACTTGCCTAATTAAAAATTAAGAAATTACTTTCAAATTGCATATTTGTTGAGAATTCGAGAAACGTGCATATTTTTAGAATTCTTTCATTTGGTTCATTATTAAACCAAATGAAAGAATTCTATAAATATGTATGTTTCTAGAAATCTCAACAAAATGCAATTTGAAAGAGATTATTTTTGAAAAATTTCAATAAAATAAAACAATAAAGCTGCAAAAACTCTAAAACTAGGGAAGAAAATATACTAGCAAATTCGCGTTCATTCTTAAAAATTCTAAAACTATTAAAGAAAATTTCTCAACCCTTGAAGAAAATTCTCACAATTCGGAAGAGAAGTTCCTGGAAAATTCTCATAAGTTAAAATAAGAAATAGTGAGAATATTGTCAAATTGGAGAAAAAATGCTAAAAAAACTAAAAATATGGAAGAGAAACATTAGAGACCAATCGAAATAAAAACAATAGATAATTATTGAAATTTCAAAGAAATAAATTAAATAGATGTTTACCGTATTCACGTCTAAATATCTAGAAAGTTTGTGTGCATTCTTAAAAATTCAAAAATATGGAAGTGATGTTACTGAATTTGCAGACGAAATGCTAAAAATCTAAAAATTTAAAGGAAAATATAAAGATTTTAGAAAGTTCTAAAAGAATTAAACAGCAAATATTCGAGATTAATCTAAAAAACAGTAAAAATTAAAAACTCTTCATGATTTAACGTAAAGTGACAGACTACTTCAAACATTTCTAGAGGAGGGCAAAGGCAAAGTTGGGCCGAGCAAGTTAAAACATATTGTCAGCTGATACAGTTTGTGCCCTGCCTCAAAACGAAATATGTTGTCACTAAAGACGCCACTAATAAAAAATGACCAATGTTACTGTTAAAGTCAACTTAAGTGACAACAATTAGAAGAAATAGAAAAAAAAACAGGAGAAATAGAGATCTGAATTTTTAAACTGAATTTTCACATTAATAGTTAGTTAGTTAGTTGTAGTCAGTTGGTTACTATTTGCAAATAAAGCACTCAACAAAAATATGGCCTTTGGTACTTAGATCAGAAGGAGTCAATTCCAACATGAAGATCCAAGTAAGGAACTGAAAGTTCGTAAATTCCTGAAGCTTCTTCCTCGTTATATATTTTGGAGTATAAAATCAAAACGCATGGTAATTTTGTTTGTATACCTGGATTTTATTTTCGTTTAACGAACTGAAAGTTGAAGAGCTAACTTTAAATGATCAGACGATCTCAAGAATTTCATCAAGCAGAAATACCTCATTTGAAACGATCGATCTCCCTTAGAAAAGGATGTTCGACTGACTGGATAAAAATCACTAGAAGTAACAAAAAAATGGCCTTTGGATCTTAAACAAGATCCACATAAGAAACTAACGAGTAAGTAACCAACGAAGCCCGAAAATATATATATAAAAATAAATAGATGATTCAAGACCTCGAAAATTGATATATGTCAGAAGAATTAATTAGACTTAATCGAAATGAAATTGAAAGCAGAGGCTGTTAGAAGTTTCGGAGTTCCGTAAAAAGTTAGGTGAATTGAATTCCATTTGACAAATAAAGCACTAATAACCTTTCTTCACAATTTTATTTGAATAACCAAATGTACATTTCGGACACAAAGTGACTATGGATTAGCACTGAATACAAAACAAAAATTTAAGACTATATATAGGCCGAAGGATTATAAAACTAGGCGGTATTGATGAATTTCAGGAAAGGACGGTAATTAAGAGATGAACGGAAAGAGTAAGGGTGGCGGTATACTCAGGTAAAGGGGGGATTAGGGGAAAACATAGAATTAAGGTGTTGTAATTGAATCTAACAAAGTATTATGCAGTGGACTTAAATCAATTCTCGTGGTTTAGATGTTTGGCGTGTGAGAGGTGTTCTTTGAATTTTGTAATAAGATTACGCTGTGTTTGGCCAATATAAACTTTATCATAATTACAGCAATTAATACAATAAATACCAGCAAGATCAAGTTCGTCTAGTTTATTGAATGTGTTCCCTAGAAGATGCCGTAGTTTGGAATTAACATAAAACGCAGGGGTTAGGTTATATTTTTTATATAAATTGTTGAAGTGGTTTTCTAAATTGGGGGAATAAATTAATCTGACGTATTTTTTATCTAAGCTGGGACTAATGGGTTTTAGAGACGTAGTATTGTGAAGTTTATTTTTGAACTTGTGCTTATTAATTAATTTATGAATTGTCTGGGCGTTATATTTAAGATTTCTCGCGATACTATGAATGATGTTGAATTCCTTATCCCTATTTTTTGTGGATAGTGGAATGCTGAGGGCTCTATGGATAAGGAAATTGAATGATGCTAATTTATATTTCATTGGGGTACAGGAATCTGCATGCAGGTAATTAAAAGTGTGTGTGAGTTTCCTAAATAGTTGAAATTCTAATTTATTATTATTTAGTAATAAGGAGATCTAAAAAGGGTAAAGATTTATTTTGTTCTATTTCGTGTGTAAAGTTAATGCTACTGTAAAAAGTATTAAGGGATGTAATAAAGGAATCAATATTAAAATCACTTCTAATAATGGCAAAAACATCATCAACGTAACGAAACCAGATCTTTGGAAACTGCGCTAATGTGTTTTTAGCATTGTTTTGAAATGATTTAAAAAAATATTAGCCAAAAACGGTGATAATGGGTTTCCCATAGCAGTGCCGAATGTTTGAAATTGTGAAGAAAGGTTATTGTTGCTTTATTTGTCAAATTAATTTGATCTTCACGTAACTCAAGCAACCAATTTAATTGAATTCCACACAATACCTTAGATCCTTAAAACTACTTTGATGGAAATTTCTCCCAATGCTACAGTATTAAGCTGTAAAGAGATACGGACGCTTAAAAGAAATTCATATATGTTATATCTATATCACTATGTTACTAAATTATTGACAGGCAATTTTTGTCGAAAATCGTGAGTGAAAATTACTTTAAAGGATCAAAAATAATAAAAAGTTGGATTATGTCCTGTTGCAGATATAAAAGGGATATTGTATGAACTTAATCTGCTGATATGACTTAAATAAGTACAATGTATTGGACGGTTTTAAGCTGTAACTTTGTGATACATCTGGAATCAGGAACTTTATCAAAATGATAAATAAAACTTTACTTTGTTAATATCACAAACTGGGTTTATTCAGTGATTGTAGTTTGCACTTTGACAATAACCTCAGTCAAACAAAATAAAACATGCCGGTGGTAGCGCATTCGGTAGCGGCCCCGAAGTATCATCGTGCAGCAACGTTGGTTCGGGACAGCAGTTGGATGGGTGACCGGTACCATTCACCATTGGGATAGTACTATAAAGCACCGGCGGAGGTGATCCTTTAAAGTAACAAGCTCATTTACACACACACACACATACACACACATAAATACACAAATCACACGGCGGAAGGACCACGTGTTCTATAGCCAAGCACCACTACTACTGCCAAATAAATTTAGGCGGTAAATATTGATAAGACTACTTTATTATAATATTTACAAACAGGAATATTTATCAGCAAATGGTGACGTGGCCATCATAATACTTTCTCTATACTTTTCTTGAAAACTATAAGGTTTACGTAAAAAGGCTATTCTTAAAAATTTGTTCACTTTTAAATTCTCTACAGTTATTTATTATACAAGTTTCACGTAACTCATATCGTTTATTAGTAATTGGCTAAAAACGTCAACACTTTTAATTTTTAATTTGTTTCTCGAAAGTTAAGAATTTTATTAAAAATATATTTCAATAAAACTTGTTCAGTTTCTTATTCCCTTTATGCATGTTCTCCAAAAGCTTTTCAGTTCCAGTTTTTAATTATTAAACCTTGAGTTTAAAGTTTCATCTCAATTGGATTGTTCGTTTTTGAGATACAGCGCCCACAGACATTTTCCTGCACGAAAACAATACTTCCCCTATATATACTATATAGGGAAAGTAATTATTGTCAAAAGGTTTTAAATATAATTTAAAACTAACAATCATGAAATCGAATGCCCAAAAGTTAGCAGTCTATGCAGAAATAGCCCTTATTCGAACAAACAACAACACCTTGGAGAATAAATGTCAACTAAAATCAACCATCATAAGAAACATCCAAGAGAAAAAACAAAATCACGAAATCAATGTGGCGAAGAATATCCGAAAGAAATCCAACGAAAACCAAATTACATTTACAAAAGCTGATAAGGGTAATACAGTTGTCGCTATTTCCGCCCTAGAGTATAATGACAAGGTTGGTAATTTTCTTGAATCAAACAATTTTTAAACTTTAAAAAATAAACCCACATCACAGTTCCAAAAACAATTAAAATCAATATTGTCCACAAATAACGCCCTATTCAATGATCTACAAAAAAAAGTCACTTAATAGTGATGAAATTGTACGGACAAATTAAACTCCACAAAAATCTCCACTCAATAAGAACCGTTGTATCTTATCTCGCTGCACCTTGCGAAAACCAGCAAAATCATTAATTAATAGTTATTTAAGGTACAAGTGTAAAAAGTGATGCTTTATTGCACGCACTGGCGTTTAAAAACACGAGCGAGGAACGAGCGAGTTTTTTTAAAGCCAGGAGTGCAATAAAGAAACTTTTTACACGTGTGCCTTACAAAATTTTATCTTCGATCGTATTTTATTCTTACATAAATACCTCTACAAGAGAAACCATTACATCAAGTAGTGTCATCGATCATATTTTCTTCAGGGAAAACAACGAAGTGATTAAAACAATACCTGCAGTTATAAAATCAAACATTACTGATCACTACACCACAACAATTGCTTTAATTCTACCATTACCTCACAAATCTAAAACGACAAAAGCTATAGCAAATAAAATAGACCGGGTAAAGTTCGAGTTGATACTTAATAAGGAAAAGTGGACTACAGTTTATAATGAAATAAATATAGACATTGCAACCAACAATTTCATTAAATTAATCACGGAAGCTATTACAAATTCTACCACAACAGTCAAAAGAAAACAATATACTAAAAGGAAGGAGTGGATCACAAATGGACTAATTACATCTATAAATCGAAGGGATAAATTATATCAATGCGTGAAAACAAATAAAAATCCTCAGTTAAGGGAAGAATATAATAAACTAAGGAATTCGATTAATACACTTATATCAAAAGCAAAAAAAATGTTTTATTCAAAACAAGTTGAAAAAAACTTGAATTCCACCACCAATCTTTGGAATACAGTAAACAAGTTAACAAATAAATCAAAACCTAGCACAAAAATAAATACAATAAAGAACATCCTAGAAAATAAAGTTATAACGAACTAAAAACAAATAGCTGAATATTTTAATGAGCACTACATTAACATTGGAAATACAATGTCTAGACAAATCAAAATTACAGATGAACAAAGTTACAGAATACAAAATGAGCATTCACTATTTCTCTCACCAGTAACTGAACTTGAGATCAAGCAACTTATACAGGAGCTGAAACCAAACAAAACACCGGGATTAGACAATTTAAAAGCAGAAGACCTACAACAAGTTAAGCAGTACATCTCAGCCCCCTTAGCACATATTATTAATTCTTGTTTTAGCTCCGGCGACTTTCCACAATTATTAAAGAAAGCGGTTATTAGACCTTTACATAAAAATGGTTGTAAACAAGAGGTAATAAATTATAGACCAATTGCTGTTATATCTAACATTGCAAAGATAATCGAAAAAGCAATAAAAAACAGGTTAGTCAGTTTTTGTGATAAATACAACATTATATCTTCATCACAATTTGGGTTTAGAAAGAATATGTCAACTCAGGATGCAATAGCTCACTTTACATCTAAGATATATAGAGCAGTTGATAAAAAAATCCTGCAATGGCAGTATTTATAGACTTAGCCAAAGCCTTCGATACAGTAAATCATGAAATATTACTCAAGAAAATGGAAATGTATGGTATTAGAGGAGCCACTTTAAACTTATTCAGAAACTACTTAACAAATAGAAGACAATGTGTTAAAATAGGAACAGAGTACAGCAGAGCCACAGGGCTCCATACTAGGTCCTATCATGTTCAATCTATACATTAATGATCTATTTACAATTCAAACGGAAGGTAGCATAATATCCTTTGCCGATGACACTGTAATTTATTATGAGTCAACAAGTTGGAAACAACTTCATGAAAATGTGGAGAATGACTTAATGCATATATTTCAGTATTTCAATAATAATCTTTTAACTATAAATACACAAAAAACTAATTACATGGTATTTACATCCTATGCCAAGTACCTACCAGCTCTCAACCCACTGAAAATTAAACACCAAAACTCAACGACAAGAATTATGTCCAAAAAAAGTGTAAAATATTTAGGTATTAATATAGACACTTACTTAAAATGGGACGTACAAATTACAAATACCTGTAAAAAATTACGAATGATGCTTTAGAAATTTTAACAGCTTTTATCTTCGATCGTAAAGGATTTCAAAGAATATATTCTTATGAGTAATATTTTAATGTCATTTCAATAATTAAATTAATGAAAACATATTTTACCCGCAGTGCACTAATGAAAGCGTTACTTAGCAACCAGTAAACAAGTTGCACAAATGTCGGCCGCCATTATTATTTATGGAAAAAATGTTCGCTTTATTGTAATAGCTTCGACTTGCATTAAATGAAATCTTCAGAGTTCTTAAATCTGCTATTTCGTTTGTATTATATATTTTATTTATAGTTTATTGGTTATTTGTATCAATTAATAAAAAATTAAGTTTTTTCTTCGAAAATTTGTGCTATAATATATTCATCTGTCAAATTTGACATTTCTGTGCAATAAAAACGTAAAAAAGCACTAGTGCTTTAAAAAGCCACTTTTACAATGAAAAATGATTCAGAAAGCGTCTACTTTCTGTACGATCGTAGATAAATAAAAATAAAGAATCAATGGTGTATCTATTAGGTTGTAGAGATTGTCCAAAAGTGTATTTATAACATATTATGCAAATATTCGATTGATCTGGCAAATTTTACTAACTTGACGTATCTTCCTTATTTGTAATATTCTTTTGTTAGAACATATCTGAAAGAATACATATACTCATAACATGTTTATCAGTTATGAGAAACTTGAACCAATGAATAATTAAAATTTGTGTCATATGACAGATCAAAAAAATATTAATCACTATTTGACTGTTTTAATAGATTTGTTGATTTGAAAGATAATAGATAAATCTTGACACCTATTACAGTTTTGACCTTTAAAATTTCGAAGTTTCAGTTCCTTAAATTTAAACAATTTTATGAATTTTTTGAACTCGTCTGTCATTAGTCATCAAGTGGATATAATGAAATAGCAATCAGATTAATTAAATCAGCTGTCAAAGAACCTGTAGGTCCACTCACTTACTTAATCAATATTTCGCTAGAGAATGGATTTTTTCCTAATAGTTTAAATATAGGTATTATTAAGCCTGTATTCAATAAAGGTAACCTAAGTGATTTCAATAATTATAGACCATTTACTCTTTTATCTGTAATTTCTAAAATAAAAACTCATATATACAAGAATAATAAAATACTTTTTAAAAAACTGGAACTGAAAAGCTTTTGGTGAACATACATAAACCGGAAGTGGATGTTTACTCGAGGTGTTTTTTTTTGTTTTTTCGTGATATTCTTCTAAATATAAATTTTTTTAAAAAAACGGTTCAAACAAAAGTTAAAGGGAATAAAAAACTGAACAAGTTTTATTCGAACATATTTTTCATAAAGTTCTTAACTTTTGAGAAAAAAAATAAAAATTGAAAATTTTGATATTTTTTGCCAATTGCCAATAAACTATTAGAGTTACGTAAAACTTTTATTACAAATAATTGTAGAGAATTCAAAAGTGAACAAATCATTAAGAATAGCCTTTTTGCGTAAAAATCATAGTTTTCGAGTAAAATGTAGGGAAAGTGCTATGATGGCCACATCACCATTTTTTTACATTGAGGTATAATTTATTATCTGCGGACCATGTATTGAGACCATCCAAATCTTCTTGATTTTTTTACCTGTCATGCTGACATTAACAGCTAAAAAGTATCTCCTAAAAGGGGACAAAAGAGGAAATGAAAACATTTATAAATAAATTCGAAAGCCCAAGAGGATAGTTACTCCCTCAACATCATGGAAAAATATGGGTCTGAATGGAAGAACACTTTGCGGCTTGAATTTGACGTATGTTTAAATTGAGTTTTATTATATTTAATTTTCAGGAAAGGGGTCTAATAAATAAATAGATGACAGTCTTTAATATTATGAACGATCTTGAAGAGCAAACTTGCAATGATTTATAATTTCGCTTATACAGCTTCAGTGTGATCCTTGTGGGACCCCTGATGTCACTGATAAGGCTTTTGATATCTTATATCTTGATTAAAATTAAAACATCAATTTAATAGAATTAGTGTTAAAACAATAGGGTTTTAATTTAATTCAACTCCATAAAATGGCTTTAAAAACCAACTTAGTAATGTGATTCCAAGCCATTTGATGAGACATGTTCATAATCCAGTAGATCAGAGATGATCTATCGATTATCTGGTTGTTTATTATTTATCATGAATACCACTGCAATTGATTAGCGATTAATACGTCAAAAAGTTTTGGTGTTACAGACCGAATTGCTACCTATCTGTAATTTTGCAAATCATTTTAAGATCGCTTTCTAAAAGTTGGGTGAATGTAGCTGAATTTCTATTTCGATGACATTACTGCCGAACTAAAATCGCTATAGAAATACATAGAGGCAATAGACAATTTTAAAGAAAATATCTAGATATTCGATTAGGTCCATAGCTATCAGATGGCTTAAGTTTCAAGATCGAATTGAAAACATATTCAATGCTGACAATCAACCTGTTACCTTTTTTTTTTCATGAATATAAATTCCACCTCACTAAAATTCTAGACAGCAAATTTATATAGAATATAGAAACAAACAGAAAATATTTTTTATTCGAATGAAAAAACATTTGATAAATTTGACAGATTTATAATATATAATTTCAGATTTAACAGAATTGACAGATTCTTCTGTCATATTCAACAGATTTAATAGATTCGAGAAATCTAACATATTTGGAAATCTACAAGTAAGCGATATATTTTAGAGATTTGATGAACATTATTTTTCAAATTTAATCATATTAATAATTCGTCTGATTAAACAAACTGATTTGACAGATGACAGGTAAATCTTTGATAAATATGACATATTTTTATATAACACATATATTCAACATATTTGAAACTAAGTACAATGTACGCTAATTTTAAATGTAATAAAATTGACATATTTAAGTATCTGACAAATTTAAAAAATTTAATATATTGGTAATTGCATATTTAATATAAATGATTTCATAAAATTAAGAAATGAATGATTAAAATACGAGGATGGATCAAATATAAACCAGAATTATTTATTTATCTATTGCCAAGTGAAGTGTTAGCCGCGGTACCGCTGAATGTGTTGGATGTAAATATTAAGGGTAGGGGAAGATGCCGGTTTGGATGACTAATATTTATTGCTGCCAGTAGCACCATATCGGAGGACGAGGTACATACGTCTGTTGAGCGACGAATCATCACTAAATTTTTGGCTCGGGAAGGAGTAAAACCTTCTGAAGTTTTTCGTCGACTGACTGAATTGCTAATTATACGCTTTAGAAATGTCCACTTGCACCCCATTTACACAAGAAAGCACGGAACTATACCTCGAAAAGTCAAATCCGTCTGTGGTAAATGTTCTTGCAACTATTTTTTGGGAATCCGAAATTTGATTCTCCTTCACGATAACGCGCGACCATACACAGCTGCTTTAACCCGAAAAAAATTGAGAAAAATCATTGACAAATATTGGAACAACCCCATAGCCCCGATGTCATACGGGGACAGACTTTTATATGTTTGATTCATTAAAAGACGAATACGGAGGACGCCATTTTCACAGTGACCAAGATGTAGAATCGTTTATATTAATTATTTTTACAATAATACATACATACACTACTCCATTTTGTTATATTTGATTCACCCTCACATTTGTCATATTTAGCAGGTTTGGTAAATTTGAACAGTAAAAAATATTAGCAAAAAATTACTATTTAACTGGTTTAAATGATTCGCTGATTTTATAAATAATCATCGATAAGTCTTGAAGTACATTTGATACATTTTACATATTAGCGAAAACACATTTGTTGGACATAATTTGAAATATAGGATTTCAGTGAAAAAAACTAACAGATTTAACAGATTTATGATTAGAAAATGATGAGTAAATGATAAAAAGTTCAAAAAATTCACATATTTTAAAAATTTATAGTTACTACGTGGTAATCCGAACTTACACTGAATTGAAAAATTCACTCTGATTTAATTCAATTTTATATTTCAATTCAGTGTTTATCGTAATTAATATGACAGATATTTAACATAAATTTAATAGACTGATAGCAAATAATTATTGCACAAGTGATATATTTCTAAGATTTGTCTTATAAACAGATTTGCCAGATTTCACACATTTAACAATATGATTCATTTGACCGAATTCACATGTGACAAAATTGGCAAATTTTAACATCTGAAGATTTAAGAGACTTGATAGATTTGACAGATCTTACTAAGTTTAATACACATAAGCAATTTTATTTAGACAGATTGTAGTTTGAATAGAATTCATTTCAAATTTGCCAAATTAATAGATTTAAATATTAATTATATTTAAGAGATCAATAGCTGATAAAATAAAATGTTGGAAAAACGAAGTGGATGAGATTTAAGAATAAAGAAAGAGATAGAAAGACATACGTGGGTTTGAGTGGAAGAACATTTTACAAGATGAACTCACCCTTCAACATGCTGCCAAAATTAGTTTGTGTTTTCAATATTTAATAAATTTAAAAAATACGAAAACATTTCGTGAATCTACAACAGTGAGTCTTACTAAGACTACAAAACAAATTAATTTGAAACAACTACTTCTCTGGCTAGTACCTCGACAGACGTTGAATAAAACAAAGTTAATTTGCGTGTTACGAATAGTACAACTATCAAAGCAACACTAATTTGAATGAAATTATTTCTGTTGAATAAACTAATAAATGATAAAATGTATTTTAGATTATTTAAATATGACTATAACATGAAAAATTATGCACAAAAAAATGTTTTCGTATTTTTAAATTTATTATTTAATTTTCTACAACGAACTAAAGGATTTTAATACATTTTATTTTTCAATATTTTTCATTAATTTTGTAATAACTACAGTTTTTTAGCAGGTATGACAAAGAATAAATAATGATATTATGAGGAGCACATCAAGGGAAAAGGTGAAGGCGAGGCAAGTGTAGGGGGTGGTGAGAGAAAAAATGGGGAAGGTGGACGGATAATAGTGTGAGAGTGATGCGTACTTGAGACCGTACTTGATGCATTGGGATTTAGGAGGTATGAAAGGTTGGAGAGAAAACAGTGGTGTCTCTTGAAGCAGATGTTAGGGGTGGAAGAAACGACGCCTGAATACATTTTGATTCAGAAAACGAAATAGGGAGAGCGTGTGGAGTAAAAATATAAGGAGAGTGGGAGAGTGGCTGGTAAATGAAATAATGGACTAGTCGAGGAAAAAATGTTGAAGGGGGAAACATGGGTAGGTGGAGAGTGGAAAGGAGGAGAATGTATGATAGGGTGGGTTTGTCAGAGAGGGTCGTGAAGGAGTGAATGTGATGGGAAGGGTTTATGAGAAGGTCAAAGGGGTGGAAATGGAAGACAGACAAGGATGTATTGAGAAAAGTGGATGCAATGAGAGCTATAGGGACCAGCATATACATTGGAGGATAACCCCATCAGAAGAGAGGAGAGGGCGAGAGACGGACAGTGGAGAGAAGAAAAAAGAAATGGATGAGCAAGGGATACGGAGAATACGGACTGTATGAGAACGGGAAGGACACGTGGAGTCGTCTAGCAGAAGAATGCATTGGGTGGATGTATGTAGAAGCGTGGGAGAGTGTATAAGAAAAGACGGCGCCATGATAAAGATACCGACGAGAATTGGGCGAGAAAGTAGGAGGAAAAGGCATGAGGAAGACAGAAGTAGCTGAATTATGTCATGTATTATAGTATAAATAGAGGAAAATGTGAAGAGGTTTTATGATAATAGACCTGTGATAAATTTCTAATTTAACAGATGACAGATTTGAACATAATTAATATTAAAACATTAAACAAATTTGATAATTTGACTGATCAAACAGATTTGAATAATTTAACAATGTACAGATAAATCTTTCATACATATTTGTAAACTCTATCACATAAAAAAACACATTTAACATATCCCACATATTTAAAAACATTTGTCGGATTTATATCCGATATATTTATGTATGTCCTTATGTACATATGATATATTTAAAGTAATAGGCAGATTTAAGCCGTAGTAAAGCCTTTATATAAAAAAGGAGATAAATCAGAATTAGGCAATCATAGACCAATAAGTTTGTTCTCTAAAATGTATGAAAAAATTATGTTTAATCGTATATATGATCTTCTAATAAAATATAATATACTAAGTGACAATCAACATGGGTTTATGAAGGGGCGTAGTGTCGATACTGCCCTTTATGACTTTATTCAGATTATTACAGATGCCTTGGAAGGAGAAACTTATCCAAGGTATTTGACATGAAATACTACTGAATAAATTATATAAATGTAACATAAGAAGTAGAGCCTAAGAGTTGTTACACAGTTACCTTACTAATCGGAAGCATTTAGTACAACTAATTCAAAATGGTAAAATTGTGAAATCACAACCGGAAAATATAAAAATGGGTTTTCCACAAGGCAGTATTCTAGGACCTCTCCCGTTCCTCATTTATATAAATGAATTTATAAATGTATTTAACAATGGAAATCATTTGTTAATAAATTACTCAGATGATACAAATATGTTGTTAAATTGTACAAATATTTCAAGCATTGAAATTGAAGGTGGAATTTTTATCGCAGAAATTCAAGAATGGCTAACTTCCTCTAAATTACTTTTAAATCTAAATAAAACAAATTGCATTTTTTTCAAAAAAACACATTGTAGATTTGAACCAACTTCACAATTAAGTTTACATGGCAATAACATTGTAACAAAAAATAATGGAAAATGTTTAGGACTAATTCTGGATGACGTTTTGTGTTGGAAAAGTCATATAGAACCCCTGTCGTCGAAATTACAACGAGCACTTTATAGTTTGCGTTTGCCTACACTACAGTGCCTTAAAAACAATTTACTACTCCTGCTTCCAGTCGCTAATCAAATTTGGGATCATATTTTAGGGCCAGTCAATTTATGTTAATAAAATATTTGTACTTCAAAAGGTTCACTTAGAACTATATTTCATTTATCATTCAATAAATCTTGCCGTGGAAAATTTAGAGAAAATAAAATATTAACCCTAGCAGGATTATATATTTATGAAATTTTAATTTTTAATTTCAAACATAAGAGCAAGTTCGTTATATATTCTAAAAACGATACTTACAATACCAGATCAAATATTTATATACCTGCGGCTTATAAGCCAAATATTGAAAGCAAAAGATTTCATTATGTGTTCTTAGAAGAAATATTTATATATAAATATATATAATACCATTGCACTTTTACAACCTACATGTATAAGGCCCTGCGTAAAATATAGACCCAATATTTGTCAAAAATTGGATTGGAATTTCTCAAAATACAAAAACAGGAATTATTTTGAGATTGCTAAAAAATCAAATTTAACAAGGCAATAAATTTAGAAACATAGTGACAGTAAAAATTTAAAACCATACACCATAGCAGAGAATCTAATTTTGCCAGAAAGATATGAAATGGTTTAAATTATGTTTGGGGATTATGCAAAAAAAAATTATGAAAATCACGCTTTCGGACGACACAATTAGAAAAAATAATATTAAGAAGAAAGTTAATACACAGCTTTGCAAATCGATGAGTCCACCGACATTAACAGTATAGCTCGCCTGATAGTATTTGTTCGTTTTATTAATGAAAATGAAATAGTGAACTAATTTTTATGCTGAAAACACTTGCTAAGCGCACAACAGGAAATGATATCTTTGAATCAATTTCGTCATATTTAGATAAATTTCAAATAACATGGGTCCAAGGATTAGGAATTTGTACCAATGGTGACTCTTCAATGGTCAGCTCTATTAAAGGATTTATTGCTTTTTCGAAGAAGAAAAATCCAAACATCTGATTGACACACTGTTTTCTGCATCTAGAAACTTTTGTATCAAAAACTTAACCTGCCATATTAAAATCCGTCTTAGACCAAACTTTGTGCATCTATAAAAGTTCAATACGATTCTTTACTTCTGGAAACTGAGGTAAGTTGGTTATCATGTGGTAGTGTTGAACCGAATTTTGAAACTAAAGAATGAATTTTGAAAACGAAAAGTAACAATATTTTTTAACCTTATTTAACCAACAATATTTAGTGCATGAAAATGGCATATTTAGCCGATAGTTTTAATTACTTAAAAACAGTTAATTTTAGTATGCAAGGTAAAAACAAAAATATTTTAACATCCTCTGATAAACTATCAGCATTTCGAAAGAACATTGCTACAATTTGCAGTAGTTCCGCCAAAAATTTTCAAACAGCAAAGTTCTCCTTTATTACCAAATGGTTAAGAACCACTGTGTTAGATTCTACAAATTTGATATAGTATACGCAGTGAGATCTGCTGTGTAGTACATATAAATACTGTGTGACAAATCGACAGGTGGCAGGTTAAAAATACTTGATTTTAAATGAAATTAAGTCGGCAGATTTAGCTATCTATCTGATTTACCGGATTTGTTAGATTTGACATGGCAGATTGCAGGTTTGAAATAATTGATGCATTTTCCAGATATAATAGATTTTACAGATTACATATCGACATATTAAATATCGGTTAAATTCAATAAATTATAATAATATGTAATAATAATAATCTTTGTTTGCACTAAACAAAGGAAGGAATGTGTAGATAAGTTGGAGGTGACGTGGGATCATATGCTATGTGATAAAAATTTAATAAATGAAGACATTCATATATACGATAATAAATATAATAA
This sequence comes from Ontholestes murinus, assembly GCA_963969525.1. Taxonomy (NCBI): domain Eukaryota; kingdom Metazoa; phylum Arthropoda; class Insecta; order Coleoptera; family Staphylinidae; genus Ontholestes; species Ontholestes murinus. The sequence goes on from OZ018387.1 coordinate 90,641,537, forward strand.
AATATATACAAAGATACAATGAAAACACGTAAAATAGTTGAAAATAAAAACTAATAAATTAATTAAACTATCACAATATTCCATTTACACTATTTAAAAATCCAAACTGGATGAAAGTGCACTATATACGACGATTAAAAATGTAAACATTTCTGAATGCTGTAAAATGCATTTTCACATATATAGGTCCGAATAGATTTTTAAAATTGTTTTAATCAAGAGATTTAACATAACTTGGTAAATTATTATAAAATTAAGGCCCGTGGAAGCTGAAGAAAGGTTTGAGTGAGTGTAGAAGATGACTAGATTATGTATAAAGGTTATCATGCTTATTATTAAGATGCTGTACGCCAAGTGGCATAATATTTTAGTTATCTATAACATTCCTAACAATCAATTGGTCTTCCGGAGTTGTAACCTTTTTCTTGCCATGAGTGGTGTTTATTTTGAAATTTTTACTATACACAATATTATACAATTTAACTTTACGTTTCAATTTTGCGTTTCGAAATTGAAATCTTAGGGTTGAATATGCATTCAAAAGAGACTGAAATTTTTGGTATGATCGTATAGAACTTATGATTAGATTGGAAGTTTCTTCAATCTAAATTGACATTTCTATCATAGTAAGTTACGCTCAATCAATATGAAATAATGAATACAACGTTTTGACTTTGTTGACTAATTAATGACACATTAATTGATTAGCCGTTAAGGCCCTAAGTTAACTTAACTTAATTATACGTCTTAGAAATTTAAATCCAGACACTTTTGTAGTATTGATTTACTAAATAATAAATTTCATTAATTAGTCAGATTTGTCATGACATTTTAATATTTGAACGCCGTTATATAAAAATAAACGCATTCATATATTGGCGTCTCCTGTGCATATGCACACAGCACGTGCAAAGACGGAAAAGCGACGCCGCCGCCAAAGAGAAAAAAACGGACGCTGAGAAAATTGAGTTCGCCTTTAATGGCGCACACTGGGACACGCCGCTAGCTGTTGGCCTAGGTTATAGGGGCGCAGAGACCGCTTAATGGTCTATAAATTTACACAACACTATTTACACCGCTAGAAGTAAAAGAGAAAAACCATTATAATAATATGGCAAACGAAAGTATCTAGTAGGCGTGGCTATACAAATATAAGGCCACGCCTACTAGCAACACTTAAAATAAAATAATCAAATAGGGCTTATACATTTTGATAAATCAAGTAATATTATTCATATTAAATAACTTAACTATTTTTGTGCATATTTAATGAATGATATTTTTATCTTGAAGGCATTAAAATACATCTTAAAATAAACTTAATAGGACTTTATCGCAACATAGAGTTTTGTTCCATTTCTTTCTAAACTCTAGTGATGGATCACGGTGATTCGTCTCCATCACTTGTGTGCACTTGTCTGCCACCCTCACACATCAATAAAGACGTCTGCGCGTGTGTGCGCGTATGTTTGCGGTCAGGATATTAGAGTCCGTTTTACGACTTCCACGAACTAATCCGCCGCGCAAACATTTGCCGACGTCCCTCTTACTCAAACATGTTTCCACCTGGATAAGGATTTATGCAAAACGGAAAATCGATGGGAGAGATGGTGGCGGATGCATTCCGGAGGGAGGACGTGTGTGGAACGCGCGGAGTATGCAATTGGGTTTGTCCCCGTGCGGATGGAGCGCTTGAAATATTTACGCCGGGGTCGTAAATTTTTCCCCGCGGTGTAACACGCGAACGTATATGTATGCATATCAATTTATAAAGAAGATCGAATAGATTATGTCTTGAGTGCTTCAAGTTTATCCATGTATTTCGTTTGTTTAAGCTGCTACGTTAAAATAAGTTCGTGAATATTCGAATAATGTAATCTATATATTTAGTACAACTCTTATCAAAATCTTAGAACGGAATTGCGAAATGACGTGTAATAAAATTCTGTATATTTTAAATTTTCAAAATTCTCAGAAAATAAAACAAAAATCTGTACCACCAAGGTAACTAAATATACAAGTAAATCAATAAAGAATCGAACACTAATTAGAAGACAGTAAAAGAAACAACCTAGTCAAGGGGGCACAACGGGCCTAATGAGGCCTAAGTGATTTGATCGCCCTTGGCAAACTCTATCCAGATCCAGAGGAAACAAGGAGTATAGCTTTTCTATATTTGGCATATTTCTCTATCACATAACTTAAAATATACTCTGCTATTTCTGACTTCTTAATCCCTTCTTCTCAATCTCGTCTGTATCTTTACCCTTGTCAGGTCTTCATTCTTCTACTCTCTCCTCTTCTACTCCCTTCTACTCCCTTGCATTCCTCTGTCAGATGACTCCATGCATCCTTCCAGTCTTCACACAGCACGTATTTTCCGCATCCCTCGTCCATCCATTTCTTTCTTCCTCGGTCCTCCGTCGCCCTTGCCAAGGTCACAATCTCCTCTCTTCTGAAACGGTTATCCTCCAGACACCTTGGCCTCCTAACATGTACTTCATATTCCCCTCATTATATCCACTCTTCTCATAAATCCTTTCCTCTTATGCCTCTCCACATCATTCGCTTTCTCATTCACCCATCCCTCCATATTCAACCCTTTAATGTTGACCGATATAAACTAAAATTTAATTTCACTTCTGAACTAAACACGTTTACGTGGAATTTCGAATTTTCTTTCTTTCTTACGGCGTGAAAACTCGATTTGACGACACCGACGAGAACTCATCGTTTTCGTCGCCAGGGGATGACTCATTAACATCGCAGTAATAGTAAAATGTCGCGTCGGGAAATTTCCTCGCTTCTCGTATTAAAAATAATGAAATCATAGAGACAGTCATAAACATATTTCTATACATGCGCGTCGCACGCTCGATTAGATTTCCAAATTGAAAACTAACGAGAGAACGCGTTTAAAAAAAACTCACACACACACACACACACTAATGTTTTCCACCCTGGTAGATTTGATTGCGAGACTAACTTTAACCGATTCATCAATTTGTCAGTCGGCGGAAAGTTTATTTGCGGAATTGACTTGTCTCTTTAGCTTTAGCATGATTAAATGTAACGATGCAAAAACAAACTATTGGATTTTTTTCGTTTATATCTATTCAGTAGTGTATTTTCAATACATTCATTACATTGCGACTAGTAAATACTAAAAACACAATTGGAATCTCTGCTATACAACATTTTTTTTTTTTTTTTTTTTTTTTTTTTTTTGAAGGGACCGCGGTGGTATAGGAGGTGAATGCCTGCTCACGGGCCACGAATTGTAGGTTCGAATCCCAGCCAAGCGGTGGATTTTTTTAAGTGCAGATCTATCAATTTTAAAAACATATATTTTTTTCGATCTGAAATTATACTGAAAATATATTTTATGGACCCCTCTACTTGAAGCGTACTTTATTTCTAAGAAAAAAAAATGTAAATCTTTTCATATCTATTATAATAAATCACACCGAGGTCCTATTTGGGTGTGTTAAAGTAAAGAAAACCAGCGCGTTCGTGTACTTAACTCGTCTCCGCCGTCAGGTCTGTTTAAACGGGACGATACATTTTATTTTAGTGGCTGACACACGCCGACGGAACGAGGGAAAAGTGGCGCATTTCCATGTGAATCCGTGAAATTTTCGAGACTCGCAAATTTACGACACACTGAATGTGGTCATACGTGCAGAAACATCTCCGCCGCCCCCCACATAATTTCACAGTTGCTGCACAAACACACCGTACGTACGTGCACGTCCCGGAGGGAAATATTTGCGCTATTTTGTCAGTCCGGCATCACTTAACTATGGAATTAATCGTTTTATAAAATGCACAGTTATACGCTCCGACGAAATAAACTTGGATTAATAAAAACCCGAGCGAGCTACAAAATGGACATTTAACAGCAATGTGAAGACTATGTGTACATAACAAGCACGAAAATTTAGTATTTTTTTATATATTAAAAAAAATCATTGTCATTGTATTATTATATTAATTGTTCAACCAATAATAATGGTTAGATCTCCCGGCATATGTCCTAATTGCCATCGATACGACCACCTCTAGTATGGCTCGGGCTTGTCCGGCCGAGCCTGAATCCTACACCTGGTCCAACCCACCCTTACTCTGCACTTGGAGATTAGCGAATTGAGTCCTTTGGTTCTTCAATGAGGGCTACTCTCAGGCTCTTTCCATATGGTCGGATCCACTTAATCTGGACCGACCCGCTGATTCCCAGAGCAGCCTCCAGTGCTTCGTCTGTTGCTTCGTCTGCGAGGATTACTTCAGCGACCTCTCGTGAACCCCGGTCTTCCCTCGTCCTTAAGTATGGTTCCTATTTTCTTTTGAACCTCCTCACCGTTAGCTCCTCTCTTGAGCACCAGCACTAGTTTTACCACCAAGCTCCTCTTAGCCTTAGCTACTTCTGAGCTCGCGTTTGTCCCAAGCCCTTTTTAAGTGTTTCCATAATCGTGCTGTGCGAGGAATCTAGTTTCCACCATTGTCCTAGTGAGTCTTGTCCTGATTAGGGCCATGATGTTCTGTCCCTGGACGTGGGCTCGTTAGTCGAGCTCGTTCTCGCTTCTCCGGAGCCAGAATTTCCAGTTGCCTATTTATCCTTGTTAATGAACGCCAGTTTGTTTTTATTGGACTATTTTGAGGCCTCGTCTCTCCATGGGGGTTCACACACAGGCCAGTCTTACTCGGTCTGCTTGACGCCAATTCACTCGACGATGCCGTCGACCTTGCTTGTCAAGCTTTGCTGTCAAGTTTCTCCCTTAGGCTAGCGTTGCCTTTGCCTTTAGTTTTGGTGGCCGCCTTTATCTGAGAGACCTCACCGGAGCAGCTCGCTTTGCCTGAATGATGACATCAGCCACTTCCGGTCCCTTCGAAGTCCCTTTAGTCATCTTGTCTAACTGGTTGATCAAGCTTTTTAAGATACGCACGTTTTCCTTAATCTCCAGCTTCGTGTTGGGTTTGTCTTTGATTAGCTTGGCAAGATTCGTAGCAACCTTCTTAAGCTGTGAGGCTGAATGGGCTTTTTCGGACATTATTTGCCGCGTATTCTTCGCTGCTGAAATTTTCTCCACTTTTGGCCAAATTTTGAGGAGACCACTGATGGGTTCCTCAAAAATTTGGGGGGTTTTTCTTGGACAACCTCGCGGGTGTACCCTTTATGACTATTTGCTCAATCGGGCCCCAATTAACACGAAAAAACGGTGATAACTCTTTGTTGTTCGTTTTTTTTTTGGGGGAGGCGATTGACCGCCCCAAAAATAAATACGGGCCCTCGTCCGATCACCTACCTGAAAATATCTACAAATGCCAAGATTAATGCCTCTTCTCTGAATGCAAAGACAAAGAAAACGATTATCGCATGAGAAAAGTTATCCAAATCTTCCAAATTATACGGATTACCAAAAATCTTCAAAAAGATGCACCACTCAGGTCGATTATAAGTTCAAGAGATTTGTCGGCAAATCTATTGGCAAAATACCTATCAAAAGATTTACAATTATATGCCAAATCTACAGCTTCATACATAAAACTCTCACAACATTTTTTGGAGCTCATGAAATCTCACAAATTGAACGAAAACGACGTTATACTAAGTTTTGATGTAGTTTTCTTGTTTATAAAGTACCAATGAATGGGGCGCTCTCCAGCCTCGAAACAAAACACTCCGTTCCCGGCTATAAATTAAACATAATGAAGCATTGTAAATCAAACAGCTATTTTATAATATTGCCAAAATAAAAGGAACACTAATGGGATCGCCACTATCACCTATTCTCGCCAGCATATTTATAAAACACTTCGAAACCCGGGAAATTAATTCAGCATCACGTAAACCATTTTTATGGCTACGTTACGTGAACGATACATTCGTAACTTAACAGCATACATTTTAAAACCAAATTCACAATAATAATAATAATCTTTATTACTCAACAGGCAAAGCCCAATTACACAGTAATACAGTGAGGAATACAAAACAGTATGATTACAAATTAAAACTAAAACTAAGTACTTAAGCTAAAGAACTATGATTATCATGTATTTAAAAGCATAATCACATACACACATAAAACTATTAAACAAAATTACAGTAATTATATACCATATTAAAAATTAAAGACTATACAAAAATGTTTTAAATTGACTCAAGCTACAGTTATATATCTTCAAATTAGATGTAATCTTGTTATGAAATTAGCATATTCTGTTTATAGGAGAAGTTGAATTTGCTCGTGGAGAATAGAAAAAAGTAGAATTTCTAATGACAACCTATGATCATGGAAGTTTAAATTAACTAATAGTTTTGGACAATCAATTAAGTTGTGACTGATTTCAAATAGAATTATTTGCCCCTGGATGTATACCTCATGGTTAAATCCCTGGGGTGGATATATTCCAGATTTTCTAAACCAGAGTATTTTCCACTAATTGAAAATGATTTTGCCCCATATTCAAGAACAGGTCGCACAAATAAGACGTACCGAGAAATTCAAAGTCTTTTGATTTGTTAATAATTTATTGACACGACACCAGTCTGATACGATATTAAGTGCACTCTGTAGAGAGATACAAGACGATGTGTCAAAAATCGGTGATTATATTTTGAAATCATTAACGAATAACGGGTGGTGATGATGTAAGGAGGTACTTAAATCATTAACGAAGAGAAGGAAAAGTAATGGCCCATTTACTGTTACTTGTAGATGTCGGTCGCATAAATATGATTTTAATAGGTTAATAAGATGTGAAGACCGATTTCAGCAATAAACTTGCTGAAAATAGCATGGCCTACACGATCAAAGGCCTTGCTGAAATTTGTGTATAAAAGTTTGCCTAAAATTATAGTTACTTAATGTTAGATATTTATCAAATTTATCTGAGTTATGCCTGATATAACAAACGCAATTAAAAATATACAGCGATATAACTGTTAATCCATCCCTCTAACTATCCTAGCCTCCAACATTCAGACTATCCACCTTGAAAGCAAAGCCTCTACAGCTTCATTTCTAGATGTCCAGAAAGCCTTTGACTTTGTATGGCATCAAGGCTTATTGTACAAATGCCACCTCCTAAACATCCCTCCTCACATCATTTATATAACGTTAAAATCCATAACTCTGTCTCTCCTTCTTCTACCCCCGAACAAGGACTTCTTCTTCAAGGCTCCCCTCTTTCACCTCTATTATACAATATTTTTAGTTTCGACATCTAGAACCCAGATCCTCTCTACTTCAATCCATCCAAATATCTCCTGCAATTTGCAAAAGATACTGCCCTAATTACACATGCTCTCACGTTACCAAAAGCCCTTCAATTCCTCCAAGAGCTTATTGACTCCCTTCAGCAATGGTTTGCGCATTAAAATGTATCCCCATAAATCATTTATTATTCCGTACCACCAAACAATAATTCCCCTTACAATGTCTCAATTTTCCAAACTATTACCCCCCTCAGTTTCTGTTAAGTACCTAGGCATAACCATAGATCCAAAAATCAATTTAAAAAAATACACTGCTACAATGAAAATTTACCACCAGGGCAAAACCATTTAGATGCTTAACATGTAAAAATAATGGTACTACTTCTAAAACTGCAGTAAAAATATACAAAATGATTTGTCGCCCATTACTGGACTATGGTTGTGTCCTTTATCTAAATCCCACCAATCCAACCTCCCGTAATATACAAGTTAGCGAGCGAGCATCCCTTCGTACCCTAAAAAAACTCCGTCATCATCTCAATCCTTTACATAATTTTAATGATTGTTGAGTTACGTGAAGATGTACTGTACTATAAATGAAAGATTGAGTCTCCTTTCTTCACAAAATTTATTGATCGCAAATGTACATTTCGGTCATAATGTGACCATTTTCAATGCTAAACTATATACAAAAACAAATTAATGTCAACTTTGTAATTTAATTGTTTTGCAATTACAAAGTTGACATTATCAATAAAATCATTAATAAACATAATTATAGATTCAAAATACAAAATTTAACGAAATTAACTTCTATTAGAGACGCCCCCAAAAAAGAATACGTTAAATTATTTTATGTCCCACAACTTACAAACAAATTGTATAAACTTTGTAGAAATTTCAATTTAATTCCAGCATTTTACACTAATACTAAGTTAAGAAATAACCTCGGAAACACTTTTAATAACAATGACTACCTCTCTTTATCAGGCATTTATTCCATAGAGTGCTGCAATTGCGATAAAATTTACGTTGGTCAAACCCAACGCAATTTGCACACTAGATATAAAGAGCATACTCTACATATTAGGAATATGAATGCGAACAAATCAGCTGTAGCCCACCATGCTATCAAAACAGGGCACAAATTTTCCCTAGATAAAATGAAATTATTAAAATTCTCTAGCAATTACAGACTTAATACTCTTGAGGCAATAGAAATGAAAAAAGTGGAAAACCGGCTATTAATCTTCGATTTAAGCCCATTAGTTAATCCTTTCCTTGAACTAATCACACCGCTCTAATCCCCAGTTAACCCAAACAGTATTATTGTAATCTTCGTTACCTATTTTTACCGCCCTCACTAATCTGTATTTGTTTAGGTATAAATACTTGCTAATTTGTTTTTGTATTTAGTTTAGCATTGAAAATGGTCACATTGTGACCGAAATGTACATTTGCGATCAATAAATTTTGTGAAGAAAGGAGACTCAATCTTTCATTTATAGTACTTTACATAATCGTTCTAATCAGCTCCTTTATGACACTACCTTAGTTATTCCCATCTAAGAACGCCTTCGATTCCTATCAGAAATATTCTCCAAAAATCCTTTCAACTTTCACATATTATCCCTATACTGTATTCCTAGAAACCCAAATCTAATTCCTAAATTTAAAAACCCACATTCTACCATTTTTATTTATTTCATCTCATCATTTCATGCATCTACTCATTAAAAACTGACGCCATATGACTGGATAAATCAAGGCAGAAAGACCTCTGGTCGATAGCCATTTGATAGATTAACATACGAACACCTCATCAATTATTTACTATTTAAAGTTACATTTCATTGTACATATTTGTCAATAAAGATGTATATACAGGGTGTCCCGTTAATGTGGGGAAAAGAAATCAAACATTTTGAAACTTTGAAGACAAATTCCGGCTTAACCGTACATTTTTGGATATAGATAAGTTGTGTTAAATCATCATATTTTTACCCCAGGAATCTATGGTCCAGCCATTTCCCCGCATTAACGGGGCACCCTGTATATACAGGGTGAGTTTTTTTAGATGTTCTCTATGGGGATCTCTGAAACTATAAGGGATAGAGAAACGGTTAAATGGAGAAAGAAGTGTGGATGAGACGAATAAAATTCCACTTTCAAAGTTTCCAAAACAGTCAATAGAGAATTAACATGAGCAAAATAATATTATATTTTTAAAACATCAATTGTAATAAATTTTCGCATTTGCCAAATGACAAAACCATGTTTTGACATTTTCTTAGATATACTATCAACATGCATGTTCTATTTCAAATTCGAATCTATTAAAAGACTCAAGAAATTGACGGAGTTACTGTGTTTTAACGACTTGTTATTCACACGCACCAATAGACTGTGATTTAAAATATATTATGTCAGCATGATTAGATCTATATAGACAACTTACATATATAGCGTAATCATTTAATTAGAACTTAATACTGGCATATTCGAACAACACGTCCGTTTTATTGCAATTTTTAATTTTGCTTATTTAAAAATTTAAATTATAACGGGTGTCCAACAATTATTGCAGTCCCGGGTGGCGTTGGAATCAAAAACGTAGGTCAATTCTTGTGCCAAATAAATGAACTGTCAAACATAACCTAAATGTGCATTAAAAATGTCAGTTCATTTATTTGCAACATGTAAGAATCGACCTACGTTTTTTATTCCAACGCCACCCGGGACTGCAATAATTGTTGGACACACTGCCTCCTCTACCATGCTGCCTACAATGATAGCCGCCTAGAACATATGATTTTAATTATATTTCATCAATGTCCATATAAGTAGACCATGTTTCTGATAAGCAGTTAACTTCAGGAAAATTTAGTGATTCTAAAAGAAACTCTAGATCGTCTACTTTATTGCGTATACTTCTAATAGTTTAAGTTAAAAATAGTTAACCCACATTGACTTGTTGACGCGCCTAGCTGACTTGAAGCCGTGTTGGTTAAATTTGGATTCTTTAGGAATCTGAATCTATTAATTTTTTAATTTATAATATTCTTAATAATTTGCTCAATTTTTAATGTTTATATTTATTATTCGTTTTTGAGATACAGCGCCCACTGACATTTTCATTCACGAAAACTATTCTATATAAGGATAGTAAAAAGACCTAAACCTAAAAAATCATCGATTGTTCGAATTTTTTATAAAAAATACTTAATCTCTTTCTATTTAAAAAAATTATTGATATATTAGAATTTTTAAATTTCCCAAAGGATAAAAGATTTATATAAATTTGATGACACATTTTATTAAAGAATATCCTGAATCAGTCTATTGTTAAAAATCAAAAAAAATTATTATTAAATACATAAACATTTTATTTATTTTTAAATGTTCTTAATTCGTAATTCTTAATGTAAAATTTAGGAAGCCAATAGTCGAGCCAGTTTAGTGATTAGTGAAATAATACGTGAATTTATTTAGGTCAAGTGCTTAACTGATTTTATAATTATAAATTGAAATAAAAAATATTTTTGAAAAGTTTTAGAACTTAATCACTATAATAACGCAGAAGAACTAATAAATTTAACAGAATAGTAACCAACAAAAAAAAAATCTAAAAATCAAAGCCCAAATGAATGCATCAACGTAAATCAGATATCCAGTGAACAGACAAATTTCTGAAGCTCATAGTCATAAAAAAGAAAAAGTAAGTTTAAAATATACTAAAATAAATTTACAAGAAAGTACCATGAATATTTGAGAAGAGAAATTTGTAGTTAAAGTATGGAGATTTTGCCTACGAATCTGCTTGCGATAATCGTTTTAACCTCTGAGGATAAAGCAAAATAACAGAAATAATAATATTATCATAAATTAAAAAATTACATTAAGACACGATACTAGATTTTGATGGAAATATGAAAAGTCACAACTCTTGCAATATTTATTATTAGGTATTTATTTTCGAACCAAGCCAATCCTAATAATTCAGAAAATAATTTTCTAATAATAATAATAATAATATAATAAATTTATTAAACGTAACCTCCATTTACATAAGAAACAAATTGCACTTACGATTGTGTATAACAATAACGGATATCAAAATTAAGATGAAATTTTTTAAGTTCGGTTATAAAAATAGACTGCTACCAAATAAATCAATATTATTATTATAATTTAAATGATTAGCAACAGTCGCAAATCTGTAAAGTGAATGATTTGAATCATAATAAAATAAAATTTTAATAATATAAAAGATTAGAGACAGTAGATCTGTCATCAAGAAATACGTGTTGATTATCAACTATAATATTCCTTGCTAAATATCGCAATTGTATATAAGTCAGCATATCTAATATTTTAGGGATACAAGTTTGTACAGAAGCACGACGATTATAGTAGTAAGTAGGATTTTGCGCCTTTTTTGAATAGACATAATAAGAGATTTACTAATAAAAAAAAATAACTGACTGTACAAATAGCCAGTAAATAGGCTCAGAAAGAGTATATATACATTTATAAAGAAAAACATCTGTAATACTATCTGGACGATGATATTAGACAATTATTTTAAAAGCACTACATATTTAGATTCTTTTCTACAAAACCAAATCCCAATCTACATCAGCAATAGCATTATTAATAGTCGCTTCTTTTGTAGTTATAAATGGTTAAATTGCGCTGTTCAATTTTAAAGATGGCGCTGAGTAAAGACACACGTGAATCTTTAATTAACGTGTTAAATAAATTAAAAAAGCAAGATTTAATTTATATCACCATTAATAGAGAGGTGCCATCTGGATATCAAGTGAGTGAGCTCTTAAATGATAAAATGATATAATACGAAGTGCATCACCAGAAGCAAACATGGAAAACCAAACAGTACGGGAAAAATAATCATTAAGCAAAAATTATAAGATTATTAGAAAAACATGATCAGATACAGGTTAATTGTTTAAATGAAACAAATTTAAACAAACCAAAAATCAGCCAAGAAACAAACCCCAATGCTATGAAATCAAAATTTCTACCAGAAAGGGATATACAATCAATCACCTGGCAAGTGGGGACATCTTTAAATGATAAGTCTAAACATTAGGAATCAGAAAAAGGAGACAATGAATATATAAAAGACGGAAATACTATCTTGCGCAGAACTCTAACTGAGGCCGTTCAAAAAATTAATCCTTCACAATTCACAAGATGCGTTAAATAATGTAATTCCAAGCACGTCAGATGGAAAGAATGGACAATAGGAAACTCAAAGAAATCAAAGGAGAACACCGAAAGTCAATTAACAGCAGTGCCTAGAATATCCTGGTATTTTTAGGTAGGGCAAATCCGAATACAACTACGAATGATGTAATTACATATATAAGGAACAATATATGCTCCACCAGTTTTCTCGAAGTTACACCGTTAACAATTTCCAAAGATAATGAAATCGCATTTAAAATCGGCGTGAATAAAAAATTCGTGGAAAATTTTCAGAATGCTGAGATATGGCTGTTAAACATTAAATTGCAACGATATTCTTTTTTCGCCGAGCGTAAGAAAACAAAAAAAACAGAATAGATTCAAATAATAAAATTGATCCGAATGTTATAAAAATAATACATTTAAACGTACAAGGCATAAACAACAAAATAAAAGAAACCAATGTTTTCAATAATTTAGAGCAACTTACATTTTTAATTTTTATGTATTACTGAACATTGGTGTAATGTGATTAATATAGATTTTATGCCGTTAAAAAACTGCACAGTAGCTACAAACTTTTATAGATCTTCATATTCTCGCGGCGGAGTTGCAATATATAGAAATAATGAATTTGAAGCAAAACCTTTGCATTTTATATCTAATATAGCAATATACAGACCTCCGTCGAGAGATTTTGATACGTTCATTGACATTAATATTGAATCATATTTGTGATATAAGCGACAATATTATATTATGTGGAGACTTAAATATTAACGCTCTTATGGAGACAACAAACCAAAAAAATCTGTTTGATCTATTACAATCATATCAATTACATTATTTATGTACAGATTTAACACGTATTTTTACGAATAAAAATAATCATACTACAACCTAAGCTATTGACTATCTTGCTTGTAATCTACCGCCTGAAATATTGACATGTTATATCATAGAACCGCTTATTTCAGATTACAAAGCGAAATGTTTACAGCTAACAACCCACCAAATTACACAATAATGAAACGTATCCTTACAAAACAGGGAATGGACAACATTAAAGATTAACTACAACATACTAATTGGAATATTCTATATTCACCCTCGAATATTGACAAATCATTTAGTTCAAAATAAATAAACAATTAACTTTGTTGGTATCACTTTTAAGTTTTTAGTTAATTGTTTATTTATTTTGAATTATCAAAATGTATCACGAAGTGAAAGCCTCCACATTTACTTATTTAAATCTTTTAGTATTTTTATAAACATTTTAAAAAGCAAAATTGAATCTCATTCCAGTATTATTAGGTATAAAAGTGGAAACAACAATTCATATTGAATATGAATTTTTAACATATAACAGCCTCATCAGTTAATATATGGAAACAACGACTTACTGTCGATAACAAATCAAATTAAATCAGCATCAACAAGACACGAACTAAACGATTTATTCTGGTTGAAAGAAAATTTTAAGTGTAATTACCCAAAGTTACTATATGACAACAAAAAAGGCTTATAAGTTTTAAATCAAATAACACAAAATGACTATTATACAAATATTTTTAATGATGCTTCCAATAAATCTGCTAAGATTTGGGAATTGGTTAATCAAAAAATGAATAATCGTAAAATAAATAAAATCGTTGATAATGGTACAACATACAATAAACATGTTGATATAGCTAATATATTCGCACATTATTTTGCAAACGTCGTGCGAGACAGTATGATACAACAGTTTTGAGCAAACATATCAGGGGACTGATATCCAGATGGATGTCCAGCGTTTCCAAAATCTTTTGTATTTTCGCCAATGGATGGAAGAGAAGTTCAACTGAAAATTTTTAAATAAAAAAATAAAAAGAGTACGGGCCATGATGGACTATTAACATCTTTTATCAAAATTGTATCAAATGATTTAGTGAAACCTTTAAACTATTTGATAAATAAAGCGACTGAAGAAGGAGTTTTCCCAACAGTTTTAAAATCCGCAGTGGTGATACCTATCTTCAAGAAAGAAGACCAAAGTCTTAAGGACAACTACCGGGCAGTTTGCCTGTTAAGTGTATTTTCAAAAATAATAAAAAGTGTTGAGAGAGAGCGTTTATGGAGTTTCTTAAACAAGTTCCAACTACTGTTGAATGAACATGGATTTAGACAATCTTTTTGAACGGAGACCGCTTCCTACCAAATGATTAGTCATGTCAGCAAGGAATTAGATAAAAAATATTCCGTAGCAGTGTTACTTTTTGATTTGTCTAGAGCATTCGATACGGTTAATACATAGTTTGTGAAGTATAAATTGGACAAATTAGGAATACGAGGAAATATTTTAAAATTTTTAATTTCTTTTTTGATTAATAGAAAATTTTATCTAAAATGTAACAGTGCGGAATCAAATGTACATGATATCAACACAGAAGTAGCAACAGGGTCAGTTTTAGGTCCACTAATATTTTTATTGTATATAAACGACATAAACAAAAGTAAATACAGAATATTCCGGATGTCGAAGAGGATACTAGCTCCCTCAACATCATGGTAAAGAAAGGGTTTGAGTGGAAGAACATATTTACTTGTGAACTCCGCCCGTGCTTCTTTTGCCCAAAATTTTATGTATGTTTTTATTTTTATTAATTTGTTTGTATGTATTATTCAAAAAAGAAGACCAAAGATGAATAAATAAATAAATAAATAACCGAACATATTAGTTACAGAAAATTAATTAACTTTGCAGATGATACATTCATTGTAGTATCTTCTTCCGCTCCAAATTTACTGGGAGGATTAATACAACAAACAGTAAACGAAGTAAAGTGTTGATGTGATAAAAATAGTTTGATACTAAATCAAAATAAAACCGAATATTTTTATTTTTTTAATATTAAGGTCCCAAACTGCATACCACAAAAACATTCGATGTCAATAAAATGGGTATATATATAGTTTCACAACTTTCGTGGGTGAAACATATAGACTTTGTCTGTAACTTAACGAAGCGTATTACGCAATTCTAAAATTAAAGAGAACGGTAACAATATCCAATTTATTGGAAATTTATAATGCTCTTGCTTATTGTTACCTATCGTATAATGTTACTATTTGGGGAAAATGTGTACTACAGAGTAGGGTTTTTATATTACAAAAAAGATTATTGCGACAAATATATAATAATAATAATAATAATAATTCATTTTATTTCCCAACAGACATACATATATCCAATTACAGGGAAACTTAACATTACTTAACACAGTGTATTCCAAAAATAAATAATAATAAAACAGAAAAATAAAGATAATACTAATAATTACAACAGTATTTTATATATATATACATACACATGTACACTAAAAAACAATACAAAGATTTATCAATAAACTCAAATTATAATGAACTCTATAATAAATTTTCAAGATTTCTCAGCATAACTGCGGGGGAGTCATTATAAATATCAACAAAACAATGAACGTTATTATATAGCCGTATGATAGTATTAATTGGTGAATAATAGTGCGCAGTGGTATTTGGAAACGCATAACTAAAAGCTAAACTATTCCTACCAGCTATTCTTGGGACATTGAACATTAGACGACTTAATATGTTGGGATCGTCTATTAAATTATTTACAATGTTTCGTAAAAATAAGACCCCCGCACAATTACGTCGATAAGGAAGTGTTTTAAAATCAAATGTCCTAAGAAGATGTTCGTAACTAATATCTGTATCTGGATATCTTCTATGCACACGCAAATACAGCAACTTGAGAAATTTCTTCTGTATATTTTCTATACTATTCTTATAAATATGATAGTGCGGTGACCAAATAACTGACGCATATTCTAATTTGGAGCGTACATAGGCGAAATATAACTTTTTTAATACATCAATGTTTACAAAATCTTTGCAAATTCTATGAATAAATCCTAGCATCTTAACAGATTCCTTACATATATTATGTATATGAACATTAAACGATAGACTTCTATCAAATGTTACACCTAAATCCTTAATTACATCACAACGTTCCAAATAAGCGTTATTCAGAGAATAATTATACATTAAAACAGACTTCTTGCGAGTAAAAGACATGCACTTACATTTTGATAGGTTTAGATTTAAAGAGTTAATAGAGCACCATTTGTGTATCAAAGCCAGATCATTTTGCAGAATCTCACAGTCCTCAACGGATTCAACAGCTCTAAAAATCTTCATATCATCAGCATATAGTAAAACCTTGGACTGAATATTACTAGTAATATCGTTAATAAAAACATTGAATAGAAGGGGTCCAAGATTTGACCCCTGCGGCACACCGCCATTGACAAGGTATTTAAATGAAGAATGCCCCATATACACAACATACTTTTTACCTTTTTACAAGATACGATCGCAATAAACAAATGGTTTCTGGTGAGCAGCCATACTTGCTTAGTTTATTCAAAACAATGTTTTGATCTATAGTATCAAACGCTTTACTGAAGTCAGTGTAGAGAACATCGACTTGCTTCCGGTTATCTAAGTTTTCCGAGATATCCTCAGTAAAATTTATAAGGTTGGTAACTACCGATCTTCCCTTAACAAAACCATGCTGTTTGTCACTAATAAAGTTACGAATATGATTGTACATTCTTTCCGATAATATCGTTTCAAACAGTTTAGAAAAATTATTAATAATTGTGATAGGCCTATAATTCAACACATTGCATTTATCACCATTTTTATATATTGTTATGACTCGTCCAATTTTCCAGACATCAGGAAAACAGCAGGTCTTAATTATTAAGTTAAACAAAAATTCCAACGGCACTAAAAAGCAACTAATACAATCTTTTACTATGAATGAGGGAATTGTGTCTTGACCTGCAGTGTTGTTACCCTGCAATTTTTTTGAAGCCACTAGAATGTCTTGTTGATTTACGGACCCAACACTAAATATTGGATAGCATTCGTTGCCAATAAACTTATCATTAGGAATAGAAGGACGGTTAGAGTACACGCTATGAAAATATTTTGCAAAACCATTAACAATATCACTTGGTTCATTAAGTTTTTTATTATCATATGAGATATTACCTGGAATACGTGTTGATGATTTTTTTTTATTGGCATAGTCCCAAATTTTTTTTGGATCACTCAGTACTGTTTGTTCTATACTGGTTATATAATTTTTGTAATCATGTTTAATCCTACTATGAATTTCAGTTCTAAGTTTTTTTATTCGTACATTCAAGTAATTTAACCTGTTTTTATTGAACATTTTGATTGTATGTGCTTTAATTTTGATCATTTTTATAACCGTCTTACTGAACCAGATGGGATATTTATTTTGATAACTATTCTTACGCAAAGGTACACATTCTAGAAATACTTCGTTAATACATTTATACAGAGCAAAACATGCATCATTGGGATTATTACTACATAACACAGTATCCCAATTGATTAGGGATAACTTGGTATATAGAAATGATAGATTAGCTTTACGGAAATCAAAAGATAGATCATTAGAATTTGGAATGAAGTTAGTTGTAGTTTTAGTATTCATTTCTAGTATGCAATTTAGAGCTGGATGATGTGAGTCCTCATTAATGATAGGAGCGGTTCGGTCAACAGAGCATATTATATCTGAAGAGGACATAACCAAATCTAATAATTTAGAGTTTTGATTAAGAACTTGATTGTGTTGAGTTAAGTTGTTAAACTGAACAAAATTTGAGTATACTGTAACTTGTGAATTAAGGCCGATGCCTGCAGTTGCGTATGAATGAAGAGTGGGTAAATTAAAGTCACCACAAATAATTATTTGTTCGCTGAAATTAATTTTACTTTCTAGCAGCTCAAAATGTTGTTCATAAACAATTGCGGTACATGAAGGAGGCATATAGATGCATACTGCATAAAGAACACTCGAATGAAACACCATTTTGACAATTATTAACTCAAAAGAGTATATTCCAGGATTTGCTTGAAAAATAAGTTCAGATTCGTAAATTGTACTAATTGATACAAGAACGCCACCTCCCCTACGACCATGACGATCACATCGAAATACATTGTACGTATCAGGAAACAGTTCAGTATCATATATACCATCATGTAGCCACGTTTCAGTAATATACCACTGAGGGATTCTTGTTGAGAAATATTTGCAAAAAATAATGTGCTTACCTTTCCATCGATTTATATATATATATATAGATGTTGTCTGTTTCTTAAAAAACATATTTATTATTTTGAAAAAAACTCTGATTATCACGACTATAATACTCGCCACCGTTATAGTCTTGCAGTGGTAGGGCATGACACCGCCCAGTTTCAAAAAGGCCCAAATCATAACTGTGTGAAAATCTAGAAAAAATTACCTACTATTCTTAAGGATATTAGAGTATATAATGAGTTTAAGAAAGAATTAAAATTATATTTATTTAATAAGGTGTAT
Organism: Ontholestes murinus; assembly: GCA_963969525.1. Lineage (NCBI taxonomy): Eukaryota > Metazoa > Arthropoda > Insecta > Coleoptera > Staphylinidae > Ontholestes > Ontholestes murinus. Next base: position 90,660,421 of record OZ018387.1, read on the forward strand.
CATAGTATAGATGATTATTTTTTGTAATTTTATCGTTAATGAAGCAATTGTTTTTTTTTGTGACTTGTCCAATATCTGTTGATTTTTATAGATTAATAAATTTATTATTATTAAAAAAAATTATAGCGTTAACAACTATATGATTGTATAAGCAATATGATTTATTGTATTGCATACAAGATCATTAGATGCGGCGATATTTATTTTGGCAATAGTGCTAAAAACTAAATCAAGAAAACTCTTCTATTGTTGAAAATATTAGCATGCACTATCAAACGATACAGAGTGCTCAACTACACCCATATCGTCATTATCTCAGGTCGCAGTTCTAAAAACTAAATCAATAAAAATATCCACATCGTCATTATCCCAGATAGCTGAGCACATTAAAATCACCACATATAATAATTCATTTTCCGTTTTATCATCCTTGATATTTCTCCAATTGAGAATTCAGAAATAAATAGACTCCTACAATTAAGAATAGAATTATAAAATTTAACAATAACAAAAAATTGTTCTAGCATAGACACTTCCAAAGATAATAATTCCTTAATTACGGAAAAATATACGACTTCTCCACGCAATTTAACGTTTGACTTAGATCCTCTATCAGGTCTATAGGTTATAAAAGTATTGCATAGGAAATTGATTAATTGTTGAGGCGTTAACTTCGTGATACATTTTGGAAAATTAAACAAAAACGTTTACTTAAAAAGTGTGATATTAACAAAGTAAACGTTTTTGTTTAGTATTGCATAGGAATTCACTATTAAAAATATCTATATTTAACCAACTTTTACCAAATATTCAAATACCATAAGTACATAAATTAAGGAAGTGAATAAGTCCTTTAATTATTGTTAGAATACCACTCATACAGCCTTAGTTTTTTTTTAATACTAGCTGGTTGGTTATCTAAGATATAATTCAGATTTGGAGATAAATTTTGGTATTAAAATATCTTATGACAAGATTAAATTCACCATTCTTTTTTCTTGCGTCAACTTCAGACTCCATAGACTTTAATAAAAGCCATATTTACAAAATTACCACGTGCAGCTTTAAATTTAGTGGACCTCTAATGCAGTACACCAAACATCTGGCGAATCTTTCGAAAAAATACGTTTAGACTAATAAATGAAAAATACGAAAACATTTCATAAATCTACAAGAATGAATTTTACTAAATCTACAAAACAAGTATTAGTTAATTTTTGCAATGACCTAAGAACTTAATATATTTTATTATTATATTTAGGCATTTATTTAGTGGAAAATATAAAATTTTAATAATAATAATTATTCCCATTAAATTTAAGATTAAGCAATAATAGATAAATAATTTTTAATAGTAGTATTAACTAACACCAAAAACTATAAGCATTGACTAAGGAATACAATTTTACAATAACATAATTACAAAGTTACCACTAAAAAACACTTCAATAACCAACCACTATTCAAAGGGCTAATTTCATTAAACAATAGCAGAACACATTAAAATATTAAAATCTAAATAAAACAATCAATAAACATTCTTTTTTCTTTTGTGAGTTACATGAAGATAAACTTGATTAATTAATAAACCATTCTTCATAATTTTATTTAAATTCACATATATTTCGGACACAAAGTGACTATTAACAATAAGAAAATCAAATTGTGAAGAAAGGTTTTTAGTGCTTAATTAATTAATCAATCAATAAACATGACTGTTCAGAATAATTCAATACCTTCAAGTACGAAATGAATACATTTAAAATTAAGTTTTAAAACATGCCAAATTATGAGACATTTATATTTAATATTATAACAAACAAATGTACATAAAGAAAATTAGAATTGTCGTTATTTATTCATATTATGTATTATTTGTTTAATAATTGTTTCTTTACATTATTTATGCATAAATTAATATGTTATTCTGTTTCATTTATGTAATTCATTTTTGTATAGTAATGGCTATTATTTTTGTATAATAAAACGTATTCTCGTAAAAGGGGATTTCGTAAATAAAAAATTTCAAATTCAGGAGCTATAACATAATAAATAAACAGAACATACAAAATATACAAAAATCAATATTAATAATACATTTAAAATTAGACAAAGGAGTTATAAATATAAAACTACTAAAACAAGAGAAAAATTTAATAATAAATCTTTTAAAATAATGAGTTTTTCACTAATAATAATACATTTAAAATTAGGCAAGGAGTTATAAATATGAAAGTAATAAAACAGGCAAAAAATGTAACTAATCTTTTAAAATAATGAAACAGGAGGAAAATTTAATAAATATTTTAGTTTTTCACTAATATTAGAATGATAATAAAAAAATTATACATAAATTAATAATAAAAATATAGGATGTAAGCTAGTATCATTAATTATCAAAAAAAAATTTAAAGAGTCGATTTTTGCAGACTAATAGCGATTACAAATGAAGCACTATATAATCTGTACAGAAATAGGATTTAATCTTATAACCAAAAATAACGAAATTTTATTTTTAATATTGAATAGCTCGAATCATTAACAATCAATAGACAGTAATAAAAATTTATTATTTAACAAACTTAAATACTGAATTAAACAAATTAATAAAATCAAAAGCAGAACACGTTTTGTTGCACGAAACGTAATTATTCATTTGGTTACGAAGTGAACAATTATACATATTTGTTAGATTATAATTCCCACAATTAATCATCATATGAAATGAGGTTTAATAAACGGATTACGTTCCATATCAATATCAATAATGGGAAATTTAGATCAAACAGACCCTAATTGAGGCGATACAATAATTGCTCAATTAAAATCAAATCAAAATAATATAATAAAAACAGTAGAATAATAAATTAATCTTATTGAAAACACTATTAATTACTAAATGGTTGAATTATAAAATAGTCAAGCACTTATAATTTATATTATAGAATGAGCAAGCACTTATAATTGATTTTTTTATGTTACAAATAAAGTCGTCAATTTGGAAGTCAATTTGGAATTAATAAAAAATTACAGGCTGAAATAATCGATAGGCGTTAAGAAGACAAAAAAGCACAATAATTATTGTTAATAACTGCATAATGTATATACTAGCTTCAATAAAGATATTTTTTCTCTCTCTAGAAAATTATTTATTCTTTAATTAAATGAAGAAGTAGGCACGATAATTATAAAACAAAGAACTAAAAACCTTTCTTCACATAGTTTATTTGAACTAAAAAATAGATATTTCGGACACAAAGTGACCATTGTCAATAGTTTAATACTTTAATTAATTAATCTTAATTATCAATCAATCAACTATTGTAATACATGTAATATTCTAAATAATAAACATAATTGAATAATAAACTGCTATTACCTTTGCTAGAATAAACTCCCTTCATCAATCCATCATTAATCACAACACATTTAAAACCACCAGCATAATATCTTAACGGACGACTAACAACCCAATTAATCAATCCAGAAATTATTTAATGTTGAATTCTTATAGTATTTCTTCAATTTTCTAAATGTAGGAATATGGTTTAAATAAAAGAGTTTTTTTAATAATGTTATAATTGAAAATATGATTTCGCCGAAAATCACGCCCCAATGGAAGTTATACGCGGTGCGGGCGTGAAAAACTTCCCTTATCGAGTTAGAGGCGACCCTTTGCCCGCCGACAGACAGACACCCTCCGGTCGAAACTTCCGGCACGTGAGACGCGACTCGGATTAATGGACCGCCCCGGAAAAGGGGAAATCATCCGGAATTTCCGGTGAAAACAATTTACTCGGAACGAGATTCCTTTAGAATGCACCGTCCCCGATCTGTTAATGAAATAATTATAACCGTTACAATTGCCGACGTTCTAATTACCTAATACAAAGCAGAAAGTGTCATAAACAGTATTATTACATTGTAATTTGTGGATTTGTTTGTTGCTATTGTTTTCAATTCTTAAGTTGAAATGTATCTGTAGTGATTATCCTATTTTATTAAATAGGTAATTGTGGAGGCTTCTACTTTGTGATACATTAAACATGTTTTTAATATCTCAGTGTGTGATATTAAAGATGGTACTCATATTTTTAATAATATCCTATTTTATCCCTAACAAAATTAAAAAATTAATACTTCAATTAATTTACTATTAAGATGACATTGATTTTTTAAAGCGTTGCAATAAACTTCTTCAATTGAGTGATAATTTTTGTATTAATTTATTAATTTTTAAGATATATATTATACTTTGTATGATGGAATATAATAAAAATTTGTATTTTAAATTTTAAAATTTAATTTTCAACTTATCTTAAATGCATCCAGACCCTCTGGTGTATAGATTAGTGTGTTGTGGTACAAAGAGAATTCTATTAGACCTTAATTAAAATGCACATGCAATTACGAAGACACGTCGACTGTGAATCTGTTTCCTCAATTTCCATACAGTTTTCGGTATTTTCGGCATGTCCCCGTTCTGGAAGGGCGGCGGACCGCGGCGGGATTCCGCGACCGCTCGACAATTTTAATTAACCCCGTGCGCCCCGGATTACCGCCGCCCACCCGACAATTCTCATCAGAAACGCCTTATGGTTTTTAATGCCGCTCCCCAACCCAAGATCGCAGTAAATTGACTGCGATTTAATCCCTCCTTATAATGGAAAAAACCTAGCTACATGCATAATAATTTCCTCTCTACAATTAAATTCCTCCGGCTTGGATTTCATTATCTAGTGGTTGCGGTTTTATTTTCGTGGCTTGTACAAACCGTTTTAACTCGATCGGCGAGTTAGTAATTCGAACGATCGGACCCAGGTAAACGTAATCAAGGCAGAATAATGGATTCAATTAATTGAGGGGAAGGAGTAAAAAAACTGCATCGCACTCACCTTATCGGACTTGATTATTCTGAAGAGATTACTCCGAGTTGTACTCGAATCGCTCCTCGAGGCAAAAATCGTAGAATAGCAGGAGTATAACCTCGGCGAGAAGGTGTGCATAGATTATGAATAGTATGATATTTAAAGGAACTAATATTTTTATTAACTTTGACATAATTGTGACGTTAATTAATGACTATGAATATAGTTACGAATACGCAGGTATTACTTCAGCTACTGATTTCTGCACACCAATGGATTAGCATCATGATGGTGTATAATATTTTTAAAGCTTCAGTTCTTCAGTTTGATTTTTATGAAGTGCATCCTTTTATCGCTTATCACAATCCCATCCTAAGTTTACCATATTTTCTTTAAAGTAATAACGAGTGAGTTATTTTTGTGCTCTCCATTGTTATTTTGTACATTGTTTTTATTGATTAATCAATCATTGTAAATATAATTCTTATGGTGTATTTTTTATAGTAACGTTAATTGTAGAAGACTGTACTGTCGTGGTGATAAACCGCCCTGCCGTCGATCAAGACGTCAGGGGTGATTTGTCTGTACGTTGTGGTCGTTACGTTTTCCACTTTTTTATATTACATCCTGAAATATTCATTCAAAATCGATAGTCGACTCTTATCAATCACACAAATTTCGCTATTTTTTCTGCTAACAAAGATTATTTAAATTAATTCAACTTTGTGTATACGCTGGTAATTAGTTAAAGCCACCCCCATTAATTATTATATAATCACTAATATATCAAATTGGGAACTGTTTAATCCAGATTTAAAGGACACTACGATGACCCACCGGCTCAAATTCCGATGGGAAATCAGGCGGCATTAAGGGGCGGAATGAATCATTCGGCCATCGCCACCACCCACCATCCCCAATCTAGATCCTGATTAAATTTACGACGCCTGTCACTACTGCAACTTCTTCCCTCCACCCCTGCAACCATCAAATAAATAAAGTTTTTAATACCCACCGGCGTTATTCTGCACAAACACACGAAACGATAATAATAATAATAATAATAAATGTTTTCTTTATCCTTGAAACTCGTAATTGCTTTAGATTTTAATTAATGATTCATTCAAATCCGGAAAGTGAAAAAAGTGAGATAGAAATAATTGCCGACGATTTAGAGATTTTATCATTAGGAACACAAATAACTGATAATTATAAAATTAAATCAAACATAATACGAGAATCTAAACTTAATTCACCAAAAATGAACCCATCCGAAAATTTAATTACAGACAGAAGTGAAATCAATTTGTTGATGCATGCTATCCCAGAATACTCACCTGGCCAAAATTTGTCAGTCTTTATTAGTGAAGTTGATAATTTGCACAAACATTTAGAACGTAGATTTAGATTTAGCTTATGCAGTTAGTTTTTCGGTAAGATCTAAAATAAAAGGTGAAGCTAAAGATTGTATTGCTTATCAAAACGCATTTGAATGGAACGACATTCGAAATGCCTTATTACAAAAATACGGAGATCAAAGAAGTGAGGAATTGCTAGAATCGTCCTTAAGACAATGCGTTCAACAAAAACATGAAACGTACTTAGATTATTACAGTAGGTTATTAAAAAAATACAATGATTTAATGCAACATATTACTTTAAACATAACCGATCAGAATTATTTAAACTACAAGAAAATTGATTATAATAAATTAGCACTAAAAACATTTCAAATAGGTCTACTAGAACCGTACAGAAGTTATATTAGTAACTTTCAATTAAATACTCTTGAGGATTGTTTAAATAAATGTAGATTTTTTGATAATAGAAGACAAGAATGGGATTACTGTGAATTTATTCGTAAAACAACTGAAACCAACAAAAAGATTCCTAAATTTACACCCGTTTCTCAAAATCAATCTCAACAGTCCCGGTACAATCAGAATCAATTATATAATAATAACAACAATTTTTCTCGACCACAGTCCGCTCAAAATTTACAACACCGACCTATTCAAAATCAATATTTTAAACCTAGACCCATCCAACAGCAAAATTTCCAACGTAGACAATTTCAAGGATCAATAAATAAACCCTTGCCACAACAAAATAAATTTTTCACAAACAAACAAGTTTTTTGGTACACAGGCTGCATCAGGCATGTCTAGAATAAATAAACCAACTCGAATGTCTGTTCAAACTAAAATACAAAGTCATCAAACGCCAAATTATTCAAGACCAAAACAACAGGTAATTGTCAAAGAGCTATATAACGTAGAAACGAATCCTTCTGAAAATTATGAAGACCAATCAATCAATTTTTAGACGCATTAAACGATGAATTAGAAATACACGACAATAACAATTATGAATCAAATTCTGAAAATTTTCGTATACCAGCCCCTCCGATAGAAACATCAGGAACGTAGATTTAAATTCCATTAAAATTAAATCAAAATTACCTTTCATCTATTTACCAGATTTAGATTTAACCATTTTAGTAGATTCAGGTGCAACAAATTCTGTAATAAATTCGAAACCCGCTTGCGAGAAATTCTCACAATATTTTTATGAAAAACCATTTACTGTTTCTGGTTTAGGAAATCAAATTAATTGTAAAGATAATTTAAAATTCCCAATTCTTCGTGAATTTGGTATATCATCCGATATACACTTACACGTAGTTGATTGACATTAAAAATTCGACGCTCTAATAGGTAGCTCTGATTTAGAAAAATTAAATGCCACTATAAACTATAAGAATAATACTTTAGAACTTAATGGTATAAAAATTCCCTTTTATTTAGAACTCAATAAAGAAACCATTTCTCCACAGAAAATTAACGGAAAAAATTATGTAAAGATTCCCGTTACACTAAACAACGGTGAAGTTATTATTCCACCAACAAATTTATCTGAAGAATATTTTATTCCAGAGTGCCTTGCTGTTTCAAAAAATGGCTTTTGCATGTTACCTTTAGATGAGACATTAGAAGTAAATTTAAACTGTAATGAACGTATCGACGTCACCCCTTTTTTAAATCACGAAATTAACCCCCTAAGACCCAAAACCAACAAATCAACATTTCAAATTTAATAAGAACACAACCCCTAAATTTAGAAGAAAAACGCGAGATTACTCGAATTTGTAAACAATTTCCCGATATATTTTATAACAAAAATTGCGATTTGACATTTAGTAACGCAGTTAAACACGAAATACGAACTAAGACAGACGAACCAATTTATGTAAAATCTTTTCGACACCCTCACGGTATGAAACAAGAAATTGATAATCAAATTCAAAAACTATTAAATTATAAAATAATTAGACCCTCCATTTCGCCCTCCGGTGCACCCGTATGGATTGTTCCGAAAAAGACGGATGCCTCCGGGAAGAAAAAATTTAGAATGGTAATAGATTATCGAAAGCTAAACGAAAATACAATAGAAGATAAATACCCCCTGCCACGAATTGAAGAAATACTAGATTATTTGGGCAAGTGTACTTACTTTACAACCCTTGACCTAGCCCAAGGTTTTCACCAAATTGAAATGCATCCCAACTCAATTGAAAAGACCGCATTTTCTGTAAATCAAGGACATTACGAATATCTAAGAATGCCCTTCGGTCTAAAGAATGCTCCTAGCACATTCCAACGTGTTATGGACAACGTCCTTCGAGAATTCTTACATGTATTTTGTTTTGTCTACATGGATGACATTGTCATCTTTTCAAAATCCCTACAAGATCATATTAATCATCTCAAATTAATCTTCTGCAAAATTAGAGAATTTAATCTAAAAATACAACTCGATAAGTGTGAATTTCTAAGAAAGGAAGTATCCTTTTTAGGCCATGTTATCACACCAGATGGTATTAAACCTAACCCATCAAAAACCGAAGCTGTAACAAACTACCCATTACCAAAAACGATCAAAGAAATCAAGTCATTCTTAGGATTAACAGGTTATTATCAAAAATTTATCTGTAATTATTCCAAAGTCGTATCCCCATTAACCAAATGTTTGAAAAAAGGTTCCAAAATAATCAATATTTCAGATCCAGAATATATTCAAGCTTTTGAATTATGCAAAGAACTACTTTGTAATGCACCAATTCTTGCATATCCTGACTTTAATAAACAATTTAAATTAACGACCGATGCCTCAAATGTATCAATAGGAGGAGTTTTATCTCAATTAAACCGACCAATTGCTTATTACTCTAGAACCCTAAATTCCGCCGAAAAAATTACTCAACAATCGAAAGAGAACTCTTAGTAATTTTAGACTCAACCAAACACTTCAGACCTTATCTTTTTTGACAAAAATTCATTATCGAAACCGATCACAACCCGCTAGTTTGGCTTTATAAAATTAAAGAACCCAATTCGAGACTTGTACGATGGAAGTTAAAGTTAGAAGAGTTCGATTTTACAATAATTTACAAAAAAGGTAAAGAAAATCAAGTAGCAGACGCTCTATCTAGAATAGAGATCCATAATACTGAAGACGATAACGAATCCGTAATCGCAAACATCAATGAATTACCCGCTATTAACGACGAAGACATTGAACGTATTATTAATTCCCAAGTAGAAAACCTAAATGAATATTCAGAAATACTCGAAAATTTAGAATCATCATTAACTGAAAAAAGTGGTACTGTACATTCAACCGACGGTGATAACGGAAAAACAATTCCAATTTCAGAACAATCTTTAAATATATTTTCTAATCGAATCATTTTTGATATAGGCGAAACCTACAAAAATCGCTTTACCAAACCATTTAATAAAAATAACTACAGAGTAACGATCACAGCAAATTCAATCGATCAAGATCTTTTGACATTCATTAAAGAAACCATAAAACCAAATTCAAACTATGCAATTTATTTCGTTGATAAACAACTTAGACGTCCATTCGAAAATCTTTGTAAAAATAATTTTAATGATACTGTTAAATTCTTCATTTGCAACAAATGCTCTATCGATGTTATAAACGACGAACAACAAAAGGATATTGTTATAGAATGCCACGATTCAAATCACAATGGCATAACTGAGTCTTACAATCATTTAAAAGAAAAATACTTCTGGCCAAACATGAAACAAACTATAACAGATGTAATAAATAAATGCGAAGTCTGTTTACAATCAAAGTGTGAAAGACACCCATATAAATTGAAATTTTCAAGACCATTATTAGCTAAAAGACCATTAGAAGTTTTACACATAGACACGTTTTCTTTCCAAAATTCTAAATTTCTTACGATCATCGATTTATTCTCACGATACGGACAAGCGTATTGGATAAAAAATGGCACCAGCTTAACAGTTTTAAATAAATTAAGACATTACATCTCTCACCATAATATTCCACAAAGAATTGTGTGTGATGAGGGGCGCGAATTTCAAAGAATTTTGTAAAATGAATAAAATAGAACTTCACTTTACGACAGTAAATAATCTAAGTTCCAATTCTCCCGTAGAAAGATTTCATTCAACCATATTAGAAAAATTAAGAATTTTAAAACTTAAAAAACCCTAACGAAATTCCGTCAAATTTAATGATTTCAGCAGTTTCAATTTATAATCAATCAATGCATTCATCTACTGGATTTTCACCCTTCTACTTACTATACGGCCCTAATGAAAAAACTCAAGAATTCGATTTAGACATGACTGTTTACGAACAATATAACGAAAAGAGAAAACAAGAAATTTTACCATTTTACGATCAAGTATAGCAAAAGAATAAACAATTAGCACAAAACATTTTAGAAAAACGCAACGAAACCCGTGGTGATCCACCTAATGTAGAAAATCGCGACGTTTACGTAAACCGAAACAAGCCTAGCAAAGTTGACCCCAAATACGAAAAAATAACAGTTGAAAAACAAGAATCGAATAAATTATTTGGAAAAACTCAAAAATCCAGAAATACTACATCTCATGTTCAAAAACTGAAACGGCTAAGAAAATCATCTTCTTTACAGATTCCTAATTCTGATGACCGATGTTCCCCACAACCAGGCCCTTCAGGTCAAACCGATTGAAAACAACGGCTATTTTCAAGAACATATCGGACCAGTGAAAATTCTTGATCATTACCATAATTTTCTATTTTTTATAAACACAACACAATTAGAAATAGGATTTGAGCAACTACTAGCAAACGCTAAAACCTTACAAAACGAAGCCTCTATCGATAAACTAACTCTTGAAATTCATAAACAACTTTTATCAAACTGTAAAGAAATTGAATTGTTATTAAGAAAATTTAATTATAAATCTAAAAGAGCATTGGTTAGCATTCTAGGGAAAGCAATCAACATAACATTAATGACAATTTACAAAAATTAAATAACAACCAAAATTCTGAACTAGAGCAAATAAATAAATTAACTACTTTTGCAAATCACTTATCAAAAAGATATTCTTCTGACTTAGAAATTTTAATGTCAAATATAAATAAAACAAAACTCTTTCTTGAAAATCTAAAATTCGTTGAAGACACCAGAACTCTCCTACAAAACGAGGTATATCAATCAGAACGTTTATTAAAAACATTACAAATGCTTGAAAGAGCAATCAGTCTGGCATGGAAACAAATACCTAATTTAGAATTATTAAATGTCGATAAACTTTTAAACGTCCAAAATTAATTATTAAAAATTTACAATCCAACGCAATTATTGCCTATTGACAACACTCACTTAATAAAAATTCTAGAATTATCAAAATTAATTGCAATAGGAACAGATGAAGCAATTACGTTTCTACTCAAAATACCCATCCTGAAACCATTCTCTGCAAATTATTCCCAAATCTATCCTATACCTAATTACCAAAATATTGCAATAATTCCACCAAAATCATTTTTAATCGAAATCAATGATTTAAATTACTGGACCAATGAGGACTGCCAAACATTCCATACCATTACCGTGTGTCTACAACAACCGGAACCAGAAGACTGTACCCCATCAAACATTGACAAGTGCCAAACTACAAAAATTGTTAATGATTATCAAATTGTCTCTGTGCTACGAAATAGACAATTATTGACCCTAATGAAGAAGAAACAAGAAATAATTGAAGATTGTCATGGACAGCTAAATAGAAAATGGATCCAAGGAACAAATATCGTCAGTTCATCCTGTAGAATTATAATGGGCAAATCAATATACGCGAACACTATACCTACATACGAGATACCGATAAACCGCATTCCAAACAAAACATTGGAATTTCACCAGGAAACAAAACTTCTGCTGAGGCACCTTAAAAACCCAGCAATTCTCCAACAAGAAGCCGAGGAGCTGGAACGGCAACCCATACATTTAGAACCACTGGTTCACATCATTCATTATGGATTTACAAGCTTTGCAATTTTGTCGTTAGTGTTCACCATCATCATAATCATCAAATTCAGAAGCCGCATAGTCGACCTTTTCTGCAAACCAAGAAAAATCATTCGAATCGAGATGGCTGATCCAAATCAAGAAGACACTCAAAATATCCACCCTTTGCCAAATTGAACGTGGACGTTCAAACCTAAGGAGGGAGGAATTATATCCCGCACGTGTCATCCGCGGAGCCGAATAAGCAGATTCCAAGTTAAATTTCGTGGACTCGCAATTGTGTTTTTAAAAAGGTTTATTTCCAAAAATTTACAACTAATTACATTACTTCTAAGACTTAAATATTACGGAGAATAAAATGATACGTGAAGCGTTGCAGTAAGAATTAATGAATCATGTCTAATTTAATAATGTATAATATATATGAATGATAATGCATGCGGTTAATCTATTTATACGAACTAAAACTACGAACTAAGCATATTGACATCTGGCGGATGATCATCCTGACTAAGCACTAATTAATAAACTACATTTCCAAACAATAAAATTAATTATATTAAAACAAAGAAAAAGTCTTTTGTGGACGCAAGGTCACTCCTCTCCCCCTAGATCCGACACATCTGTGGAGGAGAATCATTGTCGCTGCCCTTCTGCGTCTTAAGCGTCTGTAAATCAAAGTCACTACACAAATTATTATAAAGGAATAAAGTATTAGTGTCCATGCACTGGGTTTTAGGGGTATCACCGAATTATTTATATCGGGTATCAGGGAATACACTGGGATGTCTTCTAATTGAAGTCTTTTCAATTGTATTGTAAAGTTATTTAGGTTATAGTTCTTGAGTTCTGGGGTCGAAGCACTCACGAACACTGGGGTTCCATGCGTTGTTTCCATTTGGGGCACCTTACAGTTCCGGAAGATTAGGTCGCATCTGTTTGGTTGAATGATGAAAATGCCTTCCAGGTCACGGGTCTCTTCTTGATTCGGGCAGGTGATCTTCAATTTTTCTTTTTTCTTAAAAACGGCTAGGAATTGGTTGGTATTGGGTAAATTCTCTAAATGATTTTTTTTGATTTCTAATTTTGTAAACTTGCATTTCTGGGTGGTTCCATTGACCAAAAGCTCTGTTTCACAATCAGCCTGGTAATTTAAGAGCAGGTTATCGCTGCATTCGAATTTCTTGTTAATACCTAAGCATATGTCTCTTAGAGGCCATGTTTTTGAGTTAATTTTTGATTTGAGCATTACTTTTACATTAGGAATTATAGTTACATATTCGGACTTATATTTCAGCGGTATAGGGTATATTTTATACAGATCGAAGGAATGTTCATAATTAATAGGTAGGGATAGGAAATAATAAATTTTTGATTGTTTAATTTTGCAATCAACTGATATCGCGGATTCAAAATCTAAAATGTTTTCCAATTTTAGGTCGAAAGGCAATTCCTCATTATAGTGAACGGAAATCATGTTTAGTTCGTTAAATAAATCTTGGGGCCTAATTATATCTGGACTAAGAATTTTTAATTTGCAAAATGTTAATGAGTTGATAATTTCTTCCAAAATATTTTCAATGATTGTGTAAAGTAATACGAGTTGATTATACAGATCTTTGGTGAATAGAACGTGCTGGTGGTCTATCTCCTCTTTATAGATTGCGTGTAATTGCATCATACTGGCCTTAAGCAAGTTTTGATTATGTGCGATGTCTTAGTTTTAAATAGACATTCTAAAGTAGGTGTATCGAAATATTTTTCCTTAGTGATTAAGTAAATTATGAAACTATCATCTTCTTTGAGGTGGCAAAGAGAATACAATTGAGGATTCTGCCTAGACAATTCTTTAATTCTGCCAAATCTTAATTAAAAATCTTGAGCAATGCCTGCACTCATTTTAAGGTCTTGGCTCACACAATGGGCTAGAGAATAATCTAACGGAGCTGCAAGGAACCAATCGTCATCAATTTCTGATATATTTTGGTTTTCGGCAATTCTTTTGTTGTTGAAGTGATTCATAAAAATTTGAAAGTCTAAAATGTTTTCATAAGGAGCTTTCTTTGCCCTTGGTCTCTTAATGTTACCTAAATGAATATTACCTGATTGATTACGATGACTAGTCTGGATTTCTGCTGTTTTACGATCATGTCTTATATCTTTAATTTTTTCTTTCTTATATTTATTTTTTGTTTTGGACTGATTTTGTTTATTTTTGACATATAAGTTATCTGGATTTTGTGGAATGTTTTCTCGAGTTATATTTCTTTTTGCAATTGCTTGGGCCTTATTTTCGTTTATAGTTTCATTAATTTTCCTGTACAACAATTTTACCTTTTCTTTATACATCTGAACGTAATTATTACTTAAAATGGGTTCTAAATCAATATCCAAAAGCGAGTTATTATCAATGTGACCGGAAATGATTTCGAAAGGTTTTAATTTGTTTGTAGAATGTAGAGTATTATTATATGCTAAAATAGCGTAAAGGGCTTTAATTTCGACTGTTTCATTTGTGTACATGTCTTGATTGTTCAATAACCTTATATGTTCGACTATCGTCGAATGCACGCGTTCAATTATACCTTTTGACTCAGGGTGTTGCGAACTTATGAAATTAATTTGGATTTTATGTAACTCTAGAAGTTCTCTGATTACAGAATTTTTAAATTCAAGTTGGTTGTCCGAAATTATTAAATTTGGGGTTCCATGATGGCCAAAGAATTTAATGAGGTTAGTTGCTACCTTTATAGCTTGATAAGAATTTAATTTGTACATTTGCGCGTTTTTGGAAAAGGAGTCTATTATGGTGAGGAATTTTGTATTTTCTAAAGCTATGCAGTCTACGTGAATGATCTCGAAGGGCTTCATTGCTGTTGGTGTCTCATTAAATATTAGTTTAAGGGGTAAATCGTATTTAGAAACGAGACAAATTTCACATTCGTTAATGTAATCTTGTATAGTTCTCCTCATGTTTGGCCAATAATATACTTTTTTTTAATTTTGCTTCTGTTTCGTCTATACCGCGATGTTTAGTTTTTCCCTTGTGATAATTTTGTATGGTTTCTAGAATATCATTATCGTCTTCGACGTCAGACAAGAGACTTGAACATTTAGTCATTTTAATGTTTGAATTTTTAAAGTATTTTTGAAGGACGTTGCTAAATTTTTCATATACTGGGCTTTCGAAATAAAGGTAATAGTTTGTATTAGGGACAATGTATTCTGATGAAGTCAACTACTTCTTGATTAAAATTATATTTAGAGAATTGAATGTAAATACGCATTTTCTTTTGTTTGAATAAGTAACTAATTTTTGGTTTAGAAGGGGAGTGTTTGACCCCCGAAATTATTCATTGGTTGTCGCCGAGATTTACTGGTTTGTCTGCAATGGGAATTCCTACTAGAGGGTGCTCTAGGTTAGAATGAATGGTTGCTCCATCATTCGCTTCTTGGTTTTCATGAATTGTTTCCGATTACGGAAGAGGAGTTATTATCAGTGCTTTCAAAATTTTTCAAATAGTCTTCCAGATTTGGTCCGTACTCTTCGTTAATGTTAAGTTCAATTCTAGAGAGTGCATCGGCATTTTTATTTAAGGAACCTTTCTTATAAACAATGTCATAGTCATATTCTGACAATTTCAGCCTCCATCTAACTAATTTTGAATTTGGTTCTTTGATAGACATTAACCATTAAAGTGGTTTGTGGTCAGTGATAATTGTAAATTTACGCCCACTTAGATATGGTCTAAAATATTTGACAGCCCAAACAATAGCGAGTAGTTCCCTTTCAATAGTGGAATAAGGCGTTTCAGAACCGTTTAACGTTCGACTAGCATATGCTATTGGTAAATCTGTGCAAATTTTACCCTGTGATAAAACGGCACCAAGGGCTTGAGTACTAGCATCTGTTGTCAGCAAGAAGGGTTTCGAAAAATCTGAATATTGGAGTAATGGCTGGTTAGTCAGGACGTTCTTGCATAAGTTAAAAGAATTTTGGTAGTCTGCATCATTAATATTAATAACTGAATTCTTTTTTAGGCGTTTCGTCATCGGTTTAGTCAAGTCTGCAAAATTTTTGATAAACTTTCGGTAATATCCTAACAGTCCGAGAAATCCTTTAATTTGTTTTGTCGTTTTGGGGATGGGATAATTTTGAATTGCAATAATTTTATCCGGATTCGGTTTGACACTTTCCGGTGTAATCACATGTCCGAGATACGCTACTTCTTTGCGAAGAAATTCCGATTTATCTAATTGAACCTTGAAATTAGCCTCTTTTAACCTTTTGAAAACTTTGTTTAATCTATCGATATGTTCCTGTAAGCTAGTGGAAAAAATAATTATATCGTCCATATAGATGAGACAGTATTCGTTTTGAATTCCCCTCAAAATATTGTCCATGACGCGCTGGAAAGTAGCTGGAGCGTTTTTAAGCCCAAATGGCATTCTTAAAAATTCATAGTGACCGTTTTCTGTATTAAAGGCAGTTTTTGGGACGTCACGTTCGTCAATCTCAATTTGTTGGAAGGCTGATGCCAAATCTAGGGTTGTAAAATATTGGCATTTCCCTAATTTAGCTAATAGGTCATTTATATTGGGAAGGGGGTATCGGTCACCTACAATTTTATCATTTAATTTCCTATAATCGAATACAACGCGCCATTTTCGTTGACCTGAAGCTTTTAATTTTTTGGGAACGATCCATATAGGAGAGGACCATGGGCTAAAGGATGGCCTAATAATGTTTTGTTCCAACATTTCGTTAATTTGCTTGCTTACCTCGGCTTTGTGCACTTCGGGGTAGCTATACGTTTTACTATAGACCGGAATCTCATCGGTCGTAATTATCCTGTGTTTAATATTATTAGTTAACGTTAAATGATTCCCTTTTACATGAAAAATATCGGTATACTTATTTACTAGTTTTTTAATAACAGCTTTTTCTTCATCATTCATGTGATTAGTTCTAATGCTTGATAAATCGAATTTAAATTTACTTGTATTCATCATATTTAAATTATTATTTGTACTAAGGTCCTTCTTACTTAAATTACTATTTTCATTATAATTCTGTTCGTGGGGTACCACATCATATCCGCTGATGGGGGTAACCATGACATGTCTTTTTAATGTAACTTCTCTATCGATGTCAGTTTTATTAACTACAGTACAAAGGGCTCTATTATTCTTAACTCTAGTGACACATTCGGGCACTAAGAAATTCGTAACGTCAGTTCTTGGGATTCTTCTATTACCTGTTGACTCTGAGCGGGCACTAATATTCGCTTAGTGACAGGAACTTGTTCGATACCAATTTAACCGTAAGAACGGACGAAGCACTATTTTGATATTCCCTCAAAAGTGCCCTTATGGCATCCTACCGACTGCTCCAGTTAAATATCGTGGACTCGCAATTGTGTTTTTAAAAAGGTTTATTTCCAAAAATTTACAACTAATTACATTACTTCTAAGACTTAAATATTACGGAGAATAAAATGATACGTGAAGCGTTGCAGTAAGAATTAATGAATCATGTCTAATTTAATAATGTATAATATATATTAATGATAATGCATGCGGTTAATCTATTTATACGAACTAAAACTACGAACTAAGCATATTGACATCTGGCGGATGATGTCATCCTGACTAAGCATTAATTAATAAAATACATTTCCAAACAATAAAATTAATTATATTAAAACAAAGAAAAAGGTCTTTTGTGGACGCAAGGTATATATATATATATATATATGAAGTTAATATTTGAGGAATTTAAATCAATGTTATCTATGTAATATCGTTGTTTTGAACCTGATGACAGTAACACAACGAAAATAAATAAAGATATTATAGTACAAAAGAGGGGTCGTATGAAATCTGAAGGGAAAAAAAAACTAGAAGAAAAGGAATTTAGAGATTGGACGTGTGTCCTTAAAAGCGACGGAATTCCCTTTTGCGTCTGGAGCTGGTGGAAAGAAATTGATTTCCTAATTTTACGATTGTTGACCATCCTCAATCCCTGCGGACTTCGGTAATGAAATGGAACGGGAAAGTTGAAAAGGGTAAACGTGAGGACGATAAGGACTCCGGATCACGCAATCCGAAACCGTGGTGAACTAATCAAAACAGTCAATCACATATTATTTACTTTTAAAACCACAAAAAAAATAATTTTAATATTTCTATACAAATTGAATTAAAAATTTAGTTAATTTTCTACAAGTAACTGAAAGATTTTATTATATATTATTATTATTATTAATTAATATTTTAACGACTATTTATATTTACACAAATATTTGTGATTAAAACATAGTACATTTTTAATATTGTTAATTATAGTAATATATTTTCATGAGTAATATTAATGATTACATATTCTACGTTATATAAAATTAGATATAATCCTCATGGATATTAATTAAAAAAATATTACGAATTTTTTAACACGCGTGCAGAATTAATTAACCTACCTGGTGTAGAGAACTCCAATAAAAACGTCATCTGAAATACATAATTTGACATTTAATTTAACGCGCGTTCAATGGGGCCCCGAATCCGCCTGCAAACGGAATTCGCCCGTTTTAATTAATTACCATCCGGCGTGAAAACAAAAAGACGCCAACCATCCACCCTCTAACCCCTCTCGCCGCGCGAATATCACAGACGTTGATGATAATTTAAATATTAATTAATTCGCGTCCTATTTACCATTTCAATTTGTTAACTCGCGCCGCCTTCTCCCGTTACCTACACCGCCCCCATCGTCATAAATTGAAAACGTCGGGATAATTGCTAAATCTCGCCACCTCGGCCATAACGAGCCGCAATATTAAAATGTAAATGCCTACTTTACTTTCAGCCCCGCGACACCTAAAACTCGTACCGGAAATGTAAATCGGGGAATTTAGTAGGTGATGGGGTGGGTTTTTGATTGTCGTCATCAACATTTAAATTGGATGCGGCGGGTTGAGCTTAGTTGTTTAATTCGGTGTAGAAAAAAAAAAACAGTTTGTGCTCTTAATATACACGTTATTAAAGTGTTATAAATTTATATAACAATTTTATGTGGGTAATTAATTTATAATTATAAATTTTCTTCTTCAAAAACGAAATACATTTTATATAAAGCTTTATAAGTATGTTAGTACAATTAGTACCAGTTATTTTATTTACATTTACAAAATATACATATATAATGCAAAACGTCATAAAGAAATTAAATATACCAAATAAACTATCTAATCATCAAACTTTATATTTTATAAAACATTCTAATATTTCTTGACTTGACTTTTCCATGAAACACTTGGTTACACATTTTGAAGTATTACTGATAAAGGTTTAAATTAAATTACTCTTTGTTTTTTTCTATTTACTACACCAGTTTAGCTTTTTTAAGGCATTATCAAGAGTGAGTTAGATATACTAAGCTCAATGAAGCAGAAATTATGAAAAGGAAATTCCAACTGGAGCTGTTTAAATTGTGAATCAAACGTCATTCATCCCAATAGTCAGCGATTTAATAAATTGAAGAATTATAGCAAATAAACAATATCTGACTTACAATATGGATAAACTAAATACTCAGGAGAAACCTCCAGTCAGTAGTTACTGGGGTTACACGAAGACCTGAACAAGCTATCCACAGCACGATTCCACAGATAAATCATTGCTGATGTCAACAAATTTTGGGATCAAGTCATTTCACAAGATGAAAATTGAAATCAGATCAAACTTATTATTTCACAATTTTCCACTAAGAGGTAAATGAGAAAATCATTCAAGAAATAGAAATCAAACTCTCTGAAGTACAAGAGTATTCTCACCACAATTGAACTTTTCTGCAAATTCGAGCCCTCCGCAGTTTTCTGCAACACCAAACGACCTTTAACATACTGGGCAAGCTATCCAAATAAATGGCTTCGAAATTTCATTGCAACGACTCTTCAGTCAAACATTAAACACATCTTAAGTCATGGGATAGCTTAACCGCATTGATGAATAATGGATGGCAGTCTCTCATAAGCTCATGAAAACAAAAAAAACCTTCCAATCGTGATGAATTTAAAGCAATGCTTTTCAAACAAATTAAAACCATAGCACACCTTTAAAAGTTGAAGTTGTGCGAACAGACCAAGGAGCAGTTACAACAGAATAGGCTACTGCCTGTTAAAACTATATCACAGTTCAAGGAGGATATGAAGGCTGGCAAAACTTTCAACAACTTTTTCAAAATGTGATATTTAAAACATGACATTGTCTTGACTAAGTCGTGGATTTTTATCAGACTATTTATTGTTAGCTTCTAGTATTTTCTTTTTATTTCGTTTTTGTACATTGCCTTGTATTTATTTCTAATGGCATTAAGCTCATTATGCTGACTATTTTTACATATGATGTTCATTAAGTTCAAGTTTTGTCAGATTGTTCTTATTTTGACTTTTGACTTTTTGCCTATTTTTTAAAGAAAAGCTTTGCTGAATGCTTTTTTATTATGCACCAATTTGTCAGTTCATTTGATGAAGAACTGAAGCTTCCCCTGTGATGTTATCGTTTTCTAAAATATTTATTGGGTAAGATTTTTCCGTTAGGGTTGGAATAAAAATCGGTCAATTAATACGCCTGTTGGCCATAAATTTGCGTTTTATATTTTATCTAGTTTATTTAATGGAATAATTTCTTTAAATGAGCTGTATTCCTGGGAATGCTTCGCTTGTAAATTAATTATTTTCTAGGAATTGTGATAGTGACACCTTGAATAACTTTATCCTTACCAGTTCATTTTATAAATAATCTTCTGCCTTGGCTTCCTATTTCGCACCTGTTCCTACTAATCAGTATCGCGTTGATAAGGCTGTCCACATTTATCATCCAGTACGGTTTTCTATTGAATGGCTAATTTTTTGGGAGATTGGATCGCCGGTAAGGTTTCTCCTTCGACTAATTGCAGTGGTCTGATTAGTTGGTTGCGGGCTTCACTTTGTTTCCGATGAATGATGATGTCAGTGATTTTCAGGGAGCTGCTATTTCTACAGAAAAACTATTGTTATGATTTGCAACTAGAGTTTATTTGAGGGTACGTGATTTTGTCTTTCAAAAAAGTATTGCAATCACTCAGCATATCATTCTTAATTCTTACTCTCTAGTTATTTTATTCGGTTTCTTAGTAGTTTATTTTCCTGAAGAACATATAGATCGCTTAGTGACTTAACATATCCATCCTCACAAACTAGGTTAACATTTCAATGCTCACATTTCTTCATATGGATGTCAAGATACGCTGGATGGAAGTACGTATTACAGCTCGTACAACTTACTGCAGAAACTACGTCCCTTTTACATTTAGAATAATTGTATTTTAATTTATTCATGGCAATTTCATAGTAGACGTTCCTTCGTCCACCATATTTTCACAATATATCGATATATAGTGTGCAAAATCGATGATTGTGCAAAAACTATTTGACATACTCTAATGGTCAACACTGTTAATTATCCTTGTGATGCCGTATTTGTAATGGATACCACCACACTAAACTAAACATGGATGATAGTGGAGTACATTAGCAACCCATATACTAGATTCGACACCGTGTTGTTTTAAAGGCAAATAGCTCAACAGCCAAATTACGTGTGGCTTTCGATGCATGCTAGAAAACATTAGACAATCTGAAGCATGAATAAAGAAATGTTTGCTGCTTCACAGTTGAAAACTCACACCAACAACATATTTCTCAATAACAACATTATGAAATAGTATTCAGTGCAGACATAGAAAAACTCTACCGACAGATTAAAGTGATCGAAAATGCCATCAACGAATTCTGTGGAGGTTTCTCAGAACCACTGCAAGAATACTTGTACTTAGTAGTACATTGACAAAATATGGAAAAAAAGCTAAACAACTCTTGGCAATTAGGACAGTGAATCAACTGGCAATCGAAGAAGCTGTAATGCAACCAGAAGTATTTGAGATGTTAACAAAGGATAACTATGTCTACAGCGTGCACTTTGATACTAACGCCTTGGAAAGTGCCTTGAGACATCAAGCAACTAAAACTAATAACTACATTTAAAAATGGTGGTTTTAATCTTCAGAACAACAACATAGACCTACTACTACTACTAACATGTATGAATTGCCCGAAAATTAACGTAGGCCAAACCGGACGTGCATTCGAGGACCGAATCAACGAGCATCACAAATGTTTCAGTCACCAAAAAACATCGTCAACGTACGCAAACTAAAAATATTTTCACCCCCGCCAACCTGAAATAATATATAAGAAACAAAGTATATTTTATTTGTATATTTACTTCACCTGAAGAAGCCACAGAGTGGCGAAACATATGTAGTGTTTAATAAACCAATATTTGAAAATCAAACAATTGCGTTATCTCAATATTAACATAGACCTTATTGACTTGCCTACATAGATCGATATCAAATCATTATTAATTATTTGTGATCTGTTTCACGATGCGTTTTCCTTCAAATTACCTACAATGCACATTTCTCGGCGAACAAAGATAGTAATCCTATCAGACATTTCAAAAATTTATTTACCACTAGGTTTGTTGGCACCCATTTTCACAAGAACGAAACTCCTGATCGAAGATCTAGGGATGGAAAGAAATGATTGGGACGAAACAATCTCACCATAGTATTAAAAAGGATGGACTTAACTTTCCGGCCAGCTTCACCATATTGAGTCATTAAAACTTACTCGATAGACATACTACACTGATGAAATGTGATGTATCAGAAATGAATCATCTTTGTCTTCTTCATGTGACATGGCCGATCTTAATCGTTGATTCTCAGTTTGACTATGATTATCTTAATAAATTTAAAAATACGAAAACATTTCGTCAATCTACAACAATGAGTCTTACTAAGACTACAAAACAAATTAATTTGAAACAACTACTTCTCTAGCTAATACTTCGACAGACATTGAATATTACAAATTAATTTGCGTGTTACAAATAGTACAACTATTAAAGCAACACTAATTTGAATGAAATTATTTCTGTTGAATAAACTAATAAATGATAAAATGTACTTTAGATTGTTTAAATGTAACTATTACATGAAAAATTATGAAAAATGAATTTTAAACTGATTTCATTAAATTTTATTATGATTATCTTGTTTACCACTGCACGGAAAAGTTGGGCTGATGTTTTCCCAAACCATTGGCGTAAATTGCTTTACGATCTCCAACGCTTCTTCTTCCCATTATTTTACTCTGAATTATTAGATGAAGCAATCCGTAATTATCCAGATACTTCGTTACATATTCAAAATACTCTAGTTTACGTTGTTTTATGATATTTGAAATCTTATGAATTTTCAAGAAATTTGCTCTTACTTGTGCGATTCTGGCTTTGATTTCTAGTTTTGGGTTCCATTTATCGTTAATAATCGCACTTAGATATTTTAGTTTATTAACGCGCTCTAATTAGTCTTCCTCTACCACTATACTCTTGGCTTGTACAATATAGTTCTTACTTAATAAAACACTGGTATAGCGTGAGGTTTCAAAAATTAATTTATTGTACTACGACAATTGTTTCGCCACACTGTGGCATCATCAGGTAGATGTATGATTGTGACAAAATTGTGTTTATATATTAACGGAGTGGGACTTTGTGAGGGTGGCTATTTGGGGGGATTTTCGGTTGTTAACAAACATTTTTAAAGATTTTACAAACGAAAAATATTGACATGGAAATCAAAAAATATTTAATAATGGCGAATTGTTGGTCTCTGTTTGGTCGTTTAAAATGAGTTCTCTCTTGTTAAATTTGTTTATTTCTATGGATTCTAATAGATTGATCTTCAGTCCCTTGTTGCATTTATGGAGAATCTTAAAGTTGTTGTTGAATGTGTGGTTATGCTCCTGGAGATGTTCTGCATATGCCGAATTAGGTTTATTTTGGGTGAAGCCTGTCCGGTGTTCTTTGATTCTGGTTTCAAAGTTTCTAACTGTTTGGCCGACATATACCTCACTGCAATATCGACAAGGTAACAAATAGATGCCCGATTCTTTATTTTTATCTGTTGGGTCTTTTGCATTATTATTAAAGTTTTGTAACGAATGACTGGTCTTGAGGGAAGTTCTGATATTAAAATTCTACATTTATGATAATGCCTACCTTTATATTTTCCAGTGAATATTTCTTTCTCATATAAGTTGAATAGTAGCGGCGACAAGGTGCACCCCTGTCGCACTTCTCTCTTGATGTGAACTTCGCCTGATAGTTGTTGGTTTAGACGTACCGCCCCTGTCTGTTGCCAATATAGGTTTGTGATGATGCGAATATCTTTTTCGTCAATTGGGGCGAACGCGATCGAAAGCTTTTTCTAAATCTATCGCACATATATAGACATCATGGTTTACACCTCTGCATCTTTGTCCATGTACTTGAGTTGCAAATAATGCTTTCCATGTGTCACGGCCATGGCGGAAGCCGAATTGTCTGTTTCCAATTACTTCGTCTATTGTTCTATATTCGCTGCATGTTGTTGCTTTATTCTTTTTTAGAAGTAGTATAAAGGTCGATTTAAGAAATGCCGTTGGTATTACGCCACTGTCGTATATTACATTAAACAGTTTAGTTAGTAGTTGCATTCCTTTTGTGCTAAGTATTTCCCCAAATAGGTACTTCATTCAGCCCAGATGCTTTCCCATTCTTGGTAGTTTTTACAGCACGTTCTCCTTCTTCCTTTATAATTTGAGGACCATCTGTAGCATTTATGTTTTGGATTTCTGTTCTACTGCCTTCATAGATTTCTGCAATATATTCAGTCCACCTCTCCAGTTCCTTGTCTAGTATTTTATTTCCATTTCGATCTTTTATTATGTTTGTATTTTTCTTTCGGTTTAAGCCGACTACTATTTTTAGTTTTTTGTGAAGATTATATAGGTCATATTTTCTTTCATAATTTTCATTTTCTGTGGTTCTCTGAATTTCTTTCTAATTACCCTTTGTATGTTATTCTATTAATTTCTGTTGTTGTTTTTATAACTCCTTTTTTCCGCCAGTTCCAAGATTTCTGTCATCATCCATGATTTCTGACATGCTTCTTTTAGCTAGTTTATCTTCTGGTACGTTTCTCAATATTTCTGCATACTGTCCCTAAATTCTCCGGGTTATCTTGCTCCATTTGTTCATCTAGGTAGTCTGTTATTTCCCTATGAGTCTCTTGGTTTAATAGTTTTGCTCTATCAATAATTTTGTCTTTTGGTTTTTGATAACCTTTTTAAAACAGAGCCTCATTTTTGCTACTCAAAGATTGTGATCTGAAGGTATGTCTGCATCGGGGTACGTCTTGACAGATGTAATCGAATTTCTGTATCCTTTGTTTGTGCCAATATAATCAATTTGATTTCTTAGAACCCTTTCCGGTACACCTCCAGGTGCTTTCAACGTGTACAGTCGGCGTTTGGGTAGGTCGTAAAAGGTATTGGTTATTCTTGTTTTGAATGAATCTACCGTCTTGATAATTTTTAGTTTCTAGTCTATTCTAGCATTCTTCGTCTTTTCCTACTTTGGCATTAATATTGCCCATAATTACTGCTATATCTTGAGTTTTTGTTAGTGAAAACAATTTTTTAATGCTAGATAGAACTGTTCGATGTTTCGTCTTCGTAATTTTGAGGGGGTGCTTACACCTGGATAATGTTCATATCAACTGTAGTTCTTTTTAATTAGATCATAATGATTCTATCTGAATGCATGACGACGGTTTTACCTGCTCTGGTTGTATCTGGCGCTACTATTATCGCAACTCTAATTCTATTGTTGTTCCTTCTCCTCCCGCATGGTATATAGTATAGTCTTCAATTTTTATTTGTCTTGAATTGGTCCATCTCATCTCGCTGATGCCCAGTATATCGATATTATATCTTTCCATTTCTTTCGCGGTGTTATATATTTTTCTAGTCTTGCACATGCTGCGTATATACTATATTGCTATTTCACGTTTCTTTAATAGACTGTTTTTTTGCTGAACAGGAGATTCTTCGCACCCCTACTGCATTTAAAGAGCGCCTGTACTCGGGGCCATAATCATTATGTAATCATCTATAACGGATCATGAATAATACATGACTTCAAGCAAAATTGAAAGTAGCACGAGCGTAAAATAAATTGACATTTCCGAAATTAGAATTATGTGCTCTATAATTACTTGTAAACCTGTTGACACAGGTTACATATGCATAGACGGACAATTATTATGGTGTGGATATATGAGAAGAGCCGAAAATTGGATAGTTTTGTGAGTAATAAAGTATTCCAGATGCACCACCTCTCAAAAGAAGTTTCGTGGCACAGAACCAGGATAACCCTGCTGGTTGGTTTCCAAATGAATCTCAATTCCTCTGAAGAAACTAATCGACGAACAAATATGAAGAAAGGGTCTAAAATGACTTGGACTAAAAAAGACATTTAAGTAGACAGTACATTATTACAACCAATATTAATGAAACTACCACACACTTCACACAAATCACGGAAGATCTTCCGTGATTCGCAAATCAACGTTAAAAGTTACCAAGCGTTTATCCAAAGTCATTAGATTATCTAGAGATCATTTCAGGTCATCAATTTTCATACTTCAGTGAATTATTATTTAATTATTATTTAAAAACAAGAAAATGATAAAAACCCTAACATGAAACTGGTAAAAACAATTTTAATAAAGTTCAAGGACATCATTTAAACGCACTTAACTCTCTTTTAGGTTTATTTAATATCATCTAACGGTAATTTCATAATTTAAAATTCAATGGTTATTCAAAATAATTTGTAATCATCTAATGAACATTCGTGATTATTTATTTCTCGCCAATCAACGATCAAGGTCATCCAATGATCGTTCAAGGTCACTACGTCTTTAGATTATTTAGTGATCATTCCAAGCCTCCAAAAATTATTTATGTTTTATATCCGAGTTAATTATCATCCAATAATCGTTTACGAACATTTGAGTTCATTCTAATACTAATCGAGAGCAAGAAATGGTTATTCAAAAGTATTTTACATTATTTAAAAATCGTTATCGATTATCCAACGAAAGTTCAATGTCATTTACGACCTTAAGTTGATCCTTTAAGGTCACACAATGATTATTTAAGGTGATTTGCATGAGTTCAAAAATCATTTAAAGTTTATTAAAGTTCATCAATTCTTATCAAGGTCACACAATGATTGTTGGAAGTCGGTCGTTTAAGGTTAATCAAAGTATACATTATTTTTGGTGCAAGTTATAAATAAGAATAGATGCTAAGGATTATTTATTCAAATTCTAGAGAATGAAAAACTAATATAAAACAGTTAACGGTGGAGGCTTCTACTTTGTTATACATTATTTTTCACAAATAAAAAACTTTTTAACTTTGTTTGTATAACACTGACTTTATTAAGTGACTATAGTTTCGACAATTTTAGCTTGTCATTATCAAACTAGAAGTTTCTAGTTTAAATACAAACAAAGTTAAAAAGGTAATATAAAACTGCTAGAATTTTGTTTTCTTTGGTGTCGACTGCAAGGTCATCTGCCACCACCAATTTTTAAATAGTTTACTGCTATAATTAATTTTAATAAAATTCAAGGTCATTGAAACTGTATTAAAGTGAATTAATAATAATCTTTACAGCAAATTTCGTATATTTAACTCGATTTTACTGTACACATTTATCGTGAAGATTGACGAAGTGAATGGGGCAATATTACTCCGGCTTACCGCAGATTCATGAACTTATTCCAAGTGGCGGATGGGAAGAAACAAAAGTTCGAAATTAAATCTAAAGCTTGACGTATGAATCACGTAGTGCGAAAGGAAATGAAAACTCTAGCGCATCCACCAAATCCTAAAAAATTAAATCAAGCAAAATGGTTCACTATTACTCTTCATTCGTCTCCTTGACTAAAATTAAAACCCTTGTAATATAAATTATAATATGAATTATTTTATTAAATACTAACGTTATTTATTATAAACCATTTTTTCTGTCTGCTTTAACAATAATCGTATAAGATTAATTAATTTAAAAAAACATTAAATATTTAACTAATTAACTAATTTGACGAACATACTCGTCATCGATCGAGAGAGACAAACATTTTTATTTATTATTGAATACATTCGTTATTTACAATATAATCGTAATTGATTTTGATTACGGCTATCGACCCATGGTCTTTCTGCCAGTCTTTGTAGTTTGAATCATCGATCGATTTTTGTGACACATAAAAGGGTTAACACTTGATGATGAATATTCGTATTTAATACAGTTTTATTCCTGACGGTATCGCTTTAATAAGCTTTCTTTCAATTCAACTGAGCCGATGAGTTCCGAATAAATAAAAACCTTTACGTAGTTATTATTGATGGGGAATAAATAATTAATATTATTATTAAATTACAAATAAATTTTCTGATCTAAGAGTAATATTTTACTATCAACTAAGTTTTCCTAAATATATACAATAAGCACCCTCTTAATTTCAACAATCCATCACGTGCAGCACTATCTTATAAGGCAGTAATATAAAGCATCACCCCTAAATGTATAATTTAATTATATCTCCCTGAGTAAATTAAGACACAGACCACTCCATCAAAACGTACAGCAAAAAAGACATAATTGATTGCAATAATCTCTCGTATTAATATTTACGCGATTATTTAACGCGCGCGCCGACAAGCGAATAAACTGTCCGATTAATCAGCTTTCCCCGCCGTGATAAGAATTTTTTTATCGTTCTTTCTCCCTTTATTTTTCAACTTTCGTGCGATGCCCATTCACTGCGAAATATTCAATATTAAAACATTCACGTGTGTCGCTCTTTTAGGTTTCGAGGTATTTTAATTAAAAATCACGAACTTCCGGCAGAGGCAGAAAGTTTCTGGAAACTCTTATTAAAAATTCTGCTGGAAATACGAGAAGACACGTAATAAATAGACGCCGCGTATTTTGCTCTATTTTATAATTTTGACGGATTTAGTTAGTACAGATAATCAAATTTAAGAAGTAGATCAAAAAGACTATTCTATTTGTGCTTAATTCATTATCTTCATAGATTAGTTCATTCGTTTTGACTCTAATTTATGTATTAAATAAATAAATAAAGTTCTAGTTAGTAACTTATTTTATTTTTCGATAAATATTTGATTACAAAAATATAATAATTTAACTATTAACAGGAACAGAGTTTTAAAAGTAATAAAGACTCATTAGTAAACCGTTGCCAAAAATTCCGCGTGCATCATGTATGTCACGTTCGAGGGAGGAACGTGTTTTCGGGTTATAAATGTACCGAATAACAATATTTGATACCGGATATTAAAAATGCGACAGTTCGTCCGTGCAAAAGTGTGTTATGTACAGCCGATATCAAACGCATATGCATGACTAACGGCCAATCATTAGTTACGTCAATTTGCCGGGCGCCTCCACCATTTCGGTCGCATGATTTTTATGACGAGCCGATGACCGCGTTTATTTTCAGCTACTATTAAAACATCCATCTGTCATACCATAGATGCTATTTTTGAAATACTAATGAGTAGTTGCAAATTTATTCATTTATCAGCAAATATGTTCACTATTGAATCGAATATAATTAATGATGATGAGAAACTTTTCTAATAGGTAATGAAAATGTCATGCTTATATTCAGGCTGTATGAAGTTAATTGAAAACAAATATAATATAGACAGAACAATAAAGTAAGTTCCTCAATAATAATTTATAATGATGGAAAATAAGGTTGATATCTAGCATCTAACACATCTATTTGATTTTTATTGAAAAAACTTCTGGTTTAAAATGAACAAAACAATAATTAATTTAAAAGCATTCATTACATATGGTATAGTACCACTAAATTAAATATATCTTCCATTAAGTAAAGAATTTTATATACCCTTTTGTCTAATAGATGTTATTTTACTGCGTTTAAGAAGCTTAGAAAGTTGTTTTTATTTGATTTATATGGTAAGATTTCTGTGACAAAAAAATAAAAACATCAAAATAACCAATAACCGAAATTCAGGTAATATTAATCTAGTTGATGCTGATGAAAAGGTTTATTCTTTTGCAATAAATCGCCAATTTAAATAAACCTTGTTGATAGATTGAAAATGGTACAATTCATACCCTGTAGTCTATGCTAATAGTAATAATATCCAAGTAGTAATTCCAGCTTAATAAGCCAAGCAAAAATAGGAATTAGTCCAATTCTATATGACCTATTTTTTTCTCTAGTTTTACGGAGAAACACTTCAAATATCTGAAAAAGATATTGGAGAAACTAAAACAGTTCTAGTTCAGGATCAACTAGAGAACACGTTTAAAGAACGACTTTCTAAGCGTGATATATTTTCCATGAGTTTATGAGAGAAATTGGCAATTGTTATCTATTCTTTATCGATTAGCCATTAGCCTTTCTAGACTTTAAGGTGTGTTTAATGTTTGGATGTTTAATAATTGCTCTGATATGTTAAAGTAATTTGGACTAATTGTTAATCTTCTCTGCGTAGGATTACTTGGTTGTGGACTTACTGAAGATCTTTCTTCAACTAACGTTACTTGTTCTTGATATGACTTCAGTCAAAAGTTTATTGTGCTGTTAAAAACTTCTTTGAATCATCATATAAACCTAATAATTGGTGATAGACAGTTGTTTTATTGAGGTGTTTAGTATTATATATCCATGTGATATTAAAGGATTGTCAGTGAAAATTTCTAGGTCCCTTCGTTGGGGAGGTGGTACAGTTGGTTCTAATGAGTCATATGTGGTTGGGCCTGATGAGTTTCACCGGATAGGTTAAAGAACTTAAATGCTTTCTTTACATCTTGTAATGAGGCAATAAGTAGAAGATGGTTTCCTTGGAGCGGTTGTCCAAGGAAGGGAAAAGTGCTTTTGAATTTCACGGAAAAATGATTTTAATTAGAGGTTAATTAAATTCTTGTTGTTGTTTCCCAAAATTGTGAAACAACACCAGGTGTTTAATTATCTTCTAATTTAACATAATAATATTTCATCGCGGGTTAAGTGGAATTTAATTCATTGAATTGATATTTTCATTCAGCTCAAACAAAATACATTAATAAACTTCCGTATTTGATACATAAAAAATCAGGAAGTTTCTTCTCTGGGAGAGAGTTATAATTCCGTTTTAGGCTATTTTTCGATTTGTTTTAACTCTGGCAACGAGTTAGTAGGTGGTACGATATTTGTAAATTTCTTTATCTTTTAAAGCAATTACTAATTTTTATGTGTTTTGAAATTTTTACTTTTTCTAGAATTCTAGAAGTTAATTTTGGAGAATCTTAGTAATTTTCCTTTGAAATATGGTGAACTGTCTTTCATTGTTTTAAGCAATTCCAAAAATTTTATCGGAGGTTCTAAATATTTTTAACTTTTTTCTAGATATCTAGATTTTTTAGAAGAATATTAGAAATTTATTGTGAATTTTCTATCTGAATTTGTGTCAATATTACAGTAACTTATTTTCTAAATTTCAAGCATTTTCAGCATTTATTCTCTTGATTTTCGAAAAAATTTGCTTTACCATCTGTCCAACAATTACTCTACCAAATCACAGAATTATTCACCACTTCTTGCCTAAAATTTTCCAGTAGAGGCTTTTCTAAATTGCAAAAATTTTATCAAAGCTTCAATGTTTAGTTTTTGTAGGTTTATAGATTTCTAGACTTTTTCTTCGAATTTTTGAGAGATATTCACTGCTATTTGCTCAAAATTTTCCAGCAGTGGCTTTTACAAATTCCGAACACTTTATGGAGGGTTCTAAAATTTTTCAAACCTTTTCTAAATTCTAGTTTTTAGTTTCTTTCTGGTTCTAAAAATCTAGGATTTTAATAATTTTCTAGCAAAATTTCTTAGGGATTTTGTGAATTGTTTTCTATTGTTCTAGAATATACAACAACCTTTTTTTCTAAAATTGTAGCATTTATTCTATTCAGTTTCAAAAATTTTCCGCCTTTTCTTGTTATATCTTCATTCCAGCAATAAAATTTTCAATGAAGGTTCTAAAAATTATCAGATGTTTTTAGGTTTTTAAAATTTGTTAAACGATTCTTTTACATTCAGATTTTCTGAATTATCTACGATTGTTCTAATTTATTCTAAAGTCTAGAATCTTAGAATTTTCTACAAATTTTCTTTGATACTTCGTGAATTGTATTCAAGTGTTATAGGATATTCCAAATTGTTTCGAGATCAAGATTTCTGCAGCATTTGTTCTTCCTTCTTTTGAGAGTTTTCCGTCATTTATTTCTTTATTTTATCGAAATTTTCCCTAGAATTTTCTCTCAAATTTTCTTTGAAGTAGCGTCAATTATTCTCATGTGTATTTGGATGTTTTAAAACTATTTTCTATTGTTTTTAGCAATTCTAAAAATTTTATGGGAGTTTTTAAATATTTTAAACGTTTTTCTAGATTTCTAGTTTTTTAAAGAAATTTAGAAATGTACAGTGAATTTCCATTCAGAATTTGTGAACATTACAGCAACTTGTTCACATTTGCTTGCTTCATCATCTTTCAAACAATTATACTTCTTAATCACTTCATATATCTGTCATAGAAAAGCCAGAAAATTCTCTCCGAAAAAGGGAAAAAATACACTAAATATAAGTAAATATTGAAGATTCCAGATGTCGAAGAGGATACTAGCTCCCTCAACATCATGATAAAGAAAGGGTTTGAGTGGAAGACCATATTAAATTGTAAACTCCGCCTGTGCTCCTTTTGCCCAAAATTTAATGTTTGTTTTTATTTTAATTAATATGTTTATTATGTTTTATTCAAAATAGGAGACCAAAGATAAAGAAATAAATAGATAATTCACCACTTCTTTCTTAAAATTTTTTTCTTTGACCTGGAGAGGATAGGCTTAAATTCTCTGCCACTGACATCACTTACTATTTTCCAAATATTGAAAGGAAACTCCCTTGAGGAACGCAAAAAGTATTGGCTACAATCTGAACAAGTATGCTGTCGCCAAAAAATTATCCACTCACCAACACCGAAACTGAGCAGGGAATATATTGAGCTACTAAGAAGCAGTTTGCGGCTACTAATCTATACCCTTACTGGGCACTGCAAACTAAACAAGCGCTTCCATAACATCCCCTTATGTTAGAAATATGAGCAAGAAGAGGAGATCCGAAAACGCATCCTGTGTGAATGCGAGTTACTCAAATATCGCAGGTGGTTCATATTCGGAAAAAAGTGTCCAGATTGGTTAGAGCTTGATAACATTTTTACATGGCCAACTACTCGACTTTACAAGAAGTTTAGGTTGGCTTGAGAAGTAGGGCTTTCCTAAATTGCAAACATTTTATGAAGGGTTCTAATTTTTTTTTTAGATTTTTTAGATTTATACACTTCCAGATTAGATTTTATCTTCTATTTTTTGAGAAGCATTATCTGCTTTTTTGCTCAAAATTTTCCAGCAGTGGCTCTTTCGAATTCCGAAAACTTTATCGAGGGTTCTAAAATTATTCAAACCCCTTTTTTCATGTTTCTAGTTCTTAAAGAATTTTATAATTTTCTAATAAGTATTCTTACGGATTTTGCGAATTGTTTTCGATTATTCTAAAATATTACAGCAACCTGTTTTCTAAATTTATAGCATTTATCAACATTTATTCTTGAGTTTCGAAAATTTTCCACCTTTTCTTGCTTTATCTTCTTTCCAACAATAACATTTTCAATAAGGTTTCGAAAAATTATTTGAAGCTTTTCAAATTTATTTCTGCCAGATTTTCTAAATTGTCTACGATTAAATAGATAATTGTAGAGGCCTCTACTTTGTGATACATTATTATAAATGATTATTTTTATTATAAATATTTCTACGATGGTTTTAAATTATTCTAAATTCTAGAATCCAGGAATTTTCTATAAATTTTCTTTGATATGTGGTAAATTGTATTAATGTGCTATAGAATATTACAAATTGTTTAGATGCAAACTTTTCTAACATTTATTGTAATTTCTTTCGAGAGTTTTCCATCATTTTCAAGAATTTTCTATCAAATCAAAATTTTCTATCAATCAAACGAAATTAAAGTATGTATGTTATATACCTCAATTGGTGGGAGAACTGGCTGTCCAACCACCCTATCCCTTTAAGGATTTTGCTGGAAACCAGGCCTTCGCGCATTTGGCCATGATGTTTTTTAGTTCCAGATTCCAATATATGCCTGCACCTGTTTCTTTCTTGTTTTTTGCTCCATCCGTAGGAGCTTCAGAGGGCACTTAAGTTTAGTTCACTTAGTACACTTACATAGCGGCCTTTAAGCAAAATTTTTATGTCATCTTAGGCTGGAAGCCAGATTCATTTAGTTTCCTCTCACAATTTCATTAAAAAAAATGGGCTAGCACTATACCTTGTGGGCAGCATCTTTTGAGACTTTGTATTTTATTGATATTTCTTAGTATCATTCATTCAATAAGTACGACTGGAGTGTCAAACAATAAAAGAGTTTGTCCGGTGCTATTGAAAGAGGCTTTGTCAAAAACAGGGAGTGCTAATTTGGTTGAGCGTCCTGGAATGTATACGTGTTGATTTAGATGAAAAAAAGACGTATCGTCTTTATAATATGGCCTCTGATGTACCGTTTAAAAAGCTTCTCCAAGATTTTCATCATAAACGATGTGAGGCTTAATGGTCTGAATGATTTGGCAGGTATAAATAGCACCTTGACGTTTCTCCAGCTTTGGGGAACATATCTAAAAGCTAAAGGTCATGTGTCTGATTGGCTTCTCTCATATTTGTCAAACTGAAGTTTTTTTGTTGAAATAAATCAGAGAAAAACCTCAAACAAGAATACATTCTACATCGTACCGCAAGGATCAGTTCTAGGCCCACCATTTTTATTACTTTTTGACTAATTATTTATCGGAATAAATTTCATGTAACAATGTATTATTTGTAGATGATACTGCAGTAATAGTGACAGCAAATTCTCCTGATTTATTAAAGTGCAAAATTGTGGATGCAATGCTTTCAATAAATGTAGGGTGCGCCCCTAATCGGCTGCATTTAAATTCCGAGAAAACCTTATGCGCATATAAGCAAAAGAAAGTAACTACCAAATGGTTTTAAAATAGAAATAAATAATATAGAATATAAACTAAACGACGATGTTAATTATAAGGAGTATTCATGGATCGTACTCTATCCTGGATAACTACATACAGATCATGTATGTAGAAAATTAAGTGAAGCACAGTTTGTTCTTATGCAAATGAAATAAAAGATGGACCACGAAGCACTTATGGGTATTTACTATTCCCTAGCATACTCTCATGCTAATGAAGGCTTAAATTAAATTACACTTGGTTTGTTTCATAATTTTTCTATATTTTCTCGACTATTTTCGCTTTTTATCAACAAACTAAGTGTAATCATCATAATTTTATAAAAGTAGTTGGTCATATCATTCAATTTATACTAGACTCAGTCCCTAAGGTATTTAATCTTGATGCAGCTGTGCTTTCATGTAAAAGAAGAAAACCCTCCTGCTGATCCGCACAGGATCCAATAGAAAAATGCGTAAATACTGTTGAAGAAAGTTGAAATCAATAGAGTTAACAGAAAATAATATTATTCGTAGTTAAACGCCTAAACAACAGAAAGTTTTCGAGGCTCTTATATATGTCATAGTCACTACCCCAATACTAAAACAAGCTGATCAGATCACTCCGTTCCTACTCTGTTTGAGCAAGCCCTGTTTACTATCCCAATTCTAAGTAAAGCTGAAGAATAGAAATTGGCATTCGACAGAAGCAAAAAAGTAATAAGAAGTTTGGAGTCAACAACAACAACTTGGCGAAGCTACAGACCATAAGCGAAAGAAAGAAAATAATACGAATTTGAAAGATATGATAAAGGAAATACTCAGAGAAGTAAAGAGCACAAACAAAGAATTATAGACATTAAGAGCCGAGCTGGAAGAAAATAAGTAAGAGTGGAAGAAACAGTAAAAAAAACGAATTGAAAGAATATAAAAGCTAAAGGAAACAGCAGAATATCACAATAGAGAAAAACGAAAAAATAACATAACAGTCAAAGATTTCGACACCGGCAATGAAATTCCTGTCATATAAAAAATTACAGGAAAATTGGGAGAAACATTAAATATAAGACAGTAAAAGCTAAGATAAGTTAAGATAAATAGAAAATAATTAAGAACAAAATTAAGCTAAGGTAAAACAAGATAAATATGCCAAGAAAACTAATAAAAATTATATAAATATTCTACGAAAACTATTCAGGAAAAATAGACATACCGTAAATGGTTAACTAACACGCGACATCAAAATAGAGACCGACATTAGACAAGGCTGGATTCAATCACCTTACTTGTTCTTAGTAGTCATCGATGACGTCATGAAGACAATAGTAGAAAACAAGACGAAAATAACGTGATTTAAGAGAAACTTGGAGGACCTCAATAGACGACGAAAAAAAACAGAAAAACTAATCCACAAAGCAGCAAAATTCAACCTAAAAATACATGTGAAAAAGTGTAAAACAATGGGAATAAATATCCAATCAAACACAGAAATAAAACTTGGAGAAGGAACAATAACATCAACAGAGGCATTTTGTTACCTAGTAAGTATAATTGATAGTAATTGAGGGTACAAAGCACATTCAAACAACTAAATAAAGTGTGGAAATCGTCTCAGATACCGCAAAAAACATAACTAAGAATATTTGACAGCAAGTCGTGGATTACAATGAAAATCGAAATTAGAAAATTACAGTCCTTTATAATTAATACAAATACCTTTGCAAGATACTGGGAATATACTGGCCAAACAGAATAACAAACGAAGAGCTATGGAGAAAGTGCAAGCAACTGTAGAGATACAAATTAAACGAAGAAAATGGAGATGAATAGGGGCACATGCAAAGGAACGAAAGCTTAGAAATAACGAAACAAACTCTGGACTATACTATCAAAGGCACAAGAAGGAAAGAAAGGCCGCTAAAAACATGAAAAAGACACATTCACCTCGAACATAACGAAATCGGACACACTTAGAATGGCACAAAAACAAAAGCCAAAGACAGAATGAAAAAGAACAATAGAACAAATAAGTAATCCAAGAGGAGTCACAATGGGCTGAAGAATCATCTGAAAAGATGTCCTATGCTTAAGACACAACAGGTCTAATAATAATAAGAACTAATTCAACTATAAAATATATATTTATTAGCTTCTGCTAAGATTTAAGATTTCTTATAAGTAGTAAGAAGAAAGTAGATAGGAAAAGTAAAGAAAATTATTACAAACATATATTAATTAAAGCAATTATAAATAATGGTGAATGCGCCGGGACGATCATATATTCATTATATTCCTCCTATATTTATGTCCAAATATACATCGAACACTTGTTGAAAGATAAAATCACGCGAGAGCTTTTATCAAATTAAATAATATATTAATTCACAGGCACGAAACATTCGCATAAACATTAGAACTAGATTAGGCTGAAACGAACGCAAACAGAATGGCAAATCAACACCCGAAAAACTTTCCACCGCAAACCCGCAAACCACAAATCCCAAATCCCCTCCTTGTAGGAATCGGTGGAGCACTCCTAAATCCTTGCAGCGGCAATAAAATCATCTGAATTTCATTAGTTGCGACCGTTCCGTAAGTGTGGGCCGGCACCGTCCTCGTTGACGCTCTCGCACAGACGAAGAACAAAGTGTGTGTCCGCCATTGAAACGCGACGCCCGTTAATTCCGTCGCATTAAATCCGGATAAAGGCGACGAAAGATTAAATCTCCCTTGGATTGCCAGGAAATTGCCAAGCCGGGCGGACGGTGAATACGCGTTGTTTATAAATAGGTGCACGTTATGAGAAGGAGACGTTTTCGGCGGTTCGATTTATTTAATTAAACCGAAACTGATGGAACTCCGGAAATATGGTTTGTAATTAAATTGCGGGCGATAATATTCGAGGAATATAATTTTCAAATTCTTACAGCAAAATTATTATTTATGCCAGTCAAAAATAAATAGTAATAAACGAATTCGTATAAAAGTAAAATTAATATCACAGGAAGTCAAAAATATGGACTTACTGTAAATAATTAATCATTCGTAATATTCTTATAGGTGAAAATGCAAAAAAACACCTTCCACTTCTGTTGAAAGATGTTTCACCAAAAGCTCTTTCAGGAATTCAATTATATAAATGCAGCAACTTCGAATAGATCTTGTCAGTTTAACATATTTTGTAGTTTTTTTTTATTAGCTTGGCTTTACGCATGTCTCCCAACCTTCGTGTTGTTATATTTATGTTGGTTTGTTTAGAAAATATGATACTTTTGGTTCTTCTCATGATTTCTTTAGGCATTTTGAAATGTGTTATCAGATCCTTCAGCTTAAGTGTGAGTTCAGAAATCTAGATAATAATCCTCATCATCTCTTTGAAATAATGTTCTACATAATTGGATATTATCCAGGAAAGAAGATGAAACATTGGAAGTATTGTGTAGAAGGCCATGGTATTTACCTGTCTATTCCTGTTGTTCTTTTAACTCTTTGTTTCGTCTTTTGTCGGGATTTATTTTGTGTTTGATATACAAGTATGAAGTAATGATATATCTGAAATGAGTGTCTGTCACTATCACTGATAATTTTTCGTTATAATCCCAATCTTGAGGAATCCGTTATTTATTTGGGTAGTTCTGAGGGTGGATGCTGTTATTTATCGTGCAGAGAAGATTTTGACCCATCTTGACTCTGCATTCTCTATTAAAACAATCCAAGTTTTATTTGGACTTCAGAAAGTTGGCCGAAAAGTTGATCGCAATGGTTTCGTCCTTCTGTTTATACCAGAGCCATGGAAGAGACTTGTTTGCTCGTAATTTGTAGCTTTGCAGTTTGTTACTCCTGATATTATTTAACGTGATACTTCGAATACCAAATTTAAAAAAAAATGTGGAGTAGTTTCTAAAGTATATTTTTAATACCATAATATCCGACGATTTTATGATCATAAAACCTCCACAGTATTCATTTCTTTTGAACAATTTAATAATAATAAGAGAAAGTTCTTTTATCTAATCAGAAAAAGAAAATCTATCTTAGTTTTTCTATAATGTGTTTTCTTAAAAAGTTTCATATTCTTGCCGCCTGATTACCCCAGAGATTTTTGAAGATCAAGATGAATTTAATATTCTATTGCTGTAGTTAGTACAAGAAATCAGATAAAATAATAATGTTTTGCGGGAATTTTTAAATGTTAGGTTGAATGGTTGTAAGTTTTTCTTAGAATTAGCTTGCTTCAGCTTCTAACAATTTTCCTGTTACATTTTTTCGAATTTCGAGATGCATTTCCTAAACTGCATGAATCCAAGCAGTTGCTTGATTGTTTTTGGAAATCGCAGATTTATTATTGCTGTGACTTTGGCGAGGTTTTGCTGTAATCCTTCTAGACTGAATTAAACATTTCTTTATTGAAATTTCTACTTTTTATAATTCATCCAGAACTGTTCAGTAGGAGCTTTTACATATTTCTCTCTGGTATAAGAGTTGCACCAAAACCGTTGCTCTAGAATCTAGACTTAGTACGAGGTATAGTAAGAAAGTAGTACTCATTAGCACCGTGCGGAGCATTGGCGAATAGAGTAGCCGCGGGATGTGTGCTAACATGGTCAATTGCATTTCATTTTCAACAAACTTCAAAAAACTCCAACCATTAGTAGTATATTTCATCTGTTTGTGTGCAAAGTTACGTCTTACTGCTACTGACTGTGCTATCTATTTAAGTGTTTATAATTTTCAAAAAAATGTCTGTAATATTCTAAAAGTTACTCAAATATTTTGTATTTCGAATATTGACCTGTGTAAGCATATTGCTATTAACACAAAAATAAAGAATTATTATTATTATTATTAGAAATCTTAAAGAAATATATAGAAGTATGATACAAATGCTACAAAATTCTACACTAATTGGAATTTCTGTGAAACTAGAAGGTAGTTTAAATATTGTTGGAATCTTAAAGAAAATTCTAGAAATATGAAAAATAAAATTCTATAGCATTTGAAAAAAGTTGGAATTTGGAATCAAACAAGTTTGGTAAACTATCGAAAATAGAATGAAAAGAAAGTTGAAAAACATGCTGGAAAATTGTATACCACTTGTAAAAAAAGAGTTATAAATAAATTGCAGGAATATTTATTAAAATAATCGAGCTATTTGGAAGAAATCAATTTCAGGAAAATTATTTAAAATGAGACGAGAAATTACTTATAAATTCTTAAAAAACTGAACAGAGTTACTCAAATATTTTAGATATATTAAAGGAAGAGCTTTAATATTTTGCATTTTGAAAAAAACTATTTGTGAAAAATTATCGATAATTATAAGCAATATTAGTAGAAAATTCTAAAAAACATTAAATGAATTGCTTAAATATTCTATAAATTTTGAAGAAATATGTAGAGTCTAAAAAATATGATGAAAAAAGGCAAAAAATGTCTCTATTCAAAAATAAAGAAAATAGAGACACTTGGAAAATAGAGAACATATAAATATATATAAATCGATAAAAGAAAACACTCCTCTAATTAAGAAACAATTTTATAAATATCCTCTTCCAAATTTTATCCTTCGCCTTATCAAACATAAAAGACAAATCTATAGAGACATTCAACTAACGGAAACTCCTGAACTTCGACAAAAATTCACCAAACTTAACAAAGACATTAAAAAACTAATTATGGACTATAAGACGGACACTTGGATCAATAGCTGTAGGAAAATTAACGACTCAAAAGGTAAAAAGTTTTGGACTGAAATTAGAAAACTTAGTAGATACAAAAAGATGGACAAACTACAAGAACTTTACGACCCTATCACTGACGAGACTATAACAGACCCAGACATTATCACACGTAAATTTGCAGACCATTTCAATTCTATTTATTCACAGACACAGAACCCTAATTTTGACCAATCGACCTTTCAACTTGTAAACGACTGGTACAATAATTTCTTTAGATTCAATGACAGTTCAAAACCGACGGACATTTTTACAGAAGAGGACTATTTCAACACTTTAAAAAAGGGCAAAAATACAGCGACTGGACACGACCTAGTACATAGACATATACTAAAATCCTTACCATCCCACATACACGTCCATATCCTCAACATCCTTAATTTCATTTACCAAAGTAAATATTACCCTTCCGAATGGAAATTAGGAATAATTATTTGTATCCCCAAACGCGACCATTCTCCATCTCTAATTTCCAGCTACCTCCCGTCCTAGGAAAACTGTACGAATCACTCCTTAAAAACAAAATACTATCCCACATCCAAGACCGTATCCCAATTAATGATAATAAGAATTTGCAATCCAAAGATAATACAATATTACAAAACAATTTCAATTATTAAAATATTTTAAATATAAAGATAATACAATATTACAAAACAATTTCAATTATTAAAATATTTTAAATATAACGAATACCTATACATTACAGAAGAGCTGCTGTAGATTAAAGAAGAAGACACCGAAGTCAAAAATGAAATGGTGATGATTTGATAAATAATTTAAAGAGCTGAAAAAAGAACTGCAAATTGATGTCATTAACTATCTGAAGAGTTAAAGTATCTAAAATAGGAAGCCTAGAATTAAATATATTAATTAATAATTGATTAATGGTTGAGGCGTTCACTTCGTGAAACATCTTGAATATTTAAATATAAAGTAAAACTCATTTTGATAGTGTGATATTAACAAAGTGAGTTTTACTTTATATAAATATGATTTAATAGATTTCAGAGAGAATCAAAGATTTCGGCGGTGATTTGACTATATTTATTGTCTGTCTGTAGTCTGTAGGCCTGAGCCTCTTCAGACTTGTGATGAGTGATGTGGAGATGACTTATGTCAATCTAGCGGCGAGTCTTGGACGCGGTGACGTGTAGATTGCTGGTTGGAAGGTGTCGAGGAAGCGTGGGGTTTAGTTGGAGTGAGCGAAGGGAGTATCATTGATTTGCTGGCATGTTAAAAGCATTTGATTGGTTAAGTAGAGAAAGTCGTGAATAATCATTCATTTTTTATTTCAATATATGTTATAAGTGGTTCCGTGCTTCTGGAGGGAGATTAGCAACGTCGTCTCCAGAATGGTCACTGCAGGCATGTGTGATAATGGCAGGGTAAAAGTCTCATGTGTGGGCGTATGAGATTGAGTCTATTAGGGATTTGTTAAAGGGTTAATGGTGGACGTACTAGTTACAAAGTTGCTATTTCGGGAAACTATTATTAGTTCAAGATTTATTGTAGCTGCATGTTGGTAAACTATTTCAGAGGGTAAGTCTGGACGGAGCAGGCAGTATTTTTTCAGTAGGCGACGGAGAAGAGAGGGACGGGTTGGGAGGGGGAGGCGGAAGTGAAGTAGACATGCGGGAATATTGAAGGTGTGGTTGGGAAGTTTAGAGTTTAGATCATCAATGAGCAATCTCTCATTCTACAAGAGAACACTCTACCAGCACACAAAGAAGGGTAGAAGAATGTCTCCTTGTGTTCATTCCAAAAACACAACACGAACAGCCAATGCTAAAGTTGCCCAATATTGTGTTAATCTATCCAAGCCAAACCTAAAATTCTTGGCTGGTATCCTAACCTTCCTTACTTCCAGTTAAAAAAAAAACACTTATATGTATTAGATTCGCTACAGAGGAAGCGGACTTGGTGCCTGTGACACTGCTGCTCTGGCAACAATAAGGAATATCCTGCTGGAAACATCATGGCCAAAACTGGACGACCTAGCAGGCCCGTTTCCTAGCAAAATTCTTAACTTGACCAAAGGCGGGGCATATCTTTTACTACTGTCCTGCTCTTTAAACATTAAAGAAGATCCTGCTGGGGACATCATGACAAAAACAGGCCAACCTAGCAGGCCTGTTTTCCAGCAATATCCTTAACTATATCAAGGACAAAGCTACCTGAGAGGTCTGTTTCCTAGCAAAATCCTCAACTTTATCAACTAAGGTAGAGTGGCTAAAGAGCTGGAGAGCTAGTCTTCTATATCTAATCTGGGGCCTGAATATGTGAATTGAATACCGTCACTGTTGTCCATATCCATAATAAAGAATGCAGAGTACGAAAAAATCACGCGAATTGTTTATGCAAATAGAAAGTGCCTGAAATCTTTTAGACAAGAGAGTTTGAAGGTTTATTGTTGACTGAGAAATGCTTCCTAGTGCAAAGCTCGAATTAACAGTGCCTGCTACTGTGAGATCACATTTTTTAGATACAAAGAACTATTTCGTAAAATTTGATAAGGTTTTTTATGCTCCTATCCATAAAAAACCTTATTAAATTTTACGAAACAGACCAGGGTTATTTTTTTTCAAATGACTTTGGAAATTTAAGATACCGAAAAACTTTCTGGAGCAAATTATGAAAGGACAGTACTTAATAGAATAAGACCACAGTTCTTTATAGCTTAGAATATTATTTTGTTGAA
Organism: Ontholestes murinus; assembly: GCA_963969525.1. Lineage (NCBI taxonomy): Eukaryota > Metazoa > Arthropoda > Insecta > Coleoptera > Staphylinidae > Ontholestes > Ontholestes murinus. The sequence goes on from OZ018387.1 coordinate 90,704,240, forward strand.
GCTGTGATAAAGGCCGAATGGAACATCAGATAAAATATTCTCGCAGATTAAGAGAGTCTGGAGATTTAATGTTGACAAAAATATATAAAAATGTTTCCTAAAGCAAATAATGCTTGATAGAACAAAACCACATTTTTAATTAGATTTAGATTTAAAAAATTAAATTAATTTTTTTTTTTCAAAAACATTTGGCTCTCATTGCCAAATAACAAATGAAGTCTTCAAGAGGCTTTGAAGATTTAATACTAATAAAGAAACGCTTGCTAGAACAAACGATGAATGGTACCTAGTAGATTATTATTTTCCAATAAAGAAAAAACAGAAAATTAGATCAAATATTTTTGTAGTTTAGAGGAGCCTAGAAGTTTAGTGCTAATGGAAACATAATTGCTAAAACAATAGACGAATGAACGATACCTGATAAAATAAAAACACAGTTTTATTAGATTAGAATATTATTTTTCCAATAAAGAAAAGATAGAAATTTAAATAAAATATTCTTGTAGTTTAGAGGAGGAAGAGTTCTTGATATAATAAGATCAAAATTTTGTTTTAATGGAAAAAAAACAACTTTTCTTTAGATAGAAAAAAAACTAGAATTATCCATTTTCAAAAATTTGATAATAAAAAGTTAATATGTAATAAAATCAGACTGATTGTCCATGCAGAAAAAAACAGCCTAAGATATTTTATTCAATAGATTTTAGAGATTCAATACTAATAAAGAAACGCTTTCTAAAGTAAAAAACCAATGCATATTAACTGTGAGATTAAGTACATAGAAAACTTAAAATATTTTCAGTACCCCTTGTTTTAATCAAATTGTTATCATCTTCACGTAAATCAATTAATCCAAACTTGATTTTAGATACAAATAACCTTAAATATTACCCCTCCGAATGGAAATTAGGAATAATTATTTGTATCCCCAAACGCGACCATCCTCCATCTCTAATTTCCAGCTACCGTCCAATTACTCTACCTCCCGTCCTAGGAAAACTGTACGAATCACTCCTTAAAAACAAAATACTATCCCACATCCAAGACCGTATCCCAAACTACCAATTTCCTTCCAAAACGTTCCACTACCCTTCCTCTTACCATCATGACCTCAAACATCCAAACAACACACCTTGAAGGAAAGTCATCAGCCGCCCTGCTACTAGATATTCAAAAAGCCTTCGACTCTGTCTGGCATCAAGGTGTGTTGTATAAATGCTACCTCCTTAAAATTCCCACCCATATTATTTTCATTATCAATTAATTTCTCTCAAACAGATCCCTTAAAGTCAAAATAAACGACTCTTACTCCCCTCCTTTTTCTCCTGTACAAGGCCTACCCCAAGGTTCCCCTCTATCTCCGCTACTATATAACATCTTCTGTTTCGACATCTACAATCCTGATCCTCTTTACTTCAATCCTTCTAAACATCTCCTCCAATTTGCAGATGACACAGCCGTAATTTCCCACGCACCCACCGTTCCTAAAGCTCTTCAATCCCTCCAGCAGCAAATTGACTCCCTGCAACACTGGTTTGCTAAATGGCGAATTAAAATCAATCCCCACAAATCCCAGCTCCTAATTCCCTATCACCGTAACAATAATCCTGCACACGATATTCATATCTCCAACATAACTGTTTCCCCTTCTACATCCATAAAATACCTAGGCATTACCATAGATCGAAAAGTCAATTTCAAACACCATACCGCTTCAAACAAAACAAAAATCATAGCTAGAGCTAAAATGTTCAGAAACCTAACTTACAAAAAGAACGGTATATCTATAAAAACAGCGGTTAAAATATATAAAATGATATGCCGTCCTCTACTCGACTATGGTAATATCCTTTTCTCCAACTCCTGCAATCCTACTATCCACAATATCCAAGTTAGCGAGCGATCCTCCCTAAGAACTTTAACCAAAATCCGCCACCCCAGTAATCCTCTACACAATCCCTCTAACCAACTCCTATATGACTCTACCTCTGTTATTCCCATCAAGGAACGCCTTCTATACTTAAGTGAGAAATTTTCCAAAAATCCCTTCAACCATCAAATCCTTACCCTCTACTGCTTACGCAGAAATCCTATCCTAATCCCAAAATTCGAAACCCCTCCATTTACTATTTTCGAATTCATCGCATCACATCACCAATCATCATCATCATCATCAGAGACAGACTAACGTGACACATCGACAAGGACAAATCAGGGCTGAAAGACTGCCGGTCGATAGCCAATTAACAGACTAACCTCCCATCTCTCATATCATCATAAATGTATTATATTTGTCTTATCTGTATTTTATTTTTGTCTGTTAATTCAGATGTTGTATATATATAGAGAACAGTACATGACATTAGAATACAAAATAGAAAATTATCGTAAACGAGACGAATAATTTCAATAAATTCAGGGAAACTGAAAAAAAAGTTCCTAAAGTATATTAAAATTCATAACAAAATTTCTAAAACTATATCGCAATATTAAGGAAAAAGTTTGTGGAAAATTATTAAAAACAGAAAAATATTTTTTTTTTAAATCTAAGACATAACATGTTGGAATATTTTACTAAGCTGAAAAAACTGTTATAACTCTTAAAAAATTATACTATATAGAAAAAAACATTGTCTGGAAAAATATTTAAAAAAAGGAGAAATTATTTGAAAGCTCCTGCAAACTGGAAAGCAGTTTTTAAAATATTCTAGAAATTTTAGAGAAAATTCTAGATATTTAGAAAAAAAGGCTGAAAATTCTAGAACACCTAAGAAACATTCCGATTTAGGAGATTTTTTAGATAATTATTGACACAACGAATAAAAATTCTAAGAAACTAGAAATTTTCTAGAAATCTAAAAGTCTGTAGAATATTCTGCACCACTTGAAAACAAATTCTAAAACTGGAGAACTAGTTGCTGGAATATTTTTCTTATCGGTATATATAACATTCGAGAATTTTTAAATTTCCAATATAAACGCGGTATTAAATTTAGTTAATCAAGTTTAAGGTAGACGTATGTCCACTACCTTAAACTTGATTATAGAAAATTAGAAAATAAATCCATTCTAAACAAATTTTGAATACCTCGAAACCCAAATATCCCTTCTAAATACCAATATTCTCCTCAAGTGTTATTATTATTATTATTGTTATTATTTTGAGGTAAAAAAATTTGCTAGGAAATTATTAAACTGAAAGAACGTTGTTAGAAAATTTCAGAAATTTGAATAAATATGTTTAAAACCCAACTATCCTTCAAAGCCCATGCACAAGCTATAAAAGTAAAGATTTAGTCTAGAGCTCGACATTTTCGAGCTCTGACATATAAAAATCAAGGAATTTCAACGAAAACAGTGAAAAGTGAAAATCTATAAAGCTATATGTAAACTTCTTATAGACTACGGTGCAATCCTTTTCAACCAAATCCGTCCCTCCACTCTCCATCACCTTAACGTCGCCGAAGGTCAGCCCTACGAACCCTCACCAACTTAGACATCCAAATAATCCACTCCATAACCCCTCAAATGAGCTCCTTTATGAACACACTCAAATTACTCCTATCTCCCAACGTGTACATAGCCTAAGTCGTAAATTCGCCAACAATCCCTTTAATGTAACCCATCTTAATAAATTTTGCATTCCCCGAAATCCCCTTATCCCACCTAAATTGAAACACCCTTCAGTCACTCTACATCAATTCATTAGTTCGAATCACCCAGATAGTTAAGCTAGCTAGCAGAGGTATTTATTTTTCACACATAACTTACAGTCAAGACAGGACAGAAAGACCGATGTTTGATAGCTCAAATGGACAGACTAACCCATTACCCATCACTTGTAAAAGTTTTTAAATTGTACATAGTTATATGTTCGAATAAAGATGTTATTCATTCTATGTATAAAACTGGAGGACATGATAATAAAAATGTAAAATTCACACTATTTAGAAGAGAAAATTCTTGTAAACTATAAAGTTGCTAAAAAATTTTGTCCTAAAGAAAATTTTATCTAAAAGAAATGGTGAAAATTTTCATAGCACTTGAAAATTTTATCGCAATTTGAAAGAATTTTTTTTTAGAAAATTATCGAAAATGTTATTAGATAGATATTTGGAAACTCTAGGAAAGTGCAAGAAGTTATTTTAAAAATTTGAAAGTCTTAAAGATTGTAATGATGTAGAGTAAATGATGGAAAAATCCTATAAAGCATAAAAATTTAATCGCAATTTGAAAGGAAATACTTCTAGAAAATTAACAAAAATGGGAAATGAAATTGGTAGAAAATTTTGAGAAACTGAAAAGAAATTTCTCGAATATTCTAGAAATTTGAAAGAGATAAAAATTGTATTCCACTTAAAAAAATCTTTCTGCTTTGAATTTCTGAGAAACTGGTAAGGATATTCTAAAAATCTTAAAGGAATTTATATGAAATGCTAAAAAATTCATTTTATTTAAAGAAAATATTGTAATTTGAATAAAACAAATTCTATAAAATGATCGAAAATAGGAAGAGAAAAAATATATAAAAACCTGAAGGAAAAATCGACAAATTCTATATCATTGTAATTGAATTGATGATAGAAATAATACAAATTTACGCTTGGTTTGTTTCACTGTTTAAACAGTAAAACAAACCAAGCGTAAATTTGTGTTATTTCTATTACAAAATTGTTCACCACGTGCTACATGAGAAACTAATTCATGAATTAACGATAGTTAAAAGAGAAAAAAATATTATAAATGCTAGGAGAAATTTCTTGTAATTGAAACACAATAACTTTGTTGTACTACTATACAGGGTCCTGCAACAGTGCGTCAAGCTTTCCTAGCGCCTTTCTCGTAAGAGATAGAAAAAAATGTTTCATATAAAAATTTATTGAATTAAAAATCTCTATGTCGTAAAATTATTTTCAAATATACAGGGTGTCCCAATTTTGCGTTATAACAAAAGCAAACATTTTTTTAAATGGAACACCCTGTATATTTTTTCATTTTATAATTTGGATAGTATTTTATAACTTAAACCTTTTTTTGGTTTTTAATTTCGATATGGCATTTCCGAGTTATTGACGTTTTTCTGAAAAAAATGTAAAAAGCGGAGGTTCACAAAAAAAATTATTCTGATGTTGTATTTAAAATTTAAGAAATTTTCTTTTTCCTATGGTTGGTCATAAGTACTGTTTATGTACCAGTGTTAAAAATTTTCACTTTTGAGGAACCCTGCCTTTGTATCAGACACGCCATTTTCTAAAATTTCAAATTGTCGTAACTCTTTTTTTTTAAATAGAATCATATATTTTTTTAAATTTTTTATTATTCTACATCTAATTTTCTACAAAAAATGTTAAGCATACCCTATACCTAAAAGTGATAATTTTCAAGATATAAAAGAATTTATATTTCAAACGGTCCTTGAATGCGAATTTGTTTTTGAATAGATAGCCATGACTGAAAAAAATGCATCTGTCAATTAAACAATTAGTTTGACATGTAAATGGGAGGTGTGAATTACAAAAAACAAAAGAAGAAAGCCTATCATCAACGAGGAACCAAAAAGACATTGGTGAAGGAACTGGCATAAGCGAGAGGTCAGTACAAAGCATTCTGAAGAAGAATCGATATCAAGCATATCATATTCAGCTACATAAAGAACTGAGCAATACTGATTTTCAATTTCGTTCCGAATTTTGTTTCTGGGGAAGACAGAAAATACAGGAGGATCTTTCGTTTTTCCAATATATTTTATTCACGGATGAGGCGTCATCCCATAACAACGGATCTGTCAATAGGTACAATTTTCACTATTATTTAACTGATAATCCGCATGTTATGAGACAAGTTGATCATCAGCATTGAATGTCTGGGGCGGAATTTTTGGAAACCATGTTGTAGGTCAACATTTCTTCGAGGGCCATCTCAGTAGGTCTATGTATTTGTACTTCTTGCAAATTGAATTACCCGGAACGTTAGCTAATGTAGCCTAACTAACAAGAAACAGGGTGTGGTTTTAACAAGACGGAGCACCTGCCCAATTTTCACAAGACGTGAGGGCATTTCATTTTTCCCAACCAGTGGATTGGTAGGAATGGACCCACCAAATGACCTGCTAGATCTAAGGATCTAACAAAACCTGAAATTGTTTATAAGGAATCACCAATAGCACTGAATATCATATGCTTGATATCGATTTTTCTTCAGAATGCTTTGTACTGACCTCTCGCTTATGCCAGTTCCTTCACCAATGTCTTTTTGGTTCCTCGTTGATGATAGGCTTTCTTCTTTTGTTTTTTGTAATTCACACCTCCCATTTACATGTCAAACTAATTGTTTAATTGACAGATGCATTTTTTTCAGTCATGGCTATCTATTCAAAAACAAATTCGCATTCAAGGACCGTTTGAAATATAAATTCTTTTATATCTTGAAAATTATCACTTTTAGATATAGGGTATGCTTAACATTTTTTGTAGAAAATTAGATGTAGAATAATATAAAATTTAAAAAAATATATGATTCCATTTAAAAAAAAAGAGTTACGACAATTTGAAATTTTAGAAAATGGCGTGTCTGATACAAAGGCAGGGTTCCTCAAAAGTGAAAATTTTTAACACTGGTACATAAACAGTACTTATGACCAACCATAGGAAAAAGAAAATTTCTTAAATTTTAAATACAACATCAGAATAATTTTTTTTGTGAACCTCCGCTTTTTACATTTTTTTCAGAAAAACGTCAATAACTCGGAAATGCCATATCAAAATTAAAAACCAAAAAAAGGTTTAAGTTATAAAATACTATCCAAATTATAAAATGAAAAAATATACAGGGTGTTCCATTTAAAAAAATGTTTGCTTTTGTTATAACGCAAAATTGGGACACCCTGTATATTTTAAAATAATTTTACGGCATAGAGATTTTTAATTCAATAAATTTTTATATGAAACATTTTTTTCTATCTCTTACGAGAAAGGCGCTAGGAAAGCTTGACGCACTGTTGCAGGACCCTGTATATGCTACGAGGAATTACTTGACTTCTGAAAGCTGTTTCTGCAGTATTTTAGAAATTTTAGAGAAAATTATATAAATCTAGAGGGATTTTGGAAAATTCTTTGACACATAATTTTAATTTTTCGAAAATTTTCAGGTATATATTTCATTTATATTCTCGAAATTTTTATAAGGAAATTGTCACATATAATTTCAAACTGAAAGGAGATTTCTCTCCCTGGTGCAACAAGGATTTAGGTCGCCTCAAGATTCAAGCTAGAAAAACTTTCAAAAGTGTAAAAAACAGACAACTGGAATACCTTTATAACTTTAAATTAAATTAAATAAACTTTGTTTATATCACACACTTTATTATTCTTAGTAACTATATTTTATAATAACTATAATAATAAAGTGTGTGATATAAACAAAGTTTATTTTGATTTGAAGTTATAGAATTTTTATTTACACTATAAAATTACAAAAAAATAAAATAGCATTCATTTGTAGTTAGTTTATTGGTGTTTCTCCCTCGGTCTTCACCTCAAGAATCTGGGCCATCTTATCCATTTCGGACTGTTGGTATTGAGGGAAATTTTTATTTTATTTAAAGTTATAATATATGTATCACAAAGTGAAAGCCTCTACAATCAAGGAATACCTTTAGACAAATACTGTCGGAATATTCGGAGAACGTTCTATAAGTGTTTTACATATACAACCCCAGGCACCACAAAGTCCTCTCCAAAGACCACTCCAACAGCATCGGTCTAATAAAAGTACCTGATAGGAGTTATGCAGCAAGGCTAAAGGAATATTTCAATGTGCTGCTAAAGATACACTTTTCAAGCTCAACATCTGTGAACTCGTAAAAAATTACTTCACAGTCTACAGAAGAAAGCATATTCCTACCTACTAGAGAAAGTAGAAGCAAGACTCATGGTAAACTTATAAATAAAGAAAAAATTTAATAGGTAGTTGGTTATTTTAAACCTTTCAAAGGGCAAGACTCAGAAGGTATTTTCCCTACACTGAATGTGAAGGTTATACCGAGGACATAAGAATTGTCATAAGGTGTAAATATGACAACATCAAACATCCCCAGCCGATCAAATGAAGAAGGGCTGCAATGGGACACACATCTATCTAATCTCAAACAGCCAGACTGCTCTTAACAGCTTCAATTCCAATATATACTTGGCACTGTAAACAACCTCATAACCAATTGACCAAGGGCAACAAGCTCACTCTAATGTGGGTACCAGGTCACTCAAATAGAATAGGCAACGAACATGCCAGAGAAGTAGCTGCGACTACCATGATTAGGCCAAACCCTAAATGTGGGCTATGAGAAGCACATTAGAAGGACATTGTATAAGAGTGGGAAAGAAGATGCAAAATATGGTACTGTATAAACCACCAAGCAGAGATCACGTTACAGGTCGGTTAGTAAAGTACCATCTTCACAAGATAGGTAAAGCAAACAATATCACGGAAGCGAGCACATTCTATGCATGTGTAGTACTTTCTACCAACAGGCCAGCCCTAACCTTATGATACTGCCAGAAGGTACCAAGACATGGCTTCCCAGGAAGTTAATTGACGTTACTAAGGAAATTAAATTCCTGGAAACATAGTTGTAGTAGTAGTAGTATCAGTACAAAAGGTCTGGCCAGGTCGCAGTGCTATAAGGCTGTCTATAGTCTTAATCTAATCTTATCTACTATAAAATTCTGAAAAATGGGAAGAAGATTATTCTAAAAAATCTAGAATTCTTAAAGAAAATTCTAAAAATCTATACGAAAATCATAAAAAGTTCTATAACACTTCGAATAAATATCGCAATTTGGAAGGAAGTACTTTTGGATACTTTTCGAAGTTTAGAAGAAAATTACTTGAAAATTCTAAGAAACTTGAAGGAGGGAAGGCTATAATATTTAAGAAATATTAAAGAACATTCTAGAGATCTAGGAGAAATACTATTAATTTCTATTTAAAAAAGATTAGCTTTATTTGAAAGATGTCTGGAAAATTATTAAAAATGAGACAAGAAATTACTTTATATTTAATTAATTGCTCACTTAACCCGTGGTAAAACATATTTGAAAAATCTTGATTAGAAATTAAAAACACTTGGTTTGTTTCACAGAATATTTATTATTTTTTCCCCGACTAGTTTCGATAAAGTGTCATTATCAAGGAGTAATGAATAATGTACAAAAGGTTACACTAATATATATATGGATTACAAATTCAGGTAATAAGGGCCGTCATAATCGGGGACTTCCAAATCTCTTCAATATTATTAGTTATTTGTTTGCCGCTAATTATCGCCTATTTATCTCTAATCCCTCTCTGTAATTAAGATGCCGACCTTTATTACCTGAGTACAATATTTTTAAATTGTTATTTTGGAAAAAAAAAATTTTGGAAATTACTTGAATATTTTGGAAAACTGGAAATAAGTTGGTTAAATAGTCTAGAAATCTTAAAGGTATTTCTAAAAATCTGGAAGAATGCTAAAAAACACTTAGAAAGTGTATCACAATTTGAAAGTAATAAATTCTAATTCTGGAAGAAAACTAAAAATTAATTGCCGAAATATTTTAGAATGCTTAAAGAAAATTCTAATAATCTGGAAGTAATGTTAAAAAATGCTTTAACTATAAAAAAATCGCAGTTTGTAAGTAAAATTCTATAGAAAAACTATCGAAAATTTCGTAAGAAAATGAAAATATATGATATGATATTTTAGAATTTGTTTTATGGAAGAAAAAAATGTCTGAAAAACTGAAAATGAGAAAAAAAATCTGGGAAATAAATTTAGACATGTGAAAGAAATGCTAAAAAAATTATATCAAAAATGGGAGGAGATATACCAAGAACATCCTAGAAAACTGGAAAGAAGTTGCGACAAGGGTGGATCAAATATAAACTGGAATTTTTTATTTATCAGTTGCTAAGTGAAGTGTTATGAAAGTAATTGTCAATGGGAGAAACGGACGCCGATTTTCATTACTGATGCGAACATTTGCTTCGGTCCGAGAAAAAATAGAGAAAATTAATTGGGAAATATAGCCCCGACTTATCCCCGTGTGACTTTCATATGTTTGTCCACTCAAGGACAAATTAGAAAGATGTCTTTTTTACAGTGCCCAAATGTGAAATCGTTTGTAATCAATTGGTTGAAGACACGATCGACTACATTCTTTGATAATGGCATCTAGAAATCACAAATAAAAAAAAAACTTTTTAACTTTCTTTGTATAACACTGACTTTATTTAGTGACTATAGTTTCGACAATTTTAACTAGTCATTATAACACTATCGATAATGACCAGTTAAAATTGTCGAAACTATAGTCACTAAATAAAGTCAGTGTTGTACAAGCAAAGTTAAAAAGTTTTTTATTTGTGAAGAATAATTTATAACTAAGTAGAAGCCTTCACCGTTAACAGTTTGCATCTAGAAATTTCCACTTCGCTATGAAAAATGTGTATATAAATGCGGAGACAATGTAGAAAAATAAAACCTTATTTATTGTAGAATAAAACATACATCTTTTTTTCACAAAATTTCGGCTTGTATTTGATTCACCCTCGTAGAATATTTCTTAAATCTTAACGGAATTTCTAAAAATTTGAAGAAAAAATTCTCAGCAATTGAAAAGTTTATATTTTTTTTAAATTATTGAAAATAAGAAGACATTGTTTATATTAGAAACGAAATATCTGTGAAAAAGAATTAAGCGAGATTAAATATAAACAAAACATTTTGTGTATCTAGTAGATGATAAGAAGATGTTTTTGCTTAAAATAGTATCTTCTTCTTATCTTAAACCGATATCTCTAACTTAGAAAAACCTTGAACTTTGTGAAAGAATTTCATAAAACTGCAGTATTGCATTGCTTTAAAAAAACTGCGGTATCTTATAATTTAGACAAACCAACATCTATTTCCTGCAAAACTTTTGAACTTTGTCAAAAGGTATTCTAAGGTTGTGGTATTCAATGATTTTTCTGCATTCCTTTAAAAAATAGAGAATTTCATGACCAAAGTAACCGATTTAGATATCTATATCCTCTAAAAATCTAAAATTTTATTCACAAGGTGCATTCTTCACATCTTAAAAATATGGTTTAACATTGGGAATAAAAATTTAGTAGAAAATTCTGAGGAGATGGAAATAAATTCTTAGTAAAGACATACTTAGATATTTGGTAAAAATGCTAGAAATCAGTAATACTTAAATAAATTCTAACTATTTAGAAGAAACAAATTCTGGAAAGAAAATGATCAAAAATACGAAAAATTAAAATTAGTGAAAAATTCTGAGAAACTGATAATTTTGGGAATATTTTAGAAATCTTTAAAAAAAAACTATAAAAATCTAGAGTAAATGAAAAATCCTACACCACTTTTCGCTACTTCTAATAAAAAATCTATAAATATTACCGAAAGTAGGACGCGAATAAACTCTGAAACTGGTTGAAGTTGCTCAAATATTCTATTTTTTTAAGAAAATCTTGCAATTTTTTTCACAATAACAATATTTCGTTTATATTTTTTATTATTTTATAAGAAAACGAAAGAATTAATTAAAGTTAAGTCAATAGTTTGATGAAGGTAAAGTGTGTCAAAAAATAAATTAAAAAGTAATTCAATTCATTTCTCAAGATAAAATTTTAAGTGAAAATAAATATATATATATATATATTTTTTAATGTGGGCCGTGAATTTTAAGGGATGGCGTGCGAATGCGGAGCGATTTCTCGTGAACGGATCGTTTCCGGTTCGTTAAATCGCGCGTCGGATTTCCGCTCGGATTCGCCCTCATTATTGACAATTAAATCTTGGAGCGGCGAAAAAAATACTCGTCCGGGCATTGCGTGACACGAACGAGTTTAGTTTAATCCAGTCCGGGAACACGTCTTCAAATGATATTTTATTCCCTCTGTTTCAGATACAATGGGCTATTCCGTATATTCAAGTGCCGGAGCTTTAGTGTGGGCCGCTCTGATTGCCTGCTATCTTCAGGCGGGATTGGCCGCCGGCGCTGAAGACGCCGTCGCCAAACAAAGCGACGATACTAGTGCACAGGCGAGTGTGAATTTTATATTTTGATCCAACACTTATCACTTACTAACTCCTTATTCCGTTTCTAAACCTGTTTTTATAGTGTCTTGAGATGATATACATTATTTAATGTTTCGTTCATTGCAAGGATGAATCGTCAAAACATTAATGTAATCTTTCAACAAATTTATTGTGGCGGCATTTAAATAATTTAAATGATCTTTAAATTCAAATGATAATAATAATAATAATTTATTTTGTTAGAGACCTTTACTGGAACCAATTGTCAAATACATATTTGTAAGCATTTAATTTCCATCTCACCAATTTTCTTATCTTAAAATAAAACGTCCTCAACCGTGAGTGGATTAAAATGTTTATATTCCACCTCTAAGTTCATAATAGTATTGTTTAAAGGATATTAAAGGTTTGTAGGTTTACTGGAGATGAATTCTTAGGAGCTTCCTAAGAAACTGTTTGAGGACTACCAAAAATACGATTAAATATCTGAATTATGAATTTGTATATAATTTTAGAAGGTGGTTCGAAGAATTATATAATTATTAGGGGCGGAAGTCTTGCCACTATCTAAATGATTTTAATTAAGTGAAATTGCTTTTAAAAGAATCAGTCCAAGAATTAACAGTTTAAAATAAGGACCTAGTCAATGACTAGATGCGATTGGCTCGAGCGCGCACCACGAGACACGCTCGTGTTTATTGTAATTTGTCTAAATTTTCAGACACGAGTCACACTCATGGTTGTAGGTGAAAGGGTTAATTATCAAGACAACTCTGTTTTCTTAATTATAGTGTACGCATGAAAGAAATATGATTTGAAAGCAAAATCAATAACAAAACAAATATCCGACTTGTTATCTATATTAAAATGATTGTAGTTAGTTATATTTAAATACACAGCATCTTTTTTTGAGATAAATATTTAAAAATTTGACTTTCTTTGATTTTGGTTACATTACTCATACTCACTATACGAACTTTATTGTTTGATGAAACGTAATAAGTACAGAATTCGTCCTAAAGCCAAAACAGCAATGGTACGACAAGCAGAAGCTCTCGTACTGATAAAATGTGTCTGCATTGTAAATCTTCTAAACTTAACTCGCTTATGGGCCGCCTATATTGAGTAAAAGCCTGCTGATTGACTTGCGAAAGACAGCGGCTTCAGTTGCAGCATCCAAAACGTGGAAGCGGATTTGCATTTATGGGACCCACAGGTATTTCAGACTTGGAGCTACCTCGACTCTCTGTCTCAGAAAGCTTATTGACTGATCAACATGTCTCTTCGCCTTCGTATTTTCAAAACACCATCGTAAGTGATGTTCCACAACGGCAGCTCAAGAATTGAGCTCAGGAGTACCAAACGTTACTGGTATCGTTGGTATCGGTTCTATTCACGCGAAAACTATAATTAATGGCTATGGAGGTAGCCTACGATGATGGCCATTTGCTTGGGGACTCAGTGTCGAGAGGGCAGACATGATGGCCGACCAGGGGATAGAGTTGAAGGCATTTTGCACGTCTTGTTCGATTACTAGACCATGCCTTCTTGTCTGAGACTTTGATAAGGGCGTTGATAATGGACCTACCCTTCTTGAAAGCGAACTGCGGCCTAAGAATCCTCTATCCACCGGAACGGATAATCAGGTGCCTGAGCCTAGATCAGAGTTTTATATCCATGTCGCCCTGTTCTTGACTCGCAAGCTGTCCATCCTAAAAGCATTTGGCTCGCTGACCAGGATTGTGTCTGGGCGTCGTATTTCTTTAATGAAGGCACATCGGCTCCTGTTGAGGTTGCTTTGGAGGAACGCGATATCTGTTGGTTAATATCAGTTCAATCATCTGATTGATAAAAATTATATCATTTTTAATAGTTTTTTCTTGTAAATTAATCGATAAACACTAAATTATCGTTCGAAATAAAACAAAGAACATTTTTGGTATCTTCTTTAATTACTTCGCTAACATTCGTTTATATTTTCAGATCTATTTCTGATTCAACAATTAGAGTTTCTTTAAAATCCTTACTAGCTCGATTGTTAGACAATATATTTTCCTCTGTAGCGGCCCCTGATTCTTCCACCAACTTATAGACTTCAAGAAGGGTGTAGGTGATGGACCTGCCCTTCCTGAAATCGAACTGCCGCTTGAAGAGTCATCACCTAGCGCCCATCAACTTGTTACCCTGTCCTTCAACAACCTCTCCAGTAATTTGCCTTCAGCATCTAACAGGCACAGTGGCCTGTATTCCCCCTGAGTGGAGAGCGATTTGCCACCTTTGGCAAGAAATGTCAGTCAAGCATTCTTGTACCGTTGAGAAAACACCACCACTTTTCAACACTCAGGGCTGGGTTTGTGATGACAAACTCCTGAAGCACTTCATTTGGTATACCGGCCCCTGGTCCTTGCGGCGGAGAAAAGCTCGGGCCGCCGATTACCTCTTGCTCACTGAAGAGATCGTAGCGGGTGAACGTGGTGTCTTGGTGTCGTGGATTTCCCTTTTCCTCTACCTCATTCGACTCGCTTCATGCTTCCGCGACCTCATCCGACCACAATAAACATTTCTTCAGTACCCGCGATGCTTGATTTTGATTGAAAGGTTTTCGGCTAAAGTGTTTGGTCTTGCGTTAGGTGTCTCGAAATTTTTCAAAGATGAATAAAAAGAGTCCCAGGTGGCATATGCCAGGTCAAAAACTAGGCCTGACTTGGGAGATGGAGTATAGAAGTCATTGTGTTGGCCTCCCTGACTTCCTTAAATTTGATGAGTCTGTGGTACGAGCTGAGTGATACGATGAAATCGTCAACCTTCCACTCCGCAACAATTAGAGGAGCCCCGCGGTGGTCAGGTTTAAACTTTAAGTTTGATAATGATCAGTTAATGATCGAAACTCGAGTCACTTAAAAATAGAGTGTGATGAACACTGAATAAAACACTTACTATGTTTTTAACCACTATAATTTATTATAATATATAAATATATTACAATGTGTACACATTGTATTCATTATGAATTACCACATTAAAACGGTCGCAATCATCATTATGAATAAAGTGTGATATCAACAAAGTAAACTTTTATGTTTAATTTTCCAAGATGTATCACGAAGTTAACGCCTCAACCATTAATCAATTAATTAAACCTTCGGTTTTAATTCAGCTATTGTGTCCAGCTAGATTAGCTTCTGAGGGTGGACTTTGCGTCGAAGTTATACTCCTACCACCACTGGGCAGCCAGCATACGGTCGACTATAGAGGGGCGTTCCAGCCAATCTTATACTTGTCCCAATTTATGACATTTCACCATTTGACTGCCTTAATGAGTTTAAGGCCATATAATTTTCTCTATACAAATGTGTGCGTTGCAAAGGCTTATTTCCGCATGCAAATGATCTCCTTTTTAAAGAATCCTATACAAAGTACCAGTTACTAGAAATTATGAAAACGAAAATATTTTCAATGCGCAGGAACGCGGATTTAAAGTTAAAACGGCCCCTAAATAAAAAAAATACCAAAACCGGGCCTGGAACAGAGTTAGAAGGATTCGCTGCGGATCACCTATTGGGGACTGGGGATGATAGTTTGGTGTCGGTCCTTCATAAAAATTAGTGAAAGTTATATACCGCAAAAGACCATAAACGCCTTATATCTTTGGTTCAACTATACCACTCTTCGCCGGACGTGTTTACTGATCCGTAACAGGCGACTATAATCATCCCCACGAGTCTGATCCAAACTATTCCAATAGTTACCGGAAGAGATGACCCGCTGTCTAGCTCAGAGTTTTGTAGCCACATCGCCCACCTCCGTTTCCTTGATCCATAAGCTGTCCAACCTAAAGACATTTAGCTCGCTAACCAGGATTGTGCCCTGTTTCATTTTTCTTCGATGAGGGCACCTCGGCTTCTATTGAGGTTGTTTTGGAGGAACGCCATATCTGTTGATGGTTGATATCTGTTCATGACCTTGGCCAAATCATCTGATTGATAAAAGAGTTTTTTAATTGTAAGTCAATCGAAAAACACTAAATTATCGTTTGAAATCAAACAGAACAGAACATTTTTGGTATATACTTTAATTACTATACTTACATTCGTTTATATTTTTAGATCTATATCTGTTTCAACAATTAGCGTTTCTTTAAAATTCCAACAAAATGCATGGCCCATTAACCCGTCATATAAAAAAAAAATAATATACTACAAGGGAAAGGCTAAATCAAGATCAATACAAAACCAAAAATCATAAATCGGGAAAACAACTACTAATCTAAATATGCCAAAAATCCAAAAACAAAATTCGACCACGTCAACATCAAAATTTTAAAGACGATAAACAAGAGGGGAAAATAAATTGAGAAAGAGAAGAAAAATAATTTTAGAGGGGATAGAAGAAAGAAGGACAGGATTTCGATTCCAGATAGATGTTCTGTACTTTTAAAATCCGCAAAAGCGACAAATTGCGGGCTCTTCACGTAACAAGATAAGTCGTGTGAACACAGTCCTGTCGAGGCTCAAGTAGCACAACACATATACCTGACTCAGTAATCAGCTACACCGAACTCGAAACACTAATTATAAAGATTTTTAACTGCGTCTCTCTGAGACATGAGCAGACAAACGCGAAAACAAATTTTTCATAACGGAAACATAAAGACCAGTTTTCTCACGAGGATCCTGGGTCCGATGCTGAATTTTCAAAAATAGTTTTTCATCCTCGTCTTGAAACTGAGTACGTAATCCATGAACTAATTCTTCACAATTTTGAAATGATCGATTAGCACGGTACCAAATTAAGGCACTTTCAGTAAATAAATCAATGGCTGACCTAAGTAGCCTGAGATGGGACTAAATTCCCAAAATTCCCAAGGCGAGGACAGAGGGAAGAAGAAGCAATGCGCATACTCTGTAAATTACTGTAAATTACTGTACATATTTCAGTATACGAATAAAGAATAATTTCAAACTAAATAACAACATATTGACACATTTCTCGTAACTCTCAACTCTTTCTAAAAATGAGTCCAAAGATCTGTGTGAAACGTGAGGATTAAATATTAAGTTTCAATGTCGAACTTCAACAGGTTTCACAGACAACTTGCCAGAATCACTCAAGCTAGAGTCATCGCAACCGAAGATTTATCGGAATCTGAATCTGAACTGTTGTTTATTCGAGTCGAATGCGCAGCAGCTCCTATCGATGAATTATGCACATTGTTTCGTACGAGTGGAGTACCATTAGCTTTCGCCTGAACCCGAAGTTTGTTTGAGTGCGACAGAATGTTTACTAAAATTGCAGAACGTTTGCTAATCTCGTCTGCCGTCGATGGTACGCATCGATTAGCCCTACCATGAATGTGTACTAACTTTGAAGAAATGTCTTTAAAAGAAGTCGAACTTTTAACATCTTTAAAATTTACAGGACCGAAAAAACAAGTTTTGCATCTAACGCTGCCCAATCCTCGGAAAATTTAAAAGAATATTCCACTCTGACAAAGCTAGATGATTTCTCAGAACGTAAAAGCTCACGTGAAATTGAGCGTTGTGTCGAGACATTAGTACACGATGTAACACCTCTAATTCTTAGCTCATAATCTAACTCGTCCCATGCTAACCTACCTACGCCCAATTTAAAATCCATTTTAATTTAATTCAAAAACAGTTCCAAATAATCCACTTAAAATGAAATTTAAAAAAAAGAAACTCACAAGGTACAAAAATAAAGTCGAAGAAGAAGAAAAAAATTAGCAATCAAAATCGTTTCGATCCAAATGAAACATAAAAATCCCCAAAGAATCACCAAACACAAAATCTCAATAGAACACACACAGGCCAAGAGCACACCAAACTCAGAATCCAAATCTGATAACCGATAAACAACCTACCAGTTGTAAAAATTTCAAACTAAAGCAGGAGCAAGAAACAAAACTCAAACACAAGGAGCAAAGCCCTAAAGCACAGGTAACTAAGCCTAAACAACAAGTGACCCCACGTTGAGCGCCAAATTGTAAGGTCGAGGGCCAACCAACTCAATAAAGTGGGAGTGAATATAATAATATTTGATTACTGATTACTGATTACTTAACACAAAAATCACAAAAAATATCGAGGATCAATCACCAATTGCATTAGGATCAGAATAAAACTCTTGGTAAAATTACTCCAAACGAAAGCTTTAATTTATTCAATAAAAGTTGCTGTAATATCCAGCAACCCCTGGCAGAAACTCCGGGACTTCATAGAAGACACAGGAGTACACAGGGAGTAAAACATCCAGAGGTGCGCAAAAGGACCACGGAGGCAGTGCAGGGACGCTAAGCGACTTCTCATGAGAAAAAAGGTATCCAGCAAGGGTTATACCCACGCATCCGACATAGATTAGCTTCTGTGTGGGAATTTTGCGTTGAAATCACCTCCTGTCACCGCTGGGCAGCCCACCCCGTTCAAACATGAAGAGGCGTTCCAGCCAATCCTACCACTCCTCGCCAAACGTGTTTGATGAGCCGTAACCGGCGGCTACGACCATCCCTGTGTTCGTGAGCCAGCTTATTCCACGGCCTTAGTTCCCGGAAGTATTGTAGCTTTCCAACGTCGTGTTGTTTGGCTCTCTGACCAGGATTATATCCAGTCATCGTTCTTCTTCAATGAAGGCTTCTGTTGAGGTTGGTTTAGAGGGACGCGATATTTCTTGATGGTTGATATCTATTAACGACCTTCGTCACGGTGATCTGAGTGGTTTAAGTAGGCGGTTGGCGTCATACTTTATTTCCTCCGTTTGTGCCGGATTTAGCTCCGCCAAGGTTGGTTTCTCAACTGACAGTTGTTACGGCTCCACCTCCACCTCGTAACTGTATAAATCCTAGATATATGCCCAAAAAGAAGTATTAGATTGTACCCCTGGGATTACACAACTATTTCCTAATAACTACGTCTCAAGGTTTCTCGACTAAAAATGTCGTACAACCTAATTCCAAATGAGATTGTCCAAAAGCATATTAGACCCAATATAGGAACCATAGTTCAAAGTATTAAGTTTAATTGGATTCAAAACGAAATATCGAAATGATGATGCTTGAAACAATTTGCAATATATTAAGACTACTTGAGTTTAAACTCGCATGAAAAATTGATTAATTAATTATTGATTGATTTAAGAGATTATTGTTGAGTTGAAACTAAAGTGGACAAATGTTGCAAACTATTATTGACAGCTATTGAGTTTAGTTGAGTTAAAACTGAAGGTGAAATGTTCAAAACATTTTAAGAATTATAGAGTATAGTTTAGTTGAAACTGAAGTGAAAATTGGCATTATATAAACTATTAAGTTGATTTAGTTGAGACTAGAGTCGAAAAATGGTAAAAGCGTTCTACAAACTATTGAGTTTAATTGAGGCACATTTAAAGAGGAAACATTAACATTACACATTATTAAACTATTGAGTTCATTTGAGTTTAAATTGAAGTCTGCACACTTGCAAATTTAAATGATTAAGTGGAAAAAATGCTCAAAGCACACTCTACAAATTATTGAATTTAGTTTAGATAAAACTAAAGTGGAAACATAACTAAAACATTCTCAAACTCTTAGGTTTAGTTGAGTTTAAATTCGAGTCGAAAATGATCAAAACAATCTGCAAAATTTACGAGTTTAAATGAGTTAGTAATAATATGGAAAATGCTCAAAAAATTCTACAATATATTTAATTTAGTTGAGTTTTAACCGAAGTGGAAAATGCATTTTACAACTATTGAGCTTAGTTGAGTTTAAACTGAGGGTAATCAAAATTAGGTTAAAAAAAACATTTGAATAATCAACCCCTTAAAGATTCAAGGATTTAATTGTCCAATACTAACAACCTGTAAGACAAATATTATGTTTTTTAATGTTGTGATGTAAAAATGTCAAAGTATGCAATCAATGTAATGATATTACCTAATCCCTTGCTGAAGTTTTTGGTATTAACAAAAATTTAGAATTTATAACTGATTATGTTTACATCTCAGATGTTTTATTATTTATAGAAAGTGTTTATTGGATATACCAACTATGCATCGGTTATAGAATATGGTTTCGAAGAAATGTTAAAGAATAAACAAGTTAAGGATATGCCTTTAAACTTCATTTCGTAAGCACAAGAATACTGATGTATTACTTTGTTTTTTCATGCTTTGTAAGTTATATACCTCAACTTAAAAGTTTATTCAATAAAGGTTAGGATCAGCATCTTTAAAGGTATTTGTGAAGGATTTGATGAGGTCAGAACGTTGTAATCATAGTAAAGTATATAGAATGGCTTTTGATAGTGTGTACGCGGACGCTGCTGTGTGAGCGTCGGTACGTGGGGAGCGTCTGCTCGTAATGGCACTAGTTCGTGCAGTATGGATGTCTTCACGTGGTGAGAAACGATGATATTTAATTTAAGAGAGAAATTGCGCTTTGAGGTTCTTAGGCTCGTCAGTAAGACACAAGTGACTCTACTTAAGATTAAATTATGTTTTATTAACGCTGGTTATACGGCAGCGGAGAAGGAAAACAGTAAGTTGAGGAAATTGTTCTCTGAGGGTTTTAAGCTCTTCAGCAAGTAACATCAAGCTAGACTGGTTTGAATCTTCTGATTTATTTCTTAACTTACAAACTATATACACACATTATTATTTACATAAAATGATAAGTGAACGACGTCACAAAAATGCGGACAAATAGCAGTTGTTGTTGTTTACAATTAAAGGCCATTAATTACACTTCTTCGTGTTTACAGAACAATTAGGCGCGGCAAAGGGCGCTCTTATCTAATCTTGACCGCGCGGTGATATGCTCTGTACAATGTGAATTGGACATCTTGGGGCCCCCGGGTATTATGGATCTTGAAGATGGAATGCTATTCCTGAATCTGAAGTCTTGCGGGGACGTTTCAAATATACAAATGTGCTTCCAATGGAAATAGCTGTAATAATAAAAGCAATGACTGACCTATATATTTGTGAGATTCATATTCATGCGATATTGAATGCCAAGTGGTGACTTGCTCTTTGATGTGCTGCTCTTCATCTTTTAGAGTGGTGCTGAGTGTCTGTGTGGTTAAGAACACCTTCTCTTGGGGTACGGCTAGTTCTTCTGTTAGTTCTAAGCTGGTGAGGACTGGCTTGATGGATAGCCCCTTCACTATAGAAGTTATATCTTGTGTCGGTAGTAAACGATATTCTTTACTTTCTATAAAGCAAGTACTTGTTATTTGTATTATTCCAGTACCTTCCAATAATACATTGGTACGTTCGTTACTACAAATGACTGCTACTATCCGAGCATGATCCATGCCTTTGGGTATATCAGCTTCTTCCATACAAGATTTTGTAGGTTATGCTTAACTACCTTGTGCTTGCATGGTTCTTTGTTCTCATGGACCAGTTCAATGTCGCATCTCTTTCTTGCGTCTAGTCTTTCGATTGGCGGTGGATGGCACATCATGTCATTATTTTTCAAATATCTACATTTTTGAAGATCTTCTTGGGATAATCTAAAGAACTGCAGACTGTTGTATCTTTAAGGGGTTGATTATTCAATCGTTGTAATTCACTCCAATTATCCCATCTGTAGTCTCCAATGTGTTGTATCCTGTGTTTGTTATGTTGAATGCAGTGCTTGTTAGCTTCATCAATTTATATGGAGTCAGGTTTATTATTGGAAGGTATCCTTTTAAGATGACGTGTGTGGTATTTCTTACTACCTCTGCTTTTTCAATAATCTGCTTGACTTCCAGATGTGCTGGTAGTAAATTTTTTCCAATTGCGATAGCAACTTGCGCGGGCGACACAATGTCTAAAAAGGCTGGTATGTTCCCTTCAATATTTTGCAATTTGCTATATTGTTCCTTTAATTCCTTGATGTACATTTTTGCTTGTTGGTACATGTTTATAAAGTGTAGTTGGATTCTGTTATCCTTGGTACTATTTCCTACCGATTGCATCGCCAGGTTTACGTGATTTTGAAACCCTCTTATATGTGATTTTAATTGTTCCTCTGTATCATTTACTACGTGCAATGTTGATAACATGAGTCCTTCTACGTGATTCTGTTTCTGGATAAGTTTTTGTTGATTTTCATCCAACTTATCAATGTCTTGGTATACTTCTTCGTTTACACCGAAAATTGTTGTTACCATGGATCCTAATAAGCCACGTTGAACTCTATTTTGATTTGCTGTGGTATCTGTACCTCCGATGTATTCTTTGATGTGTTGTAAATATTGAATGTCTTTAAATAATTGATTCTCCATATATTCACATTCACATGTGTGATTATATGCTATTGCGGCTTTACACGTTAGTGAATAGTGTAGGTTCATTGCTTCAGCTTTCTGTAATTGGTTTCGTATGTCCATTTTGTTAAATATAATTTGCATCTGGAATGTTCCTTGGTTTAGGTATGCAGATCCTAGGTGCTCTGTTAAGATGCCGTTCGGAACCTGTCTCAATTGAAATGATGCCGTTGTAGACGTTATTAGTCCTAAGAATAGCAACATAATCCAGTGCATAGCGATTGGTAACTTGGAGCATGGCTTCTTTCTTGACACAGTCGTTAAATGTGACATTGTGGTTGTTGTCTCTTCCTTTTTATCTAACAATTCCTTGTTCTCACTGCCATGTGGTAATGGAATAAGGTTTGTAATTGCTCTTTTGTACGTAGATCCCTCGGAATTTTTTACTGTCACTACTCTTACTTTACCATCTTCTCCTGGATGAACTTTATGGACACGAGCTAATGCCCAATTTGCTGGATCTACGTTAGCAACCTTCATTATCACTACCTGGTCCTGTTTTATGTCATCTGTTTCGTCCGTCCATTTATACCTGTTTTGCAGTCGCGATAAGTACTCACTGGACCATTTCTTCCAAAATTCTTGCTTGATCTTTTGAATTTCCCGCCATCTCTGATGAAGACTTTTATTAATCGGTGTATTTATAATGTTTGTTGGTTCGATGTATGCTTGTCCTATCAAAAAATGCGCTGGCGTCAATGCTGTTAAACCCTCTGGGTTATTGTCTATGCCGCATAATGGTCGTGAGTTTAAGCATGCCTCAATTTGGCATAACAGTGTACTTAACTCCTCGGAGGTTGGTGTTGTGGATCCGAGAACTCGTTTGAGATGGTGTTTTGTAGATTTTATACCAGCCTCCCATAGTCCACCAAAGTGTGGTGACAGTGCTGGTATGAAACTCCAGGTTGTTCCTTGTAGACTCAGTGTTCCTTGTACTTCTTCTGATTTTTTGATATTCATAATTTCCTGTCGTAGAAATTTCGCTGCTCCTACGAAGTTTCTACCATTGTCAATGAACATTTTATGTGGTCGACCTCTTCGAGCTGTAAATCTACGCCATGCTGCTAAGAATGATGAAGTTGGCATATCGCTGACAACTTATATGTGTACAGCTTTTGTTGCAAGACAAACAAATAGTGCGATGTATCCTTTGAATGTCTTGTGACCACGACCTTTCGTAGTTCTGACATCGACTGGTCCTGTGTAATCCACTCCTGTGTGTGTGAGCGCTCTTGTAGGTGTTACTCTCTCTGCTGGGAGTTGTCCCATCAATTGTGTTGCTACCTTGGCATTGTATCGAATACATGTGATACATGAACGAATATGTTGCCGTACTTTGTTCTTGTTTTTTGGAATCCAGTACTTTCTTCGGATGTATGCTACCGTAGCCTCTATTCCTCCATGTAGTGTGTTTTTGTGTGCGTCTTGAATTATCAGCGTTGTGATGTGATGATTTGTCGGCAATATTATTGGATGCTTTTCATTCCTCCTAGTTCATCTAAAAATGGGTTCAGCGATTTAATAGTGCTTGAATTCTGCACTGGTTTTTTATTCTTAAGGTTGTCATATTCATTGCTGTAATGTTGCTTCTGCACATTTTTAATTAGGATCATTATTGTGCTCTCTAACTCACTAGCAGAAAGATTGCCTTTAATATTCTTTCCGAATCGTCTGCAGTAGGATATAACTCGTTTAAGTCTAATTAGCGTGGGAAATCGTTCTATCATTGTGTCTGTTTTAGGTCTTGTGAGAAATGTTACCTTTTTCGTAATTTCTCCTTGCTCTTTTTTCTCTTCATATGTTATTTATTTTTTCATCCATTCTGGACCTGTCCACCATAAGGTTTTGTTGATTATTTCCCTGGGATCCATTCCTCTTGAAATAAAATCTGCTGGGTTATCCTGACTCTTAACATGATGCCATTCTATATTTTTTGATAATCTTTGTATTTCCGCGATTCGGTTAGAAACAAATGTATCCGTTTTCTCGTTGTTGTCTTTAATCCACGCGAGGGTAATAGTAGAATCTGACCAAGCATGTATGGATTTAATGTTGCATTGTAGTTCATTGAGCACTTTTTCTAATAACTTAGCGAGTAGTTGCGCGGCACACAGCTCTAGTCTCGGAAGAGTGACCTTACTTTTGATTGGTGCAACTTTTGATTTACTTTGCAGTAGTGTAATTTGTATTTCTCCTTTCCAAATGGTCCTAGCGTAGACTACAGCACTATATGCTTTTTCTGAGGCATCACAGAATCCATGTATCTCCATTTCATTTGTAAAATATGTCCATCTCATGATTTTTAGTTCTTCGATGCTAGGTAATTGATTTACTATTTGGTGCCAATTTTTCTTATGTTGTGGCGATACCTCGTTATCCCATTCTATTCCTGATATCCAGAGTTGCTGAATAAGCAATTTCGCTTTGATCGTGACTGGAGACAACCATCCTAACGGATCGAAGATTCGAGAGATATTGGAAAGGATAACTCTCTTATGTAATTGTAGAATATTTCATAGTAGGTATTCTGAAGGTAAAATTGTCGAGTCGTGGATTCCATATAATTCCCAAGGATTTCTTTTCAGTGCTTACGACTTCGTAGTTACTTTGCTCTATCATGTCCATGGGTAAGTTCTCTAGTAATCTTGGATCATTGCTACTCCATTTTCGAAGATTAAAGCATCCTCTCTTCAAAATTTCAATTAAATCTCCCTGTAGTGCTCTAGCTGCTGCAATGTCGTTACCTCCGGAGAGGACATCATCCACGTATGTGTCTCTGGTAATCGTTTTCGCTACTTGTCGATATTCTCTACTTTCATCAAATGCCAGCTGATGTAATGTTCTAATTGCAGATATGGTGATGCTTTCATTCCATATGAAGTCTTGCAAGATGCATCAAACACTACTCTTAGTTTGGTACTTGTACTTTCTTCTTTAAATACTGCGTGATGTGGGATAAAGTATTCGGATATATAATTGTTATTTGGATTAGCTGGTTTCATATGACCAATTTTCAAATATTCTCGCATGAACTTATTGTATTCTAATTTCACCTACTTCGATTTTTGAAGCTTCCTTTCTTGTTGTAAAAATCTAGAAACTGCTCGGTTTCTGGATTCTCCTAAGGCAGATGGTCGATTTATTAACGGTAGTTCCACACAATAGCGTCGCTTTGCATCTCGTTTGGTTGTTAAACTAAATTGTTCCTCGCATATTGCATCTTCCTTTGTTAATTGGACCTTTGCCGTAATTTCTTCCATTTCCCAGAATTTACTGATGTCTGGAGCTGCTGTTATTTTTGTTATCATACATCTTTGACGTCGTTGTTTCAAATGAACATTTCCTGATACAATCCAGCCAAATTCTGTGTCTTGCAATAGCAGTCCATTTTCCTTTTTCATACCTTGTCTCAAGATATTGCCATAATATCTTGTTCCTAACAAGATATCTATTTTTCCTGGTTTTCAGGGAATCAGCTAATTCATATTCTTCGAGATTGACTGCATGTCCACGTGTTGCTGGGTGCATTCCAGTGATTTTTCGGAGAATATGAAGTTGCGCATTTAACTTGAATTGATTAGGATTAAATGGTGTTAATTGTACTTCGATTTTTGATTTAGATATTTGTTCAATACTATCTCCTATTCCTGTAACTATATTATAAGATGTTTCCTTCGGAAGGCCCAGTAGCTGCGCTGTTTGTTCTGTCACAAAGGAACTTTGTGAGCATTGATCGATTAAAACCCTGACTGTAATTTTGTTTCCATTCTTCGTCATGGCTTGCATAAGTGCTGTAGGCAGAAGATCTTCATTTTCAGGTACGTCAACTGCATATGTGTTGCTTCTATTTTGGTATTGCTGACGCCTAGGGTGCGGTGACTGATTACCTCTGTTGTTTGCTTGTGCATGTCGACGTGGTTCTTCGTGTTGACGTTGTGATTATCGGCGTGGTTCATCGTATTGACGTAACGAGGTTGTATCTATGTGTAATTGTGTGTGATGATAACCGTTGCAGATTCTACAACGATGTGATGATGAGCACTGTTTTGAGTTGGGGTGCAAAAGACAATTATTCCTTTACTATCCGGTTTTTTTCCTGCACATTCTTAGACGAAAATATCGGACAGCGACTTAAATCATGTTGACTTTTTCCACACATGGCGTATACTTTTGAGTGATACTGCGTATGCGTGGGGCGATATTGTTCCATTGAGAGAAATCTTTTTTCCATAAATTCCAGGATGTTCTTTAACGTTGGAACTTCGTGCAGCGTTTCCATGAATTGATCAAATATCCTGGTGGTGTCTTCGTCCCATTTTCGCATTATCAGTCTTCCTACAATTGGATCCCACGTTGTTGTATCATAACCCAAATTGTCTAATATTTGGATGCATTCTCTGCTTACATCGTATAATTTTCTTAGTTGTGATGGTGCATTTGGTTTACAAGGTTGTTGGTCTACTAATCTATCCACAAGTTGTGCGACGAGTAGGCGTTGATTGTTATACCGTCTTTCTAATGTTTCCCACGCGGTGAAGTAATTCGCTCCGGTCATGGGAATATGTTGAATTAATCGGGCTGCTTCTCCACACACATATCCTTTCAAGTATTCAAACTTTTCAACATCAGATAATGCGCTATTTTGATGGATAAATGTTTGGTATAATTTACTAAAGTTAGCCCATCTCTCGTATCCTCCATCGTATGTGGGAATAGTTTTTTGTGGTATTTGCATAATGGCCCGGCTCTGTTGTGGTTGGAGGCAATAACTTAAATGTGTTTCTGCTTCAATTTTCTTTTGAAACAGTTCGTCATATTTTTCTTCTTCGTTTCTGCTCATGTTGGTGTTAAGTGTACTTCGTAAGTCATTTACTGTTTTCCAGTTGTTTGTGATGTGCCCAGTTATCATGAACTATTTTTGATATAGATGTCATTTTCAGTGCGTCATTTATTATGTCGTTTAATTTATTCATCCATATAATAAATGCTTCATGTTGTGAGTCCTGAGCAGATGCATTGCTTTGTGATGAAGCTGTCGGACGGTTTTCAGTGTCGATTTTAGCAGATGTTACTATTTCCTCGTATCTTGCACATAGCTTTTCATAGTAGTTACTCCGGAAATACGTATGGTCAGGATCCCTTATCTTCATGCAATCAGCATGTATTTCTTTTATTTGGTCCATGTCTGCTGTCAAGCCGTCTATGAGTGCTTTTCTTTTATTTCTGGTAGTAGTTGGCTTGTTCAGCTCTTCATGAATTCCATTCATGTGTTGTCCAATTGTTTCTAGGCGTTTCGCAAGCTGGTTTAATGACTCCATGTTGATCTTATCTGAGGGTTATGAGTCGGGTTGTAAGTCCGATCCTCTAACTACGCAGTGTTTACCTCGCGAAGTTTTGTTGTTACGTATAGACACTCTGGTGCTCGATCCCCAGAGTATACACGCTTACAAAGTTTTTTACCTCTCGTTCGGAGGTGTTTGTTGTGTTGTGTTGTATTATGTTTTCTTCACGTTCGGAGGAAAATGTGTTCCGGGTTGTAAATCAGAAGCGAAATGTTTTTTTTTTCGTTTTTCACTTATCTCTCGTCTAGAAGATGGGCTGTGCTTCACGTCGTGGTGGTTATCTTCTGCTAGCGTTGTCTTCTAGTTCAGAAGTGGTCGTGTTTTCGGGTCGTAAATCCGAAACACAAGGTGCGGTTGTCCACGGAGATGATGTGGAATATTTAAGGAATATTGTGCAGGAACTCCGGTACTCGATCCCCAGAGTATACACAATTTCGTTAAAGGCTTCGCCGTCGGTTGAACCTCTGGATCGGGTTTGTCGGCGGCGTCGTTGGATCTTTTTCTAAGATCCGGTTCGAAGGACCAATGTGTACGCGGACGCTGCTGTGTGAGCGTCGGTACGTGGGGAGCATCTGCTCGTAATGGCACTGGTTCGTGCAGTATAGATGTCTTCACGTGGTGAGAAACGATGATATTTAATTTAAGAGAGAAATTGCGCTTTGAGGTTCTTAGGCTCGTCAGTAAGACACAAGTGACTCTACTTAAGATTAAATTATGTTTTATTAACGCTGGTTATACGGCAGCGGAGAAGGAAAGCAGTAAGTTGAGGAAATTGTTCTCTGAGGGTTTTAAGCTCTTCAGTGAGAAGCAAGTAACATTAAGCTAGACTGGTTTGAATCTTCTGATTTATTTCTTAACTTACAAACTATATACACACATTATTATTTACATAAAATGATAAGTGAACGACGTCACAAAAATGCGGACAAATAGCAGTTGTTGTTGTTTACAATTAAAGTCCATTAATTACACTTCTTCGTGTGTACAGAACAATTAGGCGCGGCAAATGGCGCTCTTATCTAATCTTGACCGCGCGGTGATATGGTCTGTACAATGTGAATTGGACAAAAAGAATTATGTTTAGGTCATTGATTTTACATGATTGTTTGAAGATGATTATTTTTCTTTAATCAGAATACACCTATTACACATGTCGTATAATAGAATTTGTTTTCTTGGAAGTGTTATAGTATGAATAAGATATATGAAGAACGAGTCTTCAAACAATCAAATGTTTCGAAAATACAGAATAATGATCTATTACTATAGTTTCTGATGATTTGTACCAAAAATTTACTTTAAGGGTTTACTCGATAAGGTCTTTAGAATCATCGCCTTTAAAAGTATTTGCAAAAGATTGCATAGGGTAAGAACAATGCTATATTAAAAATTATTATTTTTGATATAATTGCGCTTAAGTCATTCATTTCACATCACAGAAGATATATTTTTTTAAACAGATTTTCATAGGGGATTCGAATTATGCATGGGTTGTTATAGAATATGTTTTCGAGAAAATGTTATAGCTGATGTTTTCGAAAATTAAGCTTGAAGGCATATTGTTCACATACTTTAGCTTGATTATACTCAGACTAAAGTATGTGAAGAATATGCCTTCAAACTTAATTTTCGAAAACATCAAGGTTATATGGTTCCTGATACTTTGTAAGTTGCATACATCTAAGGAAATAAATACAAGCAGGTGGTAAATATTCCACATCTCTTGATTTTTAACTTTAAATAATTCAATTTTAAAAATAAATTTAATGTTGCCTAAACCACAAAGCTTGTGGCTTGTTTTGTACATGAACTTTTCATGTCTAGAATTGCTTAATTGTCCAAGAACAATCAATTATCACACTGTTGAAGGAAAAGCCAAATTAATTATATTAGGCGAATCCGTTTGAGATTTATCTGTGAGGGTGATTATGAATGAAAAATGTGCTTGTGCGTGGCTCGAGGGCGTGTGTTGATCCCTTTCATAAAAATAATGTATTCCCGCGAGATAACTTTGCTGCATCCGTTGCTGTAATTAATGGAAGGGTCGTGCAAAAAAAATACATACACACGTACTCGAAACAAAAGCCGACGCCTGCGTTTCTGAATATTAGAAACATATACACGAGCAAAGGGACAAAGGAGGTGGGT
This sequence comes from Ontholestes murinus, assembly GCA_963969525.1. Taxonomy (NCBI): domain Eukaryota; kingdom Metazoa; phylum Arthropoda; class Insecta; order Coleoptera; family Staphylinidae; genus Ontholestes; species Ontholestes murinus. The sequence continues at coordinate 90,734,131 of OZ018387.1, forward strand.
GACGAAAGGAGGAGGCGACAGTAACTACTGAACTTTGATCAATGTAGCATGTGCAAATTTGACGACGAGCTCAATTTATAGATAGTTCTCAACTAGTAAATTTTCGTTCTGTTTACAATGTAATGTTTGTTAATTGCATTGATTAATAATTAGTGTATTGTTCTAAAATAGTTATACTGATTAATAAATAAGTAAATAAATATATTATATCTGGAGAAATTTGAGTCTATAGTAAAGTATAGTGTTGCATTTGTATATTATAATAAACCTGGAAAATTTGTGTCTATATAAAAGTAATTAAGTGTTGCATGTATGTATTATAATAAATGAACATCGTATATATTATCTAATCGTAACAATAGTATCCCTATTTGAGTGGATAAGATTATCATTAATTATCACCCTTAACAGTCCCATTTAATTGTTCGTAGTTTATCCAGGTGATTAAATGCTTACGTAATATATAATACCTTAATATGTCGATATACAAATGTTTAAAATAGTTTTATCTACGATCGTACAGAAAGTAGACGCTTTTTGCATCATTTTTCATTGTAAAAGTGGCTTTTTAAAGCACTAGTGCTTTTTTACGTTTTTATTGCACGGTAATGTCAAACTGTTTTTATTGCACAGAAATGTCAAATTTGACAGATGAATTATAGCACAAATTTTCGACGAAAAACTTGATACAAATAACTAATGAACTATAAATAAAATATATAATACAAACCAAATGGCAGATTTAAGAACTCTGAAGATTTCATTTAATGCAAGTCGAAGCGATTACAATAAAGCGAACATTTTTTCTATAAATAATAATGGCGGCCGACATTTGTGCAACTTGTTTACTGGTTGCTAAGTAACGCTTTCATTAGTGCACTGCGGGTAAAATATGTTTTCATTAATTGAATTATTGAAATGACATTAAAATATTACTCATAAGAATATATTCTTTGAAATCCTTTACGATCGAAGATAAAATTTTGTAAGGCACACGTGTAAAAAGTTTCACTTTTTACACTTGTACCTTAAATAACTATTATATACTTTACTCGGTATATGTATAATTGGGAGATTTAAATATTACTATAGCTTTATTCATTACATTTAAAGGACTAAACACAATGCTTTATAGTTGTATATGTATATCTTCTATTAGAAACTACTATATAATAAACATTAGTTTACCACCCCATGAGAGTATAGAGAAAATAGATTCCTGATGAGATTTCAATTACGGATATTGTCTTTTCATTTTTCTCAAAGCAGACGTACGCCGAGCGAAGGAGGGCCCTTTTCCTAATTAGTAAAGGGCTATCCGGATTCGATTACTCGTATTAAATTCCAATTAACCTGCAGAGTGCTTATTCCCCGGTGAAGTTCGAATTTATTATTGAGGTCTCTATTCTCCGCCCGTTAATAATTATTATTATTTTCGGTAATGTATCGAATTTCACCAACATATTTAAATTATCGATGCTGTTTATTATTAATATGTGCTTTTGCAACTTCGAGTTATGAAGTTATTAAGAAAATAAAATAATGTATCTATATAATAATAAATCAAATATTTTTGGTAGTTGCTTATCGCTTTCGTCGCTTCGAGTTATTAAGAAAATAAATTAATGTAACTATATAATAATAAATCGAGTATTTACGGTAGTAAAGAAAGGATGAAGAAAATTGACGCAGTAGCCAAGATTATAGTTCATATAATGTTCACGTTCGATTAACATTTAATTAAAAACACTTGAACGTTTGAAAGCAAAGATTAAATTTAGTTTAGTGTTTATCATGAATTAACAAGTAGAATATTCTTAAACATTCTTATGGTTATATGAGTTACATTATTAATAACAGATAAATAGAAAATAGATTATTTTTAATATCACACTGAATTTTTTATTAATTTTCAAACTATTTGCGTAGATTATTTGGTATTAATTTCTGTTACTAGATTATTAAGGTTTTTATGATTATATTACAGTATTAATCAAACATGTTCTTGTGATATTTTAGATTTATAATTATGTATATTGTACGATGAACCCAAAAACGGAATTAATTAATAAGGAATTTTAATTGGCGCAGTCGGTAGAATTACACGAATTATATCTAATTATAAGGCCTAAGGAATATATTTACAGTCTAAAAGTTTCTTATATACAATTTAAATCCTACGATTTTTCATAAAAATAAAAATATGATGTAAATACTTCAATCAAAAATTTGTGAGCGAATTTTTACTTGACATAGTTTTTAAGCTTGATAACCGTGAATATTTCAACTAAAATAATTAACCAATAAAATTTAGTTTTTAGCCCTTTTTAAACGTTTAATAAACTGAATTGAATGATCTAGAGTTTTACTTATACTAGATACAATATTTCGGTGTTATGAAGAGGCCCGTACTTCGAGTAGATAGAATTAAAGTATATATTTTAATGAATTTCCCAATTTTTTCTCTTTCTTATAAATTATTACACTAAAGTACCTTAAAGCATATAATTATACTTTATTAATGTCATGAACTTACATACACATACACACACACACACAAAAGTGTAAATTACGCGTCGCGGAAAAGTGAATTCCGCCGAGCGGACGGTTTTCCTTCGCACAAAAAGCTCGAGACATAATGGCCACTTTACATCTGACCCGCTTTAATACGTGAGCTGTTAAGCTGATGACTTGTAAAATACCCCTCCACTTTTTATGCAAATTTCCTTCCCCCGCCCCCACCGCCGGCGGAAAAATTTTTAATGCGAGGCCGCGAGATCAATTCAGACGCGAATTTCCGTTACAATTAAAATGCGCCGAAAGCTGCACACTTAAAAAATAAAATAACACAGTTCACTTTACTTAAATTGTTGGAATTAAAATTACTAAAATCGCATCGTTCTTCTATATTCTTAAAAAATTTGCTGATATTTTTTCTCAAAATTCTGAGAAAATCCTACTTTATTATCCTGAAGTGATTTCTGCTAAAGTTTCACTCAAATAGAAATTTTTTGTAATTGATTACAAGATAATTTATTAAGAATATAATGTATTATATTATTGGTATAACAATAAAACAAATAGTTATGGTAGTAGAGAAAGAAGAAAATTGGCGCAGTAGGTAGGATTATAATTCATATAATTTGTACTATCTATGTAGCCGTTATCCATAATATCAAAGCATATCTACTGATAAACTCTCAACCGAATTAGGCTGACAACAGAGTCTTGAGGAATTACTAGACACAATTTACGCTTGGGTAGAATTCCTAATTTTATAAATTTTTCTATAGGATTTCAAGAAAAGCACGGTCATACACATTTTTTACATCAACAGAAAGTGTAATAAGATGAAAATTTTTAGCAAAACAATGCTGTACCTCATATACTAAGCTAAATCGCGCATGCATAGTCCCTCCACCTAAAAGCCAAGGATGTATTTAGTTAACAATCAGTGATGTTTCAGATAAAACAAGAGCCAATTTTAATAATCCATTCAAAAGTTTTGGTAATACAAGATCGTAGAGATGTACGCCTATAAAAATCGTAAAGTATCTTGACATTGTCTTGAGTATTCAACAAATTTACCAACTAGTCACTAAGCATTAAATATGAGTAGGAGTAAGATTTTTTCGAATTAAATAGTTAGGTATTGCCAATTGAACAGGTAAAAAAGTCACCAGGTAAAGTATTTGGTGAGAGTTTAAGAGCAGTTACTAGTTATTCAATAGTAGAAAAATTTGAAGTTACTAGATATATATTTAGGGTTACTTATAGGCCAAAACTATAAATGCACATTTGTATCTATCTAATTTGTAATAAATTTATTTATTATAAGAGAGACAAGTATTTTTCCACTTCAGTTTCAACTCAGTTTAACTGAATATTTTGTAAAATGTTTCTACTGCAATTTCATCCCAATTAAACTCATTGGTTTGGGAGTATTTTGGGGATTTTCTAGTTTAGTTTCAACTCAACTAAAGTAAATAGGTTTTAAATGTTTCGACTTCAGTTTTAAATCAATAGTTTGTAGAAACTTTTGAGCATTTCGCCACTTCATTGAATTAAACTCAATTGTTTGTAGAATGTTTTGGGCATTTTAGCAATTTTGTCTTAACCATCTGAAAAGTTTTGAGAATTCATTTAAACTGAAGAGATTGTAAAATTTATTTATTTACATTTTTCCAAATCAGTTTCTACCCAAATAAAATCAATATTTTGCAAAAGATTTCAAGTATTTTCTACTCTAACAAACTTAGTAAAATATAGAATGTTTTCAGCATTTTATCACCTTAGTTTCAACTATCTGAATCCAACAGTTGCTAGAATGTTAAAGCACTTTACTTAAAAAATCAACAGCATGTAGATTATTGTAAACATTTTACCATACTACTTTCAACCCAATTATACTCGATAGTTTACAGAACGTTTTAAACACATTTTCACTTTATAATTTCAATTTAATTAAATTCACTAGTTTTTATACTTTTAATCAAAATATAAAGTCAATTATTTGCATAATATTCTGAATATTTTGATACTTTAGCTTTAATTTAACTAGACTCAAAATTTTGCATAATATTTTGAGCATAAACGTTTTGTCACTTCAGCTTCAACTTAACTAAATTCAATTGCCCTTAAAAAGTTTTGGGCATTTGTTTCGTTAGTTTCAATTCAAATAAAGTCAATAACTTACAGAATATTTTAATAAACTAATAATTCATGTTATTTATTTTAAGCCTTTTTTTATTATTGTGATATTTCAGTTTTAACACAACTAAACTCAATAGTTTGCATAATATTTTGGACATGAACATTTTTTCACTTCAGTAAAGAGTTAGCATTTTTCTATTTTAGTTTCAACTCAAATGAAGTCAATAATTTGCCCTATATTGAGTATTTTGATAATTTATATTTAACTCAACTAATCTAAATAATTTTCAGAAAGTTTACAGCTTCCGTTTCACTTCAATTTCAACTAAATCAAGTTTTTAGAATATTTCTTTACTTCACTTTGAACTCAACAATTTAAGAAAAGTCAATAGTTTATAAATGTTTGGGTATTTTTCACATCAGTTTTAACTCAACTATACTCAATTATATATTTAAAAACAATTGGGCTTTTCTCCACTTCAGTTTCAACTTAATAGTCTGTAGAATGTTTTGCACAAATTTGTACTTTAGTTTCATTTTAACTAAGCTCAATATTTTGAGCATTTTACCCCTAAATTCTCAATTTATGTAATCTAAATAATGTTTTGAGCATGACCATTTTTTCACTTTAATTTCAACTCAATTAAACTCAATTATTTGTAGAATATTTTGAGCAATTTCAGTTTCAACTGAATTAAACTCAATAGCTCATAAAATATTTCAAACATTTTCTATTCCAGTTTTAACTCAACTAAAGTCAATACTTTGTAGAATGTTTAAAACATTGTTGCAAATCAACTAAATTTAATAATTTAAAACATATCTTTCCACCTTAATTTCAAGTCAATAGTTTGCAGAATGTTTTAGGCATTTTTCATTTAAATTTAAACTCTACTAAAATCTATAATTTGTTGAATATTTTAAGTCTCTTAACTTCTTTCACTGTACTTAAACGTGAGTAATCCTAATAATTTGCAGAATGTTTTTAAATATGAGCATTTTTCTACTTCAGTTTCAAGTCTACTAAACACAGAAGCATTCAGAAAGTTTTGAGCATTTTCCACTCAAATCATTTCAATAGTTTGCAGAATATTTTGAATAATTTTCAACTTTAGTTTCTACCAAGCTAAATAAATAGGTTTTAGATTGTTTTAAGCATTTTTTCATCAGTTTCAACTAAATTAATCTTAATAATTGGAAGAATTTTTTAAGTAAGTATTTTCCATTTTAGTTTTAACAAAACTAAACTAAACCCTATAGTTTTCAGAATGTTTTAAGAATTTTTCGTTTCAATCTAAACTCTTTTAAGCCCAATAACTAAAAAATATTTTTACTTTGGTTAAAACTCAAGTAATCCTAATACTCTGTAGAATGTTTTGAACATGAGCATTTATTCACTTTATTTTCAACTAGACTAAACTCAAAAATGTGCAGTATTTCCCCGAAAATTAATTCAATACTATGCAAAAAGTTTTAGTTATTAATTATTTTTAACTTTAGTTTCTACTGAACTAACTTAATAGATTCTAGAACGTTTTAACATTGTTTAAATCATTTTGATATTTCAGTTTTAACACAACTAAACTCAATAATTTGCATAATATTTTGGGCATGAACATTTTTCACTTCATTTTAAGCATTTTTCAATCAGTTTTAACTAAATTAATCTTAATAATTTATAGAATGTTTTAAGCATTTTCCCCTTTAGTTTAAAATCAACTTAACTAAGTAGTAAATAGTAAAATATTTTGTGCATTTTACTACTTAAACAATTTGTGGAATTTTTACAATTCAGTTTTAACTCAACTAAACTAGATAGTTTATAAAATATTTGAAGGACTTTTCTACTTCACTTTTAACTCAACTAAACTTAATAATTTGAAGAATGTTTTGAACATTTTGCCACTTCAGTTGAAACCTAAATAATCTTAATAATTTGCAAAATATTTTGAGCAAGAAAATTTTTACGCTTTAGTTTTAACTTAACTAAACTCAATACAATGCAAAATGTTTTGAGCACTATTCCATTTCAGTTTCAACCCAATTCAATTTAATACTTTGTAGAATGTTTTAAACATTTAGTTGAATTAACTAAATTTAATAGTTTGCAGAAAATCTTAGAAGTTATTCATTTAAGCTTTAATTAAAGTAAATGTAATTAATTGTAGAAAGTTTTGCGCATTTTCTACTTCAGTTTTAACTCAAATAAAGTCAGTAATTTGCAAAATATTTTAAGGATTTCAGTACTTTAATTTTAACTCAAGTAAAATAAATAGTTTGCAGGCAGTTTTCAGCATTTTGTACACTTTAACCTAAAAACAAAAGTTTGCAGAATATTTTGAGTATTCTTTTACATCAGTTTCAACTCAGCAAAAGGCTTAAGTTTGCAAATATGTGGACATTTTTATATCACTTTAACTTAACTAAACTTAATAGTTTTTGAATATTTTGATCGTTTTCCATTTCAATTTCAACTTAATAGTTTTGCGTGTCTTTCTACAATTTCAATTAACAATTTAACAAAACTCAATAGTGTCTAGAATGTTATGAGCATTTTAGTTTACCCCTTTAATTTCAACTTACAATCCGACTAGGTTTCATAATGTTTTGAGCATGAGCAATTTTCCAGTTTAGTTTCGACTCATCTAAACTCTAGAATTTTTAAATATTTTTTGGGCACCTTTCCATATAGTTTCAACTTAACTACAATTAATAGTTTGTAAAATGTTATTTTCCACTTTAAGTTTTGAGTTAACTAAACGAGTTAAATAAACTAGTTTGCAAAATAAGGATTTTTTCACTTCAATTTTAACTCAACAGTTTGCATAATGTTTTGGGCGTTTTCCATTTCAAACACAAAAGTTTATTGAATGTTTGAATCAATTTTTACTTTAGTTAAAACTCAAATTATCCCAATAATTTGCAGATTTTTTTAACATGAGCATTTATCCACTTCCGTTTCAACTCGACTAAACTCAAAAGTTTGCAGATGTTTTGAAAATTTTAACTTAAATAAATTGAATAGTTTAATATTTTGAGCATTTTATGACATTAGTTTCTACTTAGTTAAACACAATAGTATGCTAAAAGTTTTATGTATTTTAAAACTTTCAAAGAAACTTTTAAGAATTTTGCTCTTCAACTTATTTCAATTATTTGTAGAATGTTTTGAGCATTTTCTATTTGAATGTTTCAACTCAAATAAACTAAATAGTTCAAGCATTTTTCTCTTTTATTTTCAACTTAACTAAACTCAATTATTTTCCGAATGTTTTCATTAGTTTCACCATAAATTTTAAATAAACCAATTTGTAGATAGTTTTGAACAATACATACTTTAGTTCCAACTCAACTAAACTAAATAGTTTGTAAAATATTGAGAACAAATTTTTACTTTATTGTCTACTTAACCAAACTCAAGCATTTACAATTCAGTTTTAACTAAACTAGACTAAATAATTAGTAAAATATTTTGAGCATTCCTGCTTACTTTTAATTTAACTGAACTGAATCATTTTTCGAATATTTTGTACAATTTTCTAATTTCAGTTAAAACTCAGCTAACCTTAATATTTTTGTAGAATGTGCAATTTCAATTTATATTTCAGCTCAACTGAAGTCAATACTTTGCTGAATATTTTAAGCATTATAGTATTTAAGAAACATTTGAACGTTTCTCCACTGTTTTAAGATTTTTTTTTACTTTAGGTTTAGCTCACCTAAAGTTTTAATAATATCTTTCCCGCAATTTTAGTATTACTTTTAACTCTATAGTTTGTAAAGTGTTTTAAGGGTTACTTAACAGTTTATAGTATTCTTTTACTTCAGATTAAACTCAATTTAACTAAATAGTTTGCAGAAGGTTTTAATCATATCTTCTTTATTAATTTCAACATTAGTTTTAACTCTATACATTGTAAAATATTTTGAGCCTTTCTTTACTATTTTTAGTATTCTTTAACTTCAGGTTGAACTCAATTTAACTCAATAAATTCCTAAATGAAGCATGTTTTTACTACAGTTTCAACATTGGCTTCAACTCTGTAGTTTCTAAAATATTGTGAGCTATTCAATTAAACTCAATAATTTAAAGACTGTTTTAAACATTTTTTTTACTTCTGTTAAAATTTAAAAAATCTTAATAATTTGCAAAATATTTACTAAACTTTACTAAACTCAATACAGTGCAAAATGTTTTGAGCATTACTCTATTTCAGTTTCAACTCAACTAAACTCAATATTTTGTAGTATGTTTAAAACATTTAGTTTAATAAACGAAACTTAAGAGTTTGCAGAAGACCTTGAGCAGCTTTTCACTTATGCTTGAATTAAACTAAATTCAATCGATCGTAGAAAGTTTTGAGCATTTTCTACTTCAGTTTTAAGTCAAATAAAGTCAATAATTTGCTGAATATTTTAGGCATTTTGAGCATTCCTTAATTGTTTTAAGTATTTCTTTTACTTCAGATTTAACTCACTCAATAATTTGCAGAAGGTTTAAAGCAGGTTTTTCTACAATTTCAACATTAGGTTTAACTCTATAGTTTGTAAAATATTTTGAGCCTTTCTTTACCATTTTTTGTATTCTTTTACTACAGATTAAACTTAATTAGTTATCAGAATGTTTTCACTACAGTTTCAACATTATCAAGTGTTGATAATGTCCTGCAAACGTCGAAACTTTGTTTGTGTATATTATATAATAAATAGTGGTATAAACACTTAAAAATTATTTTCATTTACCCTTTTTCAACTAATCTTAATAGTTTGTAAAATATTTTGAGCATATTTTTACTTTACTGTCAACTTAAACAAGCTCAATAATTTGCAGTGATTCAAATATTTTACACTTGAGTTTTAACTGAACTTAACTAAAGAGTTTGTAAAATATTTTAAGTAAATTCAATAATTTACCAGATATTTTGTGCAATACTTCAGTTAATACTCAACTAATTTTCTTATATTTCAACTCAACTAAACTCAATATTTTTCTGAAAGTTTTAAGCATTTCCAACTATATAGTTATATATAGCATTTCTCTACTATTTTGAGTATTCTTTTACTTCATGTTAAACTCAATTAACTTAATATTTTGCAGAATATTTTAAGCATGTTTTTTACCTCAGTTTCAGAATTAGTTTCATCTCTATAGTTTGTGGAATAGACATGTTTTGAGTATTTTTTATTGTAGTTTTAACTCAACTAAACTAAATTGTTTGTAGAATATCTAGCATTTTCTACTTTACTTTTTACTTAACTAGACTCAATCACTTGTAGAATGTTTTAAGCAATTTTATACTTCAGTTAAACTCAAGTAATCTTAACAATTTATAGAATCTTTTAAGCATTTTCAACTTCTATTTCAGTTCACCTAAACTCAATACTTTGCTAAATATTATGAGCATTACCAACTATATAGTTTGTAGAATATTTTGTGCATTTTTGCACTGTTTTAAATATTGTTTACTTTAGGTTTAACTCACTTGAACTCAATAATTTGCAGATGGTTTTCAGCATGTTTTCTCTATAATTTCAACATTAGTTTTAACTCGATAGTTTGTAAAATATTTTCACTATTATTTTACTTCGTCTTAAACTCAACTTAACTCAATAGTTTGCAGATTAATTAACCAGTTTCAAAATTAGTTTCAACTTCAAAGTTTGTAGAATATTTTTAGCTTTTCTCCACTGTTTTGAGTATTTTTTACTTTAGGTTTAACTAACTTAAACTCAATAGTTTGCAGAAGGTTTTAAGCATATCTTTTCTAGAATTTTAACACTAATTTTATCTCAATAATTTACTTTTACTTCAGACTAAACTTAATTTAACACAATAGATTGCATAATGTTTTAAGCATGTTTTTACTACAGTTTAAACATTAGTTTCAACTTTATAGTTTGTGGAATATTTCGAGCTTTTCTCCACTGTTTTTTGAGTATTTGTTATTAACTCAACTAAACTAGAATTTTTTGAGCATGTTCTACTTTTTACTTAACTAAATTCAATAATTTATATTTTAAGCATTTTACACATCAGTTTAAACTTAATCAAAACTCGAATACTGCATGTACATCACCAACTAAGAGTATTGCAATAGATGGCGTTGGCAGTCCACCCGTGCATAGAAACTCCACAATAGAGACCGACGAGACAAAATCCGATGAGACAGTGTCAAAAAAAACGCTCACTGAATATCCAACGAAAAAGTTGTCTCAAAATAAAACAATAACAGCTGGAAAGGCTGGCAGGTCATCGAACGAAAATATAAACGATGAAACAAAACAAAGTGCACCGGTAGAAATAAACAAAAATTCTAATTCTAATGTGTCATCCAATAAACCGACTTTAAATAGGGCTGATGGTAAAATTAATATTACAGGAAAGAAAACAGATAATGATGGAGTAGTATATAAGCCACAAATAAAAAAATGGTTTCACATTGGCAAATATAATATTGATTATACTGAAGATAAACTTAATACTTTACTAGCAGCAAAATTACGTGGAATAAAATTTACAATTGAAACGATCGAACGCGTTGACCGAGATACAAATGATAAATATAAATGTTTCAAAATCGGCGTCCCCAATGAATTTAGCAAAGATTTACTAGATCCTAACCTATGGCCAGAAGGAATCAGCATATCTGAATACAAGTTTTTTCGGAGATCTGCAAACCGATCAAGCACGAAACTCAACATCAAACATAAATTATAATTTACTACATGATAAGAAGCGTCAATTAAATATTATACACCAGAATATAAGAAGCATATTCAATAAAACGGACGAAATACTAGCTGCAATTGACCAATATAAAGCCAATGTATTGTGCTTTACTGAAACATGGTGTAACGCAAATAATGTAAATTACGTAATTGTTCCAGGATTTACTAAGATAGCCGACTTTACTCGCAAACAAAGCCAACATGGTGGATGCATGATTTTTGTTGATGACTCACATAAGTATGTGAACCTCAAAAATCTTTCTAATTATTGTAAAGAAAATGAAGTAGAATGCGCTGGTTGTTCACTAATAATGAACAATATAAATACGGCAATAATATGTGTATATCGACCACCTTCAGGAAATATTAATACATTCTTAGAAAACATAAATGAACTTTTAATTGATATAAATAAAACACATCGTCAGATTATTTTATGTGGCGATTTAAATATAGACTATCTGACAAATAGTCCAGATAGGGCACTTTTGAATGACATGTTATCTTCTTTCAAATTAGTGAATACATTGAAGGAACCAAGTCGGGTACAGATAACTGACAGATGGGTGGCCAAAACACAAATAGATTATATGGTCACAAATATTCAATGTGATGACTGGATGTGTTTCAACGTTAATCTACACCTCTCAAACCATCATGCACAAATTATTGAACTATGTACCAAAGATAGGGAAATAGGCGAAACTCAAAAATTTGTAAATCTCAGGCAACTTCAGGATACTAACTTAAGTGAGTTGCAATATTACCTACGAGAAACGAATTGGAATTTCATTGAATCGGATAACGTAGATACATCCTATGAGTTGTTTCTAAAAGAATTCCTACACTATTTCAATGTAGCATGTCCTATAATAAGAAAGCGGTGCATGAAGATTAACAAAATGTGGGTGAATAATGCAATTAGAATTTCTAGTCAAAACTTAAAAACAACGTACAATCAAATGATCGAAACTCAATCAGAACTCATACGCGAAAAGTATAAAAATGACAAAAAAAATCACAAGAAACTTGTACAGAACACTAAAAGGAATTATTATGATGGACGGATAACCAATGCATCTAACAAACAAAAGGAAGTGTGGAAATTAGTCAGGGAGGAATTACAAGAGGAAAGTAAAAATACCACAAACATAAATATTACAGATAAGAACGGCAAATTAATTAGTAATTCCAAAGAGGTGGCCAACTTGTTTGCTGAATATTTCTCCACAATCACAGATAAAAAAATTCAGTCCCACTTCGGCGGCAACACATCAAAAACCTGCACAACGTCGAAATATAAAGCATTTTCAATGTTTCTGTCACCAGCGACAGATGCTGAAATATACAATGCTGTTATTGACATTAAAAATAAGGCTAGTTCAGGTCAAGATGGAATTCCTTCGAAAGTGTTAAAAAGAGTGATATTTGACATTATGGAACCTATTAAGTACCTAATAAACAAGTCTTTTAGTACAGGGGTATTTCCAGCTGCCCTGAAGACATCAAAAATTATTCCTATATATAAGAAAGGAACCAAATCCGATATAGGTAACTATCGCCCAGTATCACTACTTGACATTTTTTCAAAAATATTTGAAAAAGTCCTTGTGAATAAACTTCAACAATTCATTGAGAGGTCACAGCTCCTGAGTGAGACACAACATGGATTTAGGGCTCATCGGTCGACGGAATCTGCCAGCGTCATGCTAATCCAGGAAATATCAAAAAAAGTTGATGATGGAATGTGCGTGACTGGACTTTTCTATGACTTTTCGCGAGCGTTTGACACCGTAGAAGCGAAATTTGTGCGAGAAAAGTTAAATTCGCTCGGAATGCGTGGCAAGGTGTCTGACCTAATCCAGTCGTTTCTAATGGACAGAGTGTTGTTTGTAAAGATCAGTGAAAGTGTTTCAAAAAAGTGCGATTTAAATAGGGGAATTGTGCAGGGCTCAACATTAGGACCACTACTCTTTTTACTTTTTATAAACGATTTAAGTGAACACATCACCTCGGGATGCATGGTCAATTTTGCGGATGACACGGCAATTATTGTATCGGCCAAAACTCCAGAGGAATTACAAATAAAAATTAAAAATACCAATGAAGAAATGAGCCAGTGGTGTAACAAAAATAATCTATTATTAAATGTAAACAAAACGACCATTATTCATTTTTACAACAGAAAACCTCCAGAGCATTATCTTGAAAATAACTGCGAATCAGTTAAATATTTGGGTATCATTATAGATGCTAAATTGTCTTGGAGTCCGCAGATTGATCATGTACTTTCTAAATTAAATAGTGCATACTTTGCAATAATGAAAATAAAACCAAAATTTAACATAAAAGCATTGATAGAGGCATATTATGCAATAGCCTACCCTCACCTAGCATATAACATCTTGTTATGGGGTAAAGCGCAGGTAAGACGTATCTTCATTGCACAAAAACGAATTCTCCGTCTTATTTTCGGTCTCAAAAGAACTGAGACATGCCGTACTGTCTTTGTAAATAACAATATTCTCACTTTGGTCAGTATTTATATATATAAGTGTGCATTATATGTAAAGACAAATGAACACATATTTATAAAAAATAACAGTACACACAATTATCAAACACGCCAAGGTACTGACATCCGGTCAACTGCACATAATACTACCATGTACGAAAAAACAGCGCTATATATGTGTTCGGTAGTATACAACAAACTACTAATGGAAATAAAAAAGTCCAACAATATTAACACATTTAAGGCTAAGCTTAAACATCTTCTCGTGCATAAGTGTTATTACAAATTCTCAGATTTTTGATTTAGACACATGTATATAGTCAGTAAGGTATTATTATATCGTTTTATATTATTTTATTTTTGTAACAAAGTAGTGATAGAACTTTTATTTTATTATTGTGACAATATTTTATTTTATTATCTTATTAATATGACAAACACATCCGCAGCAAAGTATGTATACTTATGTACTCTCTGTATGAGCTTTCATTTGTTGTATATATTTTGTATATTGTGGCATACGTGGAAAATAAATGATTGATTGATTGATTGATACTTTGTACAAAATTTTTGAATATTTCTTCACTTTAGTATCAACTAAACTCAAAAGTTTGTGGAATGCTTTAAATATATTTCCCCTTTAGACTTGAGTTTTGACCTAACTAAACTCAAGATTTTGCAGAATGTTTTAAACATTTTCTCATTTTGGTATCTACTCAAGTACTTTGATTACTTTACAAAAAAATTTAAGCATGATTTACTCAAATTTCAACTCAACTAACCTCAACAGATTGTAGATTATTTTAAGCATTTTTTGACTTCTGTTTTAACTTAAATAAACTCATCAGTTTTCAAAATGTTTTGAGCATTATTTCACTTTGGTTTCAACACAAATAAACTTAATTTCAGAACGTTTAAAGTTTGTTATTTCAACTTATATTTTCAAATTAAGAAAACAGTCAAAAAAGTTAAATATAAGTGTAATGAATTAAAATCTCACTTAACCCGTGGTGAAACATTTTTATGTTAATTAGAGGATTAATTAAAACACTTGGTTGTTTTTCACTATTTTTTTTAATTTATTTAAGTGAAAAAAAATTAAGTGCTTTCTATAATTAAAAATTGAAAATGTATCACGAAGTAAAAGCCTCCAAGATTAAAGCTTCAACCTAACTAAACTCAATCATCTGTAGAATATTTTGAGCATTTTTCCACTTCATTCCCAACTCAACTAAATTCAATAGTTTGTATGTTTATTTTACTCACTGAGCAATTCTAACCTATACAAACTGAAAATAATAAATTTTGCTCCATCGACTTAGACTCTTATGTTCTTGTAGATGTCGTAACTTCAAGGACCACGAAATCTAATTTAAACAAACCAATGATCTTTAAATTCCTCAGTTTAAAGAATCAAAAAAAAATATTAGTTACTTAAATCAATATTCTTTTACGTTTACGTATGAAACTTTCATATTTTTATATTAACCCCCTAAGCCTCCGTAATACAATATGTAAGCTCATATCCTAAACGGTATTAAGATCTTCTTAAATAATAAGACATAATGCAATGACTGCGCGTACCTTTGATGCCGGCGGTTGGGAACTTCTTGCGATTGTACGGTGAAGGGTTGGAATCAGTTTAGACGGAATAGGGGTCGACAAAACCGCATCTCTCTTACACGGTCGGAAGTTATTTGTGGGAGGATGCAGGAGATCGATGGCCTCGGGGAAACAGACGTCCGCGCGATAAGGGATGTTTATTATCTGCATCCCAGGCCGGGGACGTCCGTTCCGACACCCTAAACCGCCCCACGAGTGCGTTTATCAGCGTCCCCTTTTCACAGATTCACCGCAGATAGCGCACGAAAGCGTTGACGATATTGTAAGGACGGTCCTGAAATCATAATCAGGGTTTCGATTGATAACACAATCAAATAATAATTAGAACATAATTTTTTAAACCCTTAATTATTAGACATTAATTTAAAGCCAAACAAATAAATTTAAATGTTGGAGATTAAATAAAAGTAATCCAACAAAATCTAACCAAGTAAATACAAGAATAATAAGGTTTGCTAATAAATAATTGTTGAGGTTTTCACGTTGTGATATATTTTATAAATTAAAGGTTTACAATTAAAACTCGCTTGGTTTTTAACTTAATAACATTACCAAGAATAATGACAGATTAATACCATTAAGATTAAGTTGAAAGCTGTATGTAAGTGAAACATAACAAGTAAATTTGAATTGCAAACGTGTTTATTAACATAAAGTTTGTGTTAAAAAATACATTATATAAATACAACGGGCTAAGTTAGAAATAATCAATCATAAAATTAATTAAAGTGAAAAATAATAACTACATTCAGTTATGTACCCTAAAACTTAATCGTAGGTGATATTTCAAACGATCTCGACTTTCCAATTAAAGTTCTTAATTAATTAACGCGTGCGTTTTCTAGTTTTCATCAACATCAACCGCGCAGCGTGGGTGTTAATATTAATTATCGGTTTAACCGAACGCGATGGATTAATTTCAATCAGTCACCCGATGGAACCGCCCTTACTACGATTTACATAGAGATTGCGGCAAATTAAGACGTGTCTACTTACGCCCCGTGCTCTAAATCAAACCGAATCCCTCCGAGTGGGAGTTGTGCACGATTTAATACGTTTGATTACATTTTTATTGTAATGTCGTGTTATTACATACTTAGACGTCATCAAAGGAATTAATTAATTCGATAAATTAAGAGGTTATACAAAACGCATCTTACATTTAATGGAAATTATACATTGAAGCTCACGACGTGTACTAAAATTTCAGTCATGGAAATAATCTCTTATATTTCTTTCTGAATTACTTTTCAGTATTTTCTTTTATGCAAACCGCAAAAAAATAAACATAAATTACTCAGGGAAATTCTTTACACATCGTTTTCTTTTTTCGATACGATATATCATTTCATTCGCCCCTTTCTTAATTCAATTCATTTCTCGACACACATAAATTTTCCCACTGATAATATTTGAAAATCTTACAGTTGATTTATAACTCTAATTTTCAAACGATTGCCTTATATCATTACAATAAAATATTTAAAATAATAATAATCGATTTACTCTTAATGTTATTTTTAAAACTGTTTGTAGTTTTATAGATCTGCATTTTTTTGCCTTATATTAAAACAACAATAAGTTGAAATCACGAAATTTCAAAAGTTCATAATTCAAACACAAATTATCACACTTGGGCTACGCCCTTCCAATATGTTGTTGGTAGCCCACAAGTCGGTTTTGGCCCGATATTGGCATGTACACTGCTATTATACAAAATTGGGTGGGCTTGTTGCCCTTGTACTATTGCTTGTGTCCAGTTCCAAGTAGTTTTGGAATTGTTGCTGTACGCTTTGGAGTTCTTAAGGGTAACCTGAGATCAGACAGATGTGCTCCTTTGTAGCCCTTTTTCGTGAAAACCTGAGAACATCTTTCCAAGGCTATTTTGATGGGCCTTATCCAAGAGGAACTGATTCTCTGTATTTAGGCTAGTATAAGCCTATGCCGGAGCTGGATTTCGTTTTTGATGCAATTGGATATCAGATTACAGTGTTAAGTTTTATTTTTTGATTTGATTCAGTCTGTCACTTCAAAGCTCGACACGGAATTAAATTTGGTCGACATTACGTCCGACGGTGTTTGTAGGAACTCTAGTGAAATCAGGTTCAGAAATTTTCAGTGACCAAATCTATGTCCTGTACCACGCCAGTCCAGTGCACTCATTAGATTTTAGTTTTATTCGTGTAGTGGAAGTAGCTTCCATGCTACAGAGAAGGTGGTATGCATAGCCCTGTGATGCTAAGACAGGCCATTCTTTAAAGGGTCTGAAGCTTATTTTATGATATTGCTTGTTTAGCATTGATTCAACATACTAGTGAAACATATGTAGCTTGGCCTCAGTTACCATTATATTGTATCAAAGGCTAAAAATGATATGATGTCATATTTGACCTTAAAAATTGCTATGTCGTCGGCATAACCTTGTGCACAATAACACTTGTCGGACAATGTCGTCAGGAGGTCATCGTCCACGACACCAGTTTTCTGTAGTTGCCGTTTCTGATTCACTTCCTATACTTACAATGATTTTACGGTTATCGAGTACAGCCTTGATCCATCTTATTTTGGGTATGTCGATCCCCTTCGTGATGGCCCCCTTTTCCACGATTTTAAATGTTATGTTGTCAAACGCTCCTTCAATCTACAAAAATACATAATGCAATCTCCATGTGTTATATAAGCGAAGCTTATATGTTTGAGACTATGTGTGCATCCACAGTAAATTTGAAAGGTTGATAGGCAAACTGCTGCATGTGGAGCGGATTTGACTTTAGGGCATTACTCCTTATATTACTTTCTACAATTTTCTGTAGAAATGAGATTACTTATTTAGTTTCAATGCTAACTAAAACTATGTTGAATTTAAAAACATGAAATCGCCAATAAGAATGAAAGCATAAAATATAAATTGTATGAAGCCAATTTACACAATATAACAAGTACGCTTACTTTAATTTCAGAGTTTACAATCAAACTCAAAATCTGCAACTTAGACTACTAAAAAAAACCGCCTAAAATACAAAAGTGCAAATACAACATGCAAAATTCCTACCTTCAAAATTTTAATTTCAAGCCGAAAGCTATGTGGGAAATTATAAATTCTAACAAGGCACCGAATGCAATCAATAATAAATGCTATATCACTGCAAATGAATTTAACAATTTTTCTCCAGTGTGTCAACTGAAATAATAAATTCCGTACCCAAATCTAACGTTGATCCAATCAGTTTAATGTGTCTTAAACCCCCAAATTGTAGTAAGTATGTATTTTCAATATGTGGAAGTTACATCTAGTGTAGTGATAACTAGTTTTAAACCTATTTTCTTAAAATCAATAGTGATTATTTGCCCTTTGACGAAACTAATAAAAAAAAATCCCTAATTTACCCAAAAGGGTGTTAGTGAAACCTCTTCACAAAAGATGATTATTCAAATCCAAACAATTATCACGCGATTTGTCTTGAACGATTTGGTTTTAGAAAAGGATGATCAAGTTCTGAAGCTATATGTAATTTTGCAGAAAATTGTTGTGAGGCGAAAACCGTCTTCTAGACCAATCAAAGACGTTTTATTGTGTTTCGCATGATATTCTTTTAAAAAATTATATTTTTAGCAAAATTCATAAATTACATCCAGATAGCTGCACATTATTATATCTTACCTTTCGAGTAGAACACAATATGTATTGTCACAAAATACCACATCAACTGTACTACCAATTGCTTGTAGTGTACCCCAAGGATCTATTCTGGGGCCGGTGTTATTTTTAATTTATATTAATGATATACCTTCTGCAATGCCATACAAACATATTGTATTTTTTTCGGATAATACTACAAAAACAACTGAGCCAAAGCATCTGGTTGTTCTTACTACTTTACACGCTGGAATACACATTAAACGTATCAGAATGGTTTTCTAGTAATCGTGTGAAACTGAATGAGTAAGACTTCTATAACGTTTTCCCTAAAACACAAGAAATTGATTTTCAAACGGTAAAATTCTTCGGAGTTCATATCGCCACTAATTTGTCTTGATTAAAGACAGGGAAACGGACTTAGCTATGAAATTCTATAACTCAAGGATCCATAAATATAGAGACAGTTTTGGAGTTTACACAATTACTTCAATATGATAATTAAAAACACCTACGAATTTAGGTAAGAAGATTCTAAATTTATAAAAAGTTTGATCGGGTTAGAGTTATCAAAATTCAAACTTTGCAAATGATTTAAAAAGATGGTCAAAGTGTAGATTCTAAATATATAAAGTTTTGACCATTTTGTAATTACCACACTCTGAACTCTAAAAATGATTTAATACAATTTAATACAAATACTGTGAAGAAAGGATATATTTTTAAATACTATTAATATTAGAACTGATGAATTTAGGTAACAAAATTCTAAATTTAGAGAAATTGGCTGCAAATATTACAAATGTTTCAAAAAGTTGGTTAAAAAATAGACATAAAAAATAAAATTCTAAATGTATAAAAATTTTGACCCATTTAGAATTAACACAGTCTAAATATTACTAATACTAATGAAGGTTTAAATTAAATTACACTTGGTTTGTTTCACAATTTTTCTATATTTACTCAACTAGTTTCGCTTTTTACGACATTATCAAGAGTGAATTACAAAAGAAACTGACAAGTTTATATAAATATTACAAATGGGCGAAAGAGTTCACAATCACAAAGTGTTCTTCCACTCAAACCCTTCCTTTTCCATAATGCTGAGGGGGCAATTATCTTTTGTCCTCTTTTAGGAGAGACTTTTTAGCTGTTAATTTCAGCATGAAAGATATATAAATGATATAGATAAATTAAGGAAATAAAATTCGAAAAATATATAAATCATGACCAGTTTGGAGTTAACACATTTTGATTATTAAAAATGCTTCAAGATTGCTGACAAAAATAGTGATGAATTTAGGTAACACGATTTTAAAATTATAGAAATTTTAACCAGATTGAAGTTACTATAAACCAAATAGTACAAATTCTTTAAATACATAGACAAAATAGTTTTAGAAAATAAAATTCTAATATGTTTGTATTTTCTATATATTCGGTTGGAAAGGAATCTAAATTCTAATAAACATAAACATAAACAAATGTTGAGCCTGAGAAGTTTATCTTTAACACCACATTGAAACTTTCCTCCCATTAATTTTTTTATTGGCCCGATGCTGTTGTAATTGTCTTTGGACAAGACGTGAAGCCTGGAGTTGTATCAGTAACTCACAGAACGATCTTCATTTTTTCTTTCGATTATCTCTGTTGTATTCCGAGAATGCTTGTCTATAAGCATCCCAGTTACCTGTTTTCTTTGCTCTGTTGAATATTCTCCAGGCTTGCATCTTGACGCGACCTAAATCCTTTAGTTCACCAAGAAGAAATATTTAGCGGACAACTGGATTCATACTTCTTTAGGATGTTATATATATTTGAGCACAGCTGCTGCTGTTTCTAGCAATTTTATTGTCTGGAAATTGAGGTAGAGATTGTTGATTCCCAAACTCTCTATAAAGGCTCGAGTTTGTTTTCCTCGAATTGCTACACTAAATTGCATCTTCTTTTGTCGAACTTAATCTGCTTATTACCTACAAAGAGAGTTTCTTTCTCTGAAGGCATCAGCTAAAGTGATATCCAATACCTCCTATCTGATTGCATTTACAACGGTGGCTTAATAATTAATAATATTCAAATTATTAGAGATAGTGAATTCAAGAAGTTTCTTATCTTTATTATTAGTGTCCGTGCTGCCCCATACTAGGTTGTGATATTGGCATCATTGGAATTCTGCACAACACTATGAGTCTACTTACTTGGTTGACGTTTGCTTTGATCTCTGGTTTGAAATTAAAAAACATGACAAACAGTGTAGCAGCGGAAGAAGAAATCAGTCAAACAACAAGTGAAAATAAAGCGTTTACTTACAAATATTGTAAAAAACCGATAAAAAGAGATTATCTAGAGTGCAGTGTATGTGCAGCAACATTCCATCCAAGATGTTTTGACAAAGGTAAACGAGACGTGCCCGTGAATCATATTTGCTTCACGATAACATTGCAAGTAGTCCACTGCTATTAGAAATTGAATTTGTAAATTTAGTTGAATCTTCTAATTAACAATAAATACCATTACCAGAATTACAAAAAAAAACAGAAAATCACTGATAATATAATTACTAACATTGATACAGATTATTGCACGAGAGTGTTTGAATCTCATATGTATTAACTCAAAAATGTATCTGGAATGTAGACTCACCAGACAGTACTACCTATGATTGCAAAAAGATACGACTATTACCCACCAAATTTGTACAGAAATATCTCTTCAGTATTAGAACCTTCAAAGAAATGTTCGGATTTGAAAGAGATGGTTCTCTAAAATTCTAATAAGCCAGAAATATCAATAAATTGTAGAAAAATTATGAAAAACTGCTTGAAAGTAAAAAAAAATTGGAGGAACATTCTACAAGCTTCTCAACTTGAAAGAGGAATTGCTACTAAATAGACTAAATATTATTGAAAAGAAATTTCTACAAACCTCCGATAAAATCTTGCCTTAGTTTCAGCCTTTTTGACAAAAAAAAGCTCTAACAAAATCATAGTTTACTTTACACTTGCTGAAAAATCTTTAAAGATTTAAGAAAACAATGTTGAAATCTTAAGAAAATAAGCAAGAAATAAAAAAGGTGAGAAGAATAAAATTACATCAAATAGTAGTTTTTGCAATGTAGAGAAAAAAGGCTAGAACATTAACTTTGGTATTATAATGGAAATTTTACAACCTTCAATCAAAATTATTGTAATTTCGAAGAGAAATATGATGAAAACGTCTCAAAAAAGTTGCTGTACTAAATAATTTAACAAATTCCCATGAAATAAAAAAGAACTATTTGATATTATTTTATATTTATTTATTTATCCAGTGTGTTAAAATAACTCTTTCGGAAAACTACCTTCCTCCGAGAATACTTCAGCTTGAACATGTTTAGTTAAATAGTCAAGTGCCACAGGAAGGTCATCATGCCATCCTGAAATTCTTAATCCTCTAGAAACGACAATAAATTCCATAACTTATTAAATATTTGAGTAGTAGTGGTTGCCAACAAGAAAGTAGTCTTTTCCTCAATCAGTATTTCCGATATATCAGGCAATGAAACTGCATCTGGCCAGAGATTTTCTGTTTAAGACAGCCAATCAGGTCCTGCCCATCATAACATATTAGTTAGCAACTCAGTGGGAACCAATAATTCAAAAAAATATTTACAGAAATTTTGACTTCACATGGAAAAGCTCAAGTTCACGTCCACATGATTTTCTCCTCTCGCCCAATGTTTCTTTGTTGGCTCTGCTGCCAGTATAGGATTCTTTGATGATCTTCCATTAGTTTACTTGCCATAAATGGCTTATTTGTTTTCAGAATGAAAACTCTTATTAAAAATATATTATGTGATGTTGATATTTTTCACTGTACAACTAGTGGAATATTCTCAAAATTCTGAAGAAGATTCTATAGCCTACAAACATTTGGAAAATTCTGAAGAAAATTCTATAGCCTACAAACATTTGGAACAATTTGGAAGACAAATCACTTGAAAATTTTAATTATATGGAAAATAACGTGTTCGAATAGAAGCTTTTAAACATTCTGGTTTCATACATGCTGAAAGAATAAATGAACCTCAGAAAAAAGTTTAGAAAATTCCAAGAGAATAAAACAGAAAATACGATCAGGTAAAAATAGCAAACCTTTAAAAGAGTTTAGTAGAGTGAAATTAAGCACTACAGACAAATTTAAGGGAATAAATACATTTCCGTTGATTTTAGTAGCAACACAGTATAATAATACAAAAAAATAAGCAAAGTCAAGTTAAAAATAATAGAGATTCAAGTGACCTAGGTGCCTTAACTACTTGATAGCCTAAATCACTTGAAATAGATTGTTAATTTAAATGCCCTGGGAAAGGTCCTTACTTAAATACTCTAAATTTGGATTTTGTATGTGAAATGAGGTGGAAAATACTAAATATTTTTGACTTTGAGATTGGATGTATTATTAAGTGGCATAATGCAGGAAAAACTAAAGCATTCACTCTGATACTGAATGAAAATCTTTAGAACCCTTTGCGTGTACTTTCTTCAAGGATTTTAAAAATTCCAGAAATGTTTTTTCCAGATTTCTGAAAACAAACAAAACTCCTACAAAATTTATTCTCACTTCAGATATGCTAAAAAAAAATTGAAAACCTTCGAGAAATCAGTCTAGGAAATTCTAAAATACATTTTAAAGGAAAGAAATATTGAATAATTATAAAATACTATAAAATAATTAGAAAATTTTAAAACTTAAAAAAAAAAGTTCAAGAAAACTCGGACAAAATTCTGCCTCAGATATTTAAGATTTGTTGAACAATCCCAAAAACCTAGTTTGGAAAATTTTAAGATTTTAGTAATGGCATATTATGTATCATCTAGAAAACAATGCTAAATTTGTCTAGAATTTTAAGGAGAAAGTTGAATCTTGAGTTGACCTAAATCTTTGTTTCACTAGTGTACATCTCTGGAGGGAGATTTAGTGAACAACTAGACTTATACATTCTTAGGATGCCTTAGCTGTTGTCTCTAACTCCTTTATGGTCTTAAAATTGAGGAAGAGATTATCGGTTCCTACACTCTCTATAGAGGCTCCAGTCTGTATTCCACGGATTCCTTCATCGAACCCAATCTACTGATGATTTACAATAGTGTGTTTTTTTTTTAAATTGCGTATTGTGTTTATTACTTCCATTGAAATTGTTGGTATTATGGATATGCTTTTATTGCTATTTTCAATATTTAGGGATACTGATGTTTCCTCGAAATATTTTGGAAAGAATTGTTAAATTTATTTCCAATTTTTGTTTATTTTTATTTTTCTTCAATTTTAATTTCTGATTTTTGTGTGGTTTTGCCTTTAATTTCGTTTAAAATTTGCCAAGTACTTCTGCTTTTATTGTTGGTTGTTACTATTTTATTTGAATATGTATCAGCTCTTTGTTTTATTTATAGTGTATTTTATGTTTTCTTTATATTTAACAGTGAGTTCATATAGTAGTTATCATGTCCGGTATTATGTATAGAATGTTAAGTTCGTTTTTTACCTTTTTAATTTCTTCTGTAGTATGTATTTTAATTTTTGCTCTACTTTTTTGTGAGAATTTCTTTACAGGAAAATGATTATTAAATGCATTTGTAAAGATGTCGCTGAATGAGTTCCATTGTGCATTTATGGTACATCGTCACGGTTACGTGTAAATTTGTTTCCAGTTTATTGTATTATTTTATGCGTATTTGGGTCCCATTTTTGGAGACCGTATTTATTGGATCATGTCAATGTGACATTTATATTTATTCTAAAGGTATCCAAAAAGAATTTATTACAAACGGAAACTTTTCCGTTTTTAGAATTGAACAAATAGCTAATACTCCAATTTTTGGCAAACCTTCTTCGATTTTTAGACATCTTCGTTTCAAAGCGCTCGATAATAATAATAATAACAATAATAATAATATCTTCTGTAGTATGATAGCTTAGTAAAGCAGTATATTTCGTTTACTTAAATCTCCCAAATACCAAACTTCTCAAAAATATTCTTTATTCTTTCTCGTATTTTATTATTTACATTTATTACGCAAGCTTTTTGACAACGGCAATCTTTGTTTTGGAAAATTTTTAAAGAAACAGTATTTTCGGTTTGAGTACAATATCTTTTCCCTGAATTCCCTTTAATCTGTGGATTTTTTTTGGATGTAAGTTTCATCAATTTTTTTTCTTATTAATTGGGTTGTTTGAGTACGTGAAAATGTTGATATGAGTAAATCGCACAAGTTTGGCACTTTTTCACTTATTTTATTAAATGCTAGATATACATTTCGGTTACAATGTTTACTGTATTTTTGCCTTCATTAATTATTCTTTCCATTGTATCATTATATCTAGACCCTGATGGGGTAGTGCAGAATAAATGTAATGGGTTCTCCAGCCTTACATTTGTCGTCTCTAGTAGGTAGCAACATGTTTCCATCAGTTAATTGAGCAGTGTTTTTTACAAATTTTGGGCTTAAGAGGTACGTCTTTAACAGCACATTGAGACTCTTCCCTCTACATAACTCCCATTAGATTTTTTTTATTGGCCCGATGCTGTTATAGTAGTCTTTGGACAAGTCGTGGAGTTTGGAGTTGTATCAGTAACTTTCTCACAGAATGTTCTTAATTTTTTTTCTTTTCGATTTCCCCCCTTATATTCCAACAGTGCATGTCTATAAACAACCCAGTTACCTGTTTTTTGCGTTGTTAAAAGTTCTCCTGGCTTTCATCTTAAGACGACACAAATCCTTGTTTCACCCGGGCACGTCTTTGGATTCATACCTCCTTGGTATGTTATATTTGAGTACAGCTGCTGCTGTTTCTAGCTCTTTTTTGGTCTGGAAATTGTCCCATATTGCAGAACAAATTAATCTCGTCAGGTAGTGTGGAGAATCTTGAAAAAATATAAGTATCGCCCCTTTAAAATTCATATCACGCAAGTTTTGCATCCAGGAGATACTGAACGAATAACAGCGCCAGTTATTGCAAAATCTCCATTGTCTTTCCAACGTGATATTCAAGGATGAGCACAAGTTTGATCATCACAATGAACATATATGGTCCGTTGAAAATCCATACTAACACCAAGGACGATGACCACAAGCAGGTTTTGGACTAAATGTATGGGTTGGTTTATTTGGCAATAAGATCATTGGTCCGATCATTGGATTCGAAGACAATTTGACTGCAGAAAGATAAGAGCTCCACCACATTGCGCTAGAAGAGTGTCTGATTACTTGTCTCAAATATTTCCTGACAGAGTTATTTAAAACAGTGGGGACGTACGTTGGCCAACACGTTCGACAGATCTTTCCCCATTAGATTTTTATTTATGGAAAAAATAATTTATAAATTTGTACCCACCGATATCAATGACTTGCGAAGTACGATTACAACTTTAAGGACCAAAATAAGTGGAGGGGATGTTTTAAGATCAATACAAAATTTAAAAAGACGCATACAGCTATACTTGGAGATACAGAGTGAGCCATTCGAGCCACGCTAACTTCATTCTATGTAATGAATTTAAATAATATTTATCTACTTTTCATATCTTATAATGAAATAGGAATAGAAAACAAGTGCGTTAGTTTTGTATTATTGTTTAATAAATTACTTTATTAAACAAAAGTGTAGCTGTCAAGACACTCTTTGCAAAAACAGGATTTTTGGCATATCCATTAAACTGGTAGACCAAGCCCCAACACATCTCCGTAATCAGAAAAAAATCTGTATTTGAAAATTAAAAATCCAAGATGGCGCCCAATAAAAAAAACAAAGTTGATGATGTTTGCCAAAAATCAAAACGTTGATAAAATGTCAATTGTTTTGAAGTATCTCTTTAAATAGTCTCGCAAAAAAATAAAAACTATTTTTTGAAAATTTCGTTTTTTTCGGATATCTTCGGAATTAGTAGGAATATTTTTTGTTTCAAAATGGCATTATGTTATACTCCAGATTGGGCAACTCTGTCCTAATTTAACCGACCTTGTATTTCTTCAAATAAGCGAGATCCCCATGATTGAGCTCCAAAAACCGCCACCCTGTGTAATAGCTCCTACCTGATCGTATTTACAAAGGTAGGCTTGTTACCTCTATTAATAATATCTTGTTGGCCTGTTGCCTCATACCATGTTGTGGTCAAGAGGGAGTATTTATTGCCTATTTTACACCACTCTAATAGTCTATATACCTGATGGACGTTTGCTTTGATCTCCTGAAAAGTAGGCAAATGTCATGACAACCTGCTCTTACCTTTCTTCGTGCGAACTTCTACTAGAGCTGCTACTAGGTCCCCTGTGGTAAATTCTGGAATGAATGTATAATTAAAATCCAGAGGCGTGCGGTCCAGGGTAGTGGTGGAAGCAGTACTTGTAAAATTAATATGAGATGTTTTTGTCATAAAGTAAATCAAAGCAATATTTTTATTTAGTATAGTTGAGAAAAAAACGCTCCATGGTGAACATAATTTATCGACGGGCCGGTAATCTATGAGTCAGATATATTTTTAAACCCTAAGTTCAGACTCGTCTGGAAGCGGCGATCACGACCGCTTCTTTACCGTTAGTATTAAATTGACGGCGGAATCGTTTAGCTCGTAGAATGAAATGTGAGTGTGAAAATATATATGAACAGAACGAGTGGTTAACCGGGTGCAGGAACATTGGAACATTACTTCCCTACTTTAAAATTCCACCGCACGCCACTGTTAAAGTCTTAAACTGCCTTTGGAAAAATGGAGCCTGTTTTATACACTACACTACAATTGTCTTGCAGGAATACAAATTCAAATTTGAATTTATAGCGCCTTCAATAAGTTATCACTATACACAAGCAACACTTCTCTTCCTTTGATGAAAGATGCGATCTTATCTGTAGACTAACACGGATAATGCCATCGCTTCCTAGATATATTTTTAAGATGCTTCTAGTATTCTAGCATAGAGAGGATGTGTTATGCTCTCGACTTAAATCTGTCTTTCCAATCTGTAGCTTTTGCGCTTGATCAAATTGCCACCAGCCCTTGATTTAAAGATACTTAAACACTCCGAAGGCCACACCTTCCAGTCTCAAGATTTATATTTTAGATAAGTTTCCATCTGAACCATATAATGTAATGCCTAGATCGGTTAAGAAAACAGATATTACTACTATGGATATAATCAAAACTTTAGCGATATCAACAATAATGTTGAAAGAAGTCAGTGCCCAGATTTGAATGATTTACATTAGCGAGTACAAAATTCTACGCCCAGACCGATTTGTACTATTAATTTAAAAAAACCATATGTCGGAATCAAATTACTACTAACTGTGGTTAATGAAAATGCTAATAAATGATGAGTGTTGACAAAGAGTTGATTCAACGGTAAAATGCTAACCCGGAGTCCCGTGTAAACTGAAAATGTTAATAATAATAATAATAATATTTATTGCCCAACAGACCAGTGTCCAATTACAGAGCAATATCTTACATACAAAGAATCTTAAAGTTATACTTAATACCAAAATTAAAAATTAAAACAAAATATAAAATTAAGAAAAACGTAAAAATTGTTTACAAGATAATTGAGAGAAAAAAAAACAAAGAAAAAACTATAGCTAATTCGATGCCAAAAAATTACATATTGATTGTTTAAAGTGAATAAAACTTTGCCCGAATATATCGCAAGTACTGCTTGATTCATTACACAATTTAAGCATTTTTACGAGGGGAGAATTGGTGTGATGGCGTGTGTTCGGTAACGCGTATCCAAATATCCTACAATTTCTCATCGATGATCTTGGTATGTTAAATTCGAGCAAATTAGTAGTGGAGATATCATCGATGTGGTTATGCAATAACTTGTATAAATATATGAGTGAACATATTTGTTGCCTATTAGGAAGAGTGTTGAGGTTATAAAGTTGCAAAAGATTACTGTAGCTGCCCCGTTCTGGATAAATGCCATGTGTCAAAAAGAATAAATATTTCACAAGCCTCTTTTGTATATTTTCAAGGCGATTTATGAATTTATTATATGCAGGTGACCAAATTATTGCGCAATAATCTATTTTACTTATTATAAATGCTTGAAACAGTTTTATTGTGGTTGAAATATTATTGAAATCTTTACTATTTCTTATGATGAAGCCTAGGCGACGATAACATTCGTTTGTAATTTGACATATATGTCGGTTGAATGTAAGTTTTTCATCAAAAGTCACACCAAGGTCCTTCATATAACTTATTCTGTTCAGCACATGTTCCTGGAGCATATAATCAAAAACAACATTAGTTGACTTTCTGGTGAATGTCATTATAGAACACTTATTTATGTTTAAATAAAGTTCATTGGCAACACACCATCCGCATAATTCATCTAGGTCCTTCTGTAGGTTCATACAATCATTTCTATTAGTTATACGACTAAATATTTTTAAATCATCAGCATACAATAGGCATGGTGAACTAAAATTTTGTGTCAGGTCGTTTATAAATAGTAAGAACAGCAGGGGACCTAAGCTTGACCCCTGAGGTATTTCACTGGTGGGAGTATAAGGCTTAGATACGCAACCCTCATAATGTACAAAATGCTGCCGATTAGTTAAGTATGAGTAAATTACACTGATAATGTTTGAGTTAATGTTAAAATCAGACAATTTTTCAATGAGAATCTGGTGTGATACAGTATCAAACGCTTTTCTAAAATCAGTGTAAATTACGTCAACTTGATATCTATCATCTAGGGCCGATGAGATATATTGCGTAAAATTAAATAAATTAGTAGTTGTTGACCTACGAGAAAGAAAACCATGCTGTTCGGGGACTACATTAATGCGCACTAAGTTATTAATATATTCAGTTAGAAGTGTTTCAAATGCTTTTGAGAAGTTATTGACAATTGCGATCGGTCTATAGTTGGCTGCTTGATTTTTCTGACCACTTTTAAAAATTGGACATACTCTAACTTTTTTCCAAACGTCTGGAAATTTAGCGTACTTCAGTATTAGATTAAAAATATGCACCATTGGAGACGCAAACACACTAGCACAATCCTTCACGACAAATGATGGAATTTGGTCCAAACTCGTTGTAATTTTCGCTTTAAGTTTCTTAAGGTGAGAGAGAACTAGCTTTTCCGAGACCATGAAATCCCCTAAGTGATTGTGATGTTTCGATGGAGTATCTTGTTTCCCTGTGGTATGTACTGAATTGAAGAAATTTGCGAAACAGTTGACTATATCAGTTCCATCGGTGTATTCGGTGCCTAGGTAAGTAACAGTTCCGGGAATTCTCGTAGTTCCTTTTATAGAATTTATGTACGACCAGAATTTAGATGGATCTAAATTTAATTTTTCTTCAACTTTAGTAATATAGCTCTTTTTTGCTTGTTTTATTAGCAGTTTCAATTTACTTCTAATAAGGTTGAATTTCTCTCTATCCGCAACAGATTTAGAGGCGCGGTAAGCTGAACGTAATTTAATTTTTTGATCTATTGTAGAAATTATAGTGTTATTGAAGTAAACAGGATAACTATTTCGTGCTCTTTTCGACTTAAACTTAGGTATATATAAGTCAAACCCTTGATAGATTTTCTTATATAATAAGTTGCACGCGTCGTCTATATTTGTTGTCATATATAGGTCATTCCAATCCAAATCTGCTATGTAGGAATAAAGTCCGACATAATTTCCTCGCTAATTTCCCGATATATTGCCTTTAAAGTTAGATATTCGGCATTCAGACAATGAAATTTCACAAAAGAGCGCAGGATGGTAAACATCTTCAATTAATAAAGGTTCGCATTCTTTTTCAGTTAGGCATTTTATGTCATTCGATGTCAAAATTAAGTCTAAGATTGCTCCATTTTCATTTCTTATGTTATTATGTTGACGAAAGTGGCAGAAGGTTAAGAAATTCTTTAGAGTTTGAAGTTTATTCGTTGAATACCCAATATTGTCTAACTCACTCACATACTCAGGAATATTAAAGTCTCCGAAAACTATTATTGGTTTTGTGAGATTAATTTGACTACTTAATACATTAAATATTTCTTCGTAGGTATCATCATGAAGATTCGGTGGAATATATACCGTGTGTCCCGTTTGAAGATGCATCATAGGGAATTCCCATGTAAAATTTTCAATTGTAGTTTGTATCTCTATTATTGAATGAATATGATCAGAATAAAATTAGAATGATTCCTTTACTTACTAATGATATTTTGGAGGTTTTATTTTTGTTTTATCTTCATTTTTAGTCAAAATATACCTTAAAATGCGTAAGCAAATATTTGATAATAAGATCCTCAAAATAGTAGTTGCTGTGAAAAGTCAGTGCTTGTCATCTAAATTGTATAACCCACAAATAAATAAATGAGTGCTTACAATACAGAAGGAAAAGTTTAGTGAGAGTTCAAAGGCACAAATTCATTATTCTTGTTGAAACGAGTTAACTCAAAGGTACAATTGTCCGAAATAGAATAAAACTCTTTTTAGTATTACTCATTTATTTTCTACAAAATTTCAAAACTGCATCCAGTTAAATTATAATTATTATACTATTCCAAATTTAGAAATACTGCTTATGTAAAGAATAAACATAAAGTGAAACCGATAAATACTTTAAATTGCTTTCAATAAAAATAAAACTAACAACGCTATTTTTAAAATGCATGCCCATACAATAAGTTTTTGTAGATATTCACTTTTTGATGTTACAATAGGAAGAATGTACTTTGAGACCATTGACGTTTATTTTGTTCGTTATTTTTAGACACCAAATAGAAAGTACATTCATCTGTAAAACACACACTATTTGAAAATCTCGTATTCTCGTTACACTTTTCCACAATAATTTAACAAAATTTAGATCTTGAATCAGGATCCACTGCTCAGTTCTCTATGATTTTGGCTTTTATAGGGTCGGTAACTATAAGCTTGCACTTGATTTTAAATGTACTGTTATCCTTGCAACACATTTGTTACAGTTTCTTCAGATTTCTCCCTTTATTCCTAACAATATGTTCATCGTTTACACAACCATTATCCCTAAATTTCTGATCAATTCTAATAATTGTAATCTAATGATCTAAACTTTTTCTTTTGTGGTGTAAGCACTTATTTTGAATTGAATTATTTGTTTGTGGCTTAATCAATTTAGATGATAAACACTGAAATTTCATAGCAACTACTATTTTGAGGATTTTATTATCGAATATTTCTTCACCCTTTTTAAGCTATATTTCGATTACAACTAAAGATGAAACAAAAATAAAACGTCTAAAATATTCTTAGTAGATAAAGGAATCATTCTAATTTTATTTTGATAATTTTCGTTCAATAATAGAGATACAAACTGCAATTGAAAATTTGACATGGGAATTCCCTATGATGCGTCTTCAAACAGGACACACGGTATACAAACAATAATAATGGAGGAAGTATTATTAATAAGTTCTACTGCCACACATTCTATCGGAAGTCCTTCGGGAATAACTATTAACAATCTTTTAGATACGTAATTATTTTTTATTCCAATTAATACTCCGCCTCCTAAACGATTGGATCTATCATGACGATATATAATATAATTTTTAGGTGTGACCTCACTGTCACTATATGCGGAATCTAGCCATGTTTCTGTAAGTAATATTATATCGTACTCAGTACATGTAATATTATGTTTTAAATCTATTAATTTATTACGTATGCTTCTAGTGTTTTGGTAATAGCAATTTAATTTGAATTTACATTTTTCTTGATTGATCGGTTGGGGGTGCACTAGTTTTTTTGGTAAGCTAGTTTCACAATTTTTGGTTGCATGTTAATGTATTTTATTCTCAGATTAGTCTCGCCATTATTCTGTCTCTCCTTTAGCTGCTTTAGTAACTCACCAAACTCTTTTCGTTGTAAGGGAGTTCTATCTGGATTGAAGTTTGTGGCAACAGTTTATTTTTATTTTTAATTATTTCGATGACTTCTGACGAGTCACTTAACTTCACTTTTAGTGGTCGTGGTTGTGTATTTTTGCGTCCTAAGCGCACAACAGAACTAATTTTAATATTTGGGTTTA
The DNA here is from genome assembly GCA_963969525.1 of Ontholestes murinus. Taxonomy (NCBI): domain Eukaryota; kingdom Metazoa; phylum Arthropoda; class Insecta; order Coleoptera; family Staphylinidae; genus Ontholestes; species Ontholestes murinus. The sequence goes on from OZ018387.1 coordinate 90,767,356, forward strand.
TTGGTTGTAATATTGTTTTCACAACATTAAAATCGGCTATGTTTTTTGCTTGACCGTCGCTCATTTCCGGTTCAGGAATAGCATGTATAATTAAACTTTCCTCGCGAAGTCGACGTTCTTCTACCTCACCAATTAAAGAGTTATTGTTTTGAGTAGCATTCTGCTCTAATAAATCAATTCTATTTTCAAGAGATGTTATTGTACATTTGAGTTGTTGATTTTCTAATTTTAATGTATCAATTATTTCAATAGTACCTTTAATGTCAATTAAATCAGCGCGTTGGCGTTCAAATTCAGTAAGTAAATTAGTTATAGAATTTTTTATTTCTGCTAAGGTTAGAGATAAATTAATAAAATTTGGGTCTGAAACGTTTAGCGATGGAGGCTGGGAGTTGTCGGTACAACAGTAAAAATCATCATCATTTAGAAAGACACCCTTTTTTACTCTTACAGAGCAACTGAGGTGATATACTTTACCACATTTTAAACAGTTAACTCGAGATTTTGCAACCGTTTTTTTGCACTTATTACAGTTATTTTTGTCCATTGCGGATACGGTATATATGAATTAATAGAGTTAACAAGAGGGATAATTAACAAGGGTTGACACACTTCACGCCAGCTGTGCCCGTAGCGGCGACTTAAAAATTTACAAACACGGCCAACTGGGCAACGGAATGGATAAGGTAAACAAAACAGTGGAAAAGACAAGTGTTTCTTTTTTGAGGAAATATCAATTAGCGTTCGAGGACATTAATGGCACAAAAAAGAGTAAGGAAAAGAAATAGGGCGAAAGAAGAAAAATGAGGGGTGAAAATAAAATGTTGTCTGTCACCTGAAAATGTGAAAAACTCCGGATATAGAAGTGAGGCTTCATACGATGTGATAGAGGTCAATTTCCTCCATGTAGTGTGTACTGTGATATGATTTCTGGCCTGAAGTGGGAATTTCGGGCTTAGAGGAAGTCCGAAGTGGTTCGGGTAAAACCCCCTTCACTAAAATATCGCATATACCAAGGGTCGTCTTAAATTCAGTTGCTGAGGAGAGAAAGTTGCATCCTAATGAAAACAACTGGACAGTAAGCACGAGGTTTGGTGGTCTTTCATCTTCTGTTTCAAACTTGAATTTTATATTTTCTCATTCTAGCTTCTTATTTAATCTACCTCCTCCTGTTACTATGAAGATTTCGTTCCTATTATTTACAGATCTTGATATTTTTTTCCACATATATTCACAACAGATGGCAATACAAAAGTATTGGCCTGTAATTTAATTTTGCCTCTATTTGTACAAACAATATACATAACCTACCAAAACTATATTTATATAAACCTACCTCTCATTTCATGTAGAATTTTCAGTTGTATTTGTTGTGGTTAAATTTATTTGTAGTGAACAAAACATCTGAAGGAATAGTTAAAAATTAAAAATTACACATACGTACAAAAAAATATTCAATAAACAGCCTAAACGCGTGGTTTCGCAGAATTAAAAAAAACGAACTGAAAATTTCAGATTGTCCTGAATGAAAAGTGGAGGAAAGGGGTGAATTTTAATTTGAACGGGCGCTTACACAATTCCGATGAGTGTACCTAATTCCCGGGGTTTAGTAAGCGTGACCTTTTCGTCACGCAACAGCACGCTCCCAACACCATCGGATACGTGGACTCGATGGTGGAACCCTTTTTTTTAAACAAAACCGATGTTTAATCATTCGACTGGTTATCAAAATTAATAAGGTTTTTTTCGGCGTTGACATCGAAGTTAATTTAATTACGAACTTCACGAGTAATTGAAATTTGTTTCGGCTATTATTAAATTATGAATGCAGTTATCATAAATATACACAATTCAATAAAAGTTAAAAGTTAATTATATTCAATGAGGAAAGACATAAATATTTTTAATCACTTTAATACATTATTGACTTACTTAAATATCGAATTTTCTTCCTATCTCAATAAATTATAGATGTAATAATATATAATTTACAATTAATGAAGTCATCGAATTATCAGTGATTTATTTCATAATTAAAACCCCGAATTCAATGGAAATTAAGTAATAACAGTTTTTATCGCATTGTAACACTATTATTATTCAAGGTTTTGCTTGTATAAGAATGTAAATAATATTCTAAATCAATTTTAAGAATTATTAATCAATCCACCACTGAATAAAAATATTATTGGTTGTATAATTTATCATTTATTAATAAATAATCCAGTTTGTAGCAATACAGTAGTGATTTGTATTGGTATCTTTTCAATCTGGAGACTCGTACATAAAAAATATCTCATCTATATGTACCGACGAGTGTAACGTAAAATCTGTATATTTATTTTATGTACAAATTACTTCCAGATGGAGATGTCGAAAAGGGACTGGAACCGTAACCTGCACAGCTGGGGCAAGCGCGCCTGGCAGAACCTCCAGGGCGGTTGGGGCAAAAGGGACCTCTGGGGACCAGCCGTCAGCTACCCCCTGTACGTCACCGAGAAGCGCGCCTGGCAGAATCTACAGGTTGGTTTGTTCCCTCACGCATTATACCACTACATCACTTATCTTTCGCGTTCCCCACAAACACGCACAAATACTTTTCACTCGGTTCACCCCTGCGTGCGCGGAACATTCACAAACATAATTGTAAATAAATCTAGATACCCGAGAGATGGAGTACGTACCCGTAGAGATATATGTTTAAAGAAGAGTAGGGGGGCCTCGTAATACGACCTGTGTTTCAATTGAATTAATTTACTAAATAAAACACTTTTTATAAACTTTGAATACTTTTTAAACGATTAAAAAACATGCCATACTATTTCTTAATCCTTCTTTCTTTCACACAAATGAAATAGCAATGAGAATAATCCCATTCATTTCATTTCAATTAGAAGCCACGGATAATCCCGGCGCATCCACCATAAAATAAAATATTAAGTATAATACTTTTAATTGTAGAGGTGTTTATTTAGAAGTACATATTGAATATAATGAAGAAGAAAATACGAGAAATAAAGTGTTAAAACAAGTAATCGGTATTTCCTTCTTTAATAAGTACAATAGTTTACCAATTTGTAAATTTCCAAACACTATGGCCTTACTCAATACGTAATCATTATTATCTATAATAGTGAAATTAATTTATAATCGTCTTTAAGACGTACTACAAAGTAATAAAAAATTTAAAATGTGTTAATATAAATTAGTATGTCTTATATAAACGCATATGCGATGTAATAAACGTTTCATAAATTTATTTAAATTACACAAATTAAACTTTGTTTAGATCACACACTTTATTATTAACTTACGTTAATGAACGTATCACAAAGTGAAAACCTTTACAACTACGTATTTTCATAAATAACTGATTCATATATTTTTTGCTTTTATTTCTACCACGACTTCCAACATCACATAACATTCTTTTTTATTACTAAACTTAATTTACAAATTCTGACACATTAATCAATACGTAAAATAGCCGCGTTACATATTTCCATGCAAAACTTTTCAATTTCGCAACTTGTTTGCGTTATTGAATGGGTAAACCTCAGCCCGTATTTAGATTTTCATTTTTTTTGTTTTTTATGTTTCCTCTTCAGACTTGAGACGCTCAGAAGGGGGGGGCGGAGATGAGAATGTCGGCAAATAGGTCGGGTAATGGGTGGAGGCCGGCTGTTTACAACCCTTCGCCGATATAAGCGGCCCGGCCGAATATCATTTTTGATATTTATTTAGGTGTTCGGTGGGAAGTCACTTGAATAAACGCATTTTAAACGCAAACATTTGGACGGGATGGCCCTTAGGCAAACACGAAATATCCGAGGCCGCACTTCGATTGAGTCAACTTTCTTTGATCGGTTTCCGCGCGGATGATAATCACCGGCTAATTTATATCGCTGTTTATTGAGTAGAATTTATTTTTTTAAATTTATTTTTGCGATAATTAGCTAAGGAAAACCGCCACTGTAATTAAAAGTTATTAAGGAATGGGATCACTTCAATAATTTTTATCGAAATTCCCTGAATTATAAATATTATACTAGATCTATTATTATTAAAAGTAGCCTTAATAAAAAATCCAGTTCGTTATATAACACAATAAGTTCATTAAGTAACAGCCTAGTTAATTCCAAGTGCCAAAAACTGCAGCTGAGTTTTATACATCATTTTCTTTATTTGTCTGATTTCAATCTCTACATTTCTCACTTAAAATTTCCCCACAATAATAGTTTCCAACCAATAATTGTTCTTTGTAGTACTATAGAGCTCAATTATTTGCAGAAATCTCGAGTAGCTCAACATCCTTTTATATTTCTCTACTTTTACTCTCCAGACTTGTCATTACAGTTTTTTACAGAAACCAAAAATAGAATTGAAAAGCTTTTGGTAAACATTCATAAACCGGAAGTGGATGTTTACTCGAGGCGTTTTTTTGATTTTCCTCGATATCTTTCTAAATATGAAAAATATTGCATAATTTGTCAACCTATCTAGGTACGATTATAATATCTTCAGTCGTTTACGCCAACAATGTTCGAGTTTAAATACAATATTGTATAATAATTACATAAATGGGGTTGAACAGGCTATTAATATCGATCCTGAAAAGTTTTGGAAACATGTAAATTTATGTCGCAAAACGAATGGATACCCAAAACAAATGTATTTAGGAAATGTTAATAGTGATTCATTAGAACATAGTGTTGACTTATTTGCATCATATTTTGCTGAAGTATACAGACGTCTATCTAATGCAGTACCTAAGTTGAACAATACTAAGTCTATTAATAATAATAATAATAATACATTTATTTCCCAACAAAATTTACATTCTTTAACAGGGAAAAAGTATCAACAATTATGATAAACAATACTACATAATATAAAAGATACATTTGCATATAATAACAAATATAATAGAAAACAACTCCAGTAATTGACTTACATACTAGTACGTTTACAATATTCCTAAATAAGCTACAAAATATTGTTTAAAATACTAACAATTTTTTTGTATTACAATTAAATATATCAACTGCATATTGTATACCAGAATATAATCTAAACATCATATTTATGGGAGAATTTAGGTAAGTGTTTGAATGGCTTCTATTACATAGAAATGTTGTAGGAATGCTGCAAGTTCTAGGTACGTATATATTTATCATCAATACCAGGTTTGGATCATTGATACCATTGTTCAGTATTTGATGAAGACATTTAAGTAAATATATATGGCATCTAGATACTAGTGATTTATTATTAATTAAATTCAATAACTCATCATAACTCACCGTTCTGTCAGGATACATATTATAATTTTTAAAATATAAATATTTCAAGAATATTTTCTGGACACGTTCAATAGACTGAATGTGACAATGATATGATGGTGACCAGATAATTGCACTATATTCCAACTTTAACCGTATGTATGAATCATACAGTCTTAGTAATACATCTTTATTTGTGAAAGGTTCGCTTATCCTGCGAATGAAACCTAACATTTGAAGTGAACTATTAATGATGTAGTCTATATGTGGTCGAAATGAGAAATTTTTATCAAATATTATTCCCAGATCTTTAAACTGGTTGACACGCTCCAATACACTACCATTTAACGTATAGTCAAAAGTGATCATATTGGTTATTCTACCAAAAGACATACACTTACTTTTTTATTATTTAGTTTGAGGCAGTTTACATCACTCCATTCCTCAATTCTCAATAGATCTTTTTGAAGTAATATAGAATCGTTTATTGAAGATATGGTTAAGAACAATAAAGGCCCTAGATTTGACCCTTGGGGCACTTCAGTAATCGGATAAAATTTAATAACTATTCCACTAAATTGTTCGGAGCCTTTTAATTAAAATGCCGAAATATATGGCAAAATCACATAAAAGCAGCAACATGCTTGTCATGGATAAATGCAGAAGACTCTGGGCGAGAGTGGAAGATCATCAGAGGTGAACTCGGTCCATTTCATGTGCGGTTAAAATTAATTTGAAGTTATGTATGTATATAAAAATATAGACCATTTATGTTAGCACATTGAATAAAGCCAATAAACATTAAACATTAAACATTAAACATTAATCTCTTGGAATTTCGTAAAAGTTTCGTCGATATTCTGTAATGTTAGTTTGATTGCGCGTGGTTTATCTGGTATTTTTTTTCCGAGCCTTATAATATTTTTCGGTGTTGTTACAGAAGAATCTATTGTTTTAATATTTTCTGATTCATACACATTAAACATAATAACATTAGTTGCCTCCTACTGCGTTCTATGGTTTCCTCAGCGATAGATGAAATATCTAGGGGAGAGCTACTAGTTCGAGAATTTGATTTAAGAACATTTATTTCTTGCTTAAGTTCCTTGTTTTCTTTTTCAAGAGTATTAATTTTATTATTTAGCAGATTAATCTTTTGCAATACATCGGCAAAGTAGCCCTGAACGTCGTTCTTGAATTCATTGAACTTACTCTCAAGTGATAATTTCAAGTCCAGTATTGATTCAGAGATAGGTTTAATATTTTTTTGAGAACTGTCAGCTAACGTCTCCAATTTGCATAAATTGCTACAGTACCATTTAATACCGTCAGGTTTTTTTTCTTCATCATGATGGTACTTTAGTTGTGAACTATCCATGTTAGTACATTTGTCGTGGAACCACTTGGAGCATGATCCATAACATTTAAGTGAAGATTTAGAATATTTAGGGTGTATATACCCATTACACATTCCGCAATTGTTTACCATAATTACAAGGGACTAATCGGAAATGGGAATTAACAGAAAACAGATCTTCACACTGGCGCGGCCCGTCGCAGTGACTCAAATGTAAACAAACACGGCTGATAGATAGGCCACGGAGAGGTTCACACAAGAGAGACAGAGGATAAAGAAGGACACAACTATAAGATTGTGCGGAAATAAATTAAATTCTCACCTGTGTTTTTTGTCTAAATTGATTCCATTAATTCACGTGTGATTTTCAGTGAATAACCAAAATATTGGAGTTAATTTAAGAAACTGGATGATAAGAACCAACACATATGAAGTAGCACGGTTAGCACTATATGATGATACAATTAAACAATTTAAAAATAACAATTAAACTCAGATAATTGACCGACAAACGAGCAACTCTATACGCGTGCACACTCTCGAACAGTGACTTATCTTTACTTGGATAAATTCAATGTCTCACTTACTGATGTTTATAATGGTTTATCGTCCCTACCAGATTCATGTAGTGCTGGACCTGATGGCATCCCTGCATACTTTTTAAAGAGGTGCTTGTACACGCTGTGTAAACCTATACATACGATGTTCTCCTGCTCATTAAACTGAAGTATATTTCCCCAATGCTGGAAGGATAGCTATATAATACCCATTTTTAAAAATGGGTGTAGAGGTAATATCATGAACTATAGAGGGGTCGCTATCCAGTCTGTTCTGTCCAAATTATTAGATAAGTTTATCTCCCAGCAACTTAAATGGGCATGCTCCCAGACAGTTGTCGAACAGCAACATGGATTTATCCACGGCAGATCAACGGTAACCAACTTATTACGGATGCATTGGAGAGTGGTTCACAAGTTGACTATATATACCGACTTCTACAAGGCATTCGATAGAGTACAGCATAATATTTTATTAGATAAGTTGGAATTAATGGGCTTTGGGAGTGGAATAATAGAATGGTTTCGAAGTTACTTGAGCAACAGAACTCAGCGTGTACGTATCGGTAAACACCTCTCAAAATATATTCAAGTATCATCAGGGGTACCGCAGGGTTCACACTGTGGTCCGATTTTATTTATTCTTTTTATTAATGACACTGGGTCAAGGCTGAGAACTAGCGACTTCCTTTTTTCGACCAAAAACTGTAAAAATCAATTAATTATCTAAATTTCCCAGTGGAGCCTTACATCCAACCCGTCATTCAATGCTTTAAATGCTTCAGATATGGCCATACAAGTAATCAGTGCAACAACGACAATCAACATTATCGAAACTGTAGCTCTGTCCACTAGGGTATCTGCCCTTCAGAAAAACCATTCTGTATTAATTGCAAATCTGTTGAATATGGCTCTACATATAGAGAATGCCCATATTTTAAAAAACAATACCACGGCCGAAACAAACTTATCATTCATTGAATCGAAAGAAATATTTGAAAACCCCACATCCTATAGTAAGATCGTTTCGACGTATAAATATTTTGTGCTATCGGACAACGTCGACTTCCCGGAAATAAAAGATAAGAGACACTCGAAACAACTTTTAAATGACGATGAAAATTATAGGCACCAACTCTCCCAAAGCCAACCAATTAGAACGCAAATAAATGAAATTACTAAGCACCAATATCACACGAAAAAACGCAAAACGGAGAATATCTCTAATAACATTAAAGAATCATGTGTGCTTCCGAATCCCGCGAAGATTTTGTTCAATTCAAGAAAGATTTCATTGAGGGAATATTAACTCCAGTAAAAAACCTAATTGAAAACTCTCACCTCATACAGGAATCTTACTCTTCACAGAGGGCCTAATTAATTCAATAAAAACAATAAAAATTTCTCAATTGAATTGCAGGTCAATTATAGCTAACAAACACAGTTTTGTAAACTTATTGATAAACAATCCCATTGACATTATCATTTTAACAGAAACCTGGTTAAAACCTTATCTTCAATTTAGCATAAAAAATTACAACACAGTACGTAAAGATAGACCAAATGGAAAAGGAGGTATTATGATTATGGTTCATAGCTCTATAAACTTTCAAGAACTTATACTAAAACCCAACATTAATATTGGTATAGAATTTTGTGGTGTAACCGTATTTTTACAGAATAAAAAAATCAACATTCTACGTGTATATAAACCCCCATTGGTAAAATCCAACCTCAATGACTGGGTTAACTTATTTGACCCAATAAAGGATAACTGTATCATAGGTGGTGATTTCAATGCACATCACCCTTTATGGGGTTCTCATTCATCCAGCAACGAAGGACAAATCCTTGTTAATTTATACACAATGTAAATTTAATTGTATTAAATACCGGTCATGAAACCCGTCTGACACCACCCAATCAGAATAAATCCCTATGCTCCAGTAATTTAGCCACATCATCCAAGTGGAAAGTATACAATGATACCCTTGGCTCTGACCATTTTCCTATCACTGTCACCCTGAATTATAAAATTTTACGTAATTATTTAAGTATCAGAAAATATTATACAAATAAAGCCGACTGGCCTAATTTTCAAAAATCCTTGGAAAAATAAATAAATGGTAATGTTAATGCAAATAATGATATCGGCAAATTTTATACTGCTGTTTATGCAAGTGCTGATGCACATATGCCTGTATACAGGGTGACTGACGAAAAACCTTTGGTGCTGTATCTCGCTTATTTTTTATCCAATTTTAATAAATAAAACATCAAATTAAACCATTTTTAAAATACTTTAATAGGATCTGAACTGTTATTTTTTCTCGCACCCAGTTTTTGACAAAATACGATCAACATTTTTTTTTAATTGCACTGTATACATATATATTTTTATTGATTCGCAAGGAGATTTTTTTCTGAATATAAAATTGTAGACAAATTTATCCATACATCAAACTTAAGTCGAGAAATTGAAGATTAAAAAAATAAATAAAAAGTCAAGTATCCATTGTAAACAATATACAGACCCTATTTTAAATGTCAAAAGTGACAGTGACAGCCATTGATACAATACTGCAACGATTTTTAATAATTTCATAATTAAAATGTTGCAATATTTCAAACACTGTACTAGAATTTTGTGCTTCTACAGAAATCGTTTTTCAGTTTTTGAAATCTTGCAACATTTTTATTATGAAATTATTAAAAATCATTGCAGTATTGTACCAATGACTGACACTGTCACTTTTGACATTTGGAATAGGCTCTGTATATTGTTTACTATGGGTATTTGATTTTTAATTATTTTTTTAATCCTCAATTTCTCGACTTTGGTTTGATGAATGGATAAAATCGTTTACAAATTTAGATTCAGAAAAAAATCTCCTTGCGGATCAGTACAAAATATATATACAGTGCAATTTGAAAAAAAAAAGTCGTCTTTTGTCAAAAACTGGATGCAAGAAAAAATATCAGTACAGTTCATATTAAAGTCTTTTAAAAATCATTTAATTTGATGTTTTATTTATTCAAATCGGATCAAAAATAAGCGAGATACAGCACCAAAGGTTTTTCGTCAGTCACCCTGTATATAATGTATCTTATTTCAGATTTTCTCCTGTTTCTGAGGGGACGGTGAGGGATATAATTAAAGGCTTTGTTAATACGTCCACCTCAAATATATATGTTCTTACAATTTAATTAATAAAAACAATAATTACTTTCCCTATATAGTATATACAGGGGAAGTATTGTTTTCGTGATTTTTTTTTTAAATTTTTTCTGCGGAAATATCCGTTTTAGGGTCCTCTGAGTCCATTGCACTAATTTATGGAAAAAAAAATTCTGTGTCTGTGTGACTGTGTGTCTGTCGGTGGGCGCTGTATCTCAAAAACGAAAGATCCTATTGAGATAAAACTTTAAACTTTTGGTGAACATTCATAGACCGGAAGTGGAAGTTTACTCGAAGCGTTTTTTTTTTGTTTTTTGGTGATATATTTCGAACTTTTTAAATTTAAAAAAATGTTTCAAACAAAAGTTAAATGGAATTAAAAACTGAACAAGTTTTATTCGAATTTGTTTTTCATAAAATTTTAACTTTCGAGAAAAAAATAAAAATTGAAAATTTTGATATTTTTTGCCAATTGCTAATAAACTATTGAAGTTACATGAAGTTTATATAACAAATAATTTTAGAGAATTTGAAACAAACAAAAAAATTAATTAAAGTAACTTTTTTGCATAAACCTCATAGTTTTCGAGTAAAATATAGGGAAAGTATTATGATGACCACATCACCATTTTTGATGTAATTATTTCTCCGTTAACCAAATTTAATTAATGAAGTAATAACAACCAGCTTATTTCCAGATTCACTGAAATTTTCGAAAGTTATACCGACATTTAAACACGGTGACGTAAATGATCACAGACTAATTTCACTACTTCCTATCTTTTCCAAAATATTGGAACGTTAGTGTACAAACAATTGTTGGAATTTCTGGAAAGTAATAATCTAGTTACAAAGAGTCAATGTGGATATAGGAAAAAACAGATCAACAATTACTGCAGCACTTGATTTAATTAATTAAATCATTAATAATTTTGAACATTCCAAGTATTCTTTAGCAACATTTGTAGACCTATCCAAAGCCTTCGATTGTGTGTCTCATGATCATCTAATTAAAAAACTTCATACTTACAACCTTTATCCTTCCAGTTGCCGACATATTATGTGTTTAGTGTGATCAGTTATTAATAAATAACGGGGTGTCCCAAGGGTCAATGTTAGGTCTTCTGTTATTCATTTTGTACGTAAATGATTTTGCTGAATTTATGCACAACTGTAAGGTAGTACTTTTTGCTGACGATACTACATTGATTCGTACTGCCGATACTCATGATAAAGTGATTAATCACAACGAGGAAGCCTTGACATGGCAAATATCTTTACTTTGAAAAATAATCCACTTAATAACAAGGAGAGAGAGCGTTAAATTTCTAGGTTTTCATATTGACCAATACCTATTGTGGCACAATCATGACAATGAAATCTCAAAAAAAATCAATAAAAGTATTTATCTGTTAAGAAGCTCATCTTAAGAAGTAACTACAAAAACATACTTTTTATGTCATTCACGCATATCATATGGTGTATTAATATATGCATACTCAGCTATAAAGCATTGCATGTTCACTCTCCAACGAAGACCAGTCCGAATAATAGCTGGATTGGGGTATCGGAAACATTGCAAACAAGCTTTTGTGCATTTAGGAATATTAACTTTTCCTAGTCTATATATATTTGAGTGTCTTAAATAAATAAAAAATAATATATGTAGCTATAGCATTACAATAATACACACGAAACGTCTTTCCAAATCTAAAACCGGAATAAACTATTACGGCGTAAAATTTTATAAAAAATTACCACTTAAAATTCGCGAGGAACCCCTCAATATCTTTAAAAGAAAGGTAGAAGATTTTTTAATTGTAAACACTTCTTACACATGGGAAGAATATCTTTGTTATAATTTTTCAAGTATTAATTTATTGTAGATTAGTTGCGTATATTTATGTATACATATGTATGTATATATATATATGTATATGTGTACCAGTATATGTATTATTTAGGACCTGTGTAAACTAAATTGTATGTGCACAAATATATATTATTATTATTATTATTACCAATTGTTGATGGATTCTAAATTTCTTTTACTTTACCTATATAGAATATATATACAATATTTTTAACGGAATAATCTCTGCAAAATTTAATTGTGATGTGGACATCATAATACTTTCCCTACAGTTTTCTTGAAAACTATGAGGTTTGCGCAAAATGGTTATTCTTAACAATTTGCTTAATTTTGGATTCTTTATATTTACTTGTTATATAAATTGCTCTCCTATAGTTTCTTAGCAATATGCAAAAACTGTCAAAATTTTGAAGTTTTGATTTTTCTCTCGCAAGTTAGGAACTTACGAAAAGCATGGTTTAATAAAACTTGTTCACTTTCTCCTTCCCTTTAACGTTTGTTTGAAAAGTTTTGTAATATTTTTAAAATTTAGGAAAATATCGGGATAAACAAAACAAAAATAAAGTTTATGAATGAATGAAAAACTTTTAATTTCCAGTTTTTAAGGATAAAACGTTAAGTTTAAAAGAATAATTCGGTTTTGAGATACACTGACAAACACAAAATAAACTATAGGAGTTAAATGACATTTATATAAACTTGCCAGATTTAAATAGAGACTATAAGGTAGCAAATGAACGTCATAAACAACTTATAAAAAAAATCTGACTAGAATTATGTCGCTTCGCAAATAGAGGAAGCTTCAAACAAGCAACAAAAGATTTGATCAATCATAAATGAAAATCTTGGCAAAGAAAACCCTATTAATATTAATGTAAAAATCATCCAAGGCAAGAAATAAACTCACCAGTAAACACACCCGAAGTATTTGCAGAATACTACAGTGGCCACCAAGAAATTAAATACACAACTCGGGAGCCATATATCAACATAATGCACAACACCTACTCCAAGTTATATAACAATGTTTCTGGAATCTGTGGAGATGGAAGAAGCAGGAGAAATAATTAAGAAACTAAAAAACATAAGTGCAGGGAACGATGGTGTAACTACCAACATTTTAAAAGCAGTAGTATACGATATAGTTTCACCCATAACCTATTTAGTAAATTTATGTTTTACTTCGGAAAATTTGCCTGAAACACTGAAAATTGCAAGAGTAATCCCAATTCATAAAAAAGGAAGCAGCGATGAAGTAGAAAACCATAGACAGGTAGCAATTTTAAGCTGATTTTCAAAGGTAATCGAGAAAATTACATTAAAGCGACTTTGGAAGTTTATAGACAAGAAAAAAAATACTAAAACCAAATGAACAAGGATTCCATAAAGGGCAATCAACAGAAAATGCAACCATAGAATTGTTGAAGTTGATGAACACAAATTTGGACCAAGGAAGGTACGTTTCTCGTGCGCATTTTACACTGTCGACGACAAGTTCATGAGTGACAAGTTATATGCATACGGAATACGGGGCCGTACATTGAGTGTTATCACTTCGTTTTTAACAGAGAGATATATTTATGTTAATATCAACAACCAATTGTCGAAAATTCGTCCAGTGTATAAAAGAATGGCTCAAGGTTCGATTTATCAACGACCTGATAGAGCATATAAGCGAGGGTCATGTAATTACATTTGCTGACGATACGACAGTTGCTGTACATGGTAAACCACAAGTTGAATTAAACGACAAAATTAATAAAACGACGGAGTAAATGTTGCAGTGGTGCAAGAGAAACAATTTACTCCTTAGCAAAGAAAAAACTATAATGATCCAATTTTACAACCGGAAAGCGTCTATAATTAACATCAACCACAAAATTCCTTAGAACAATTGTCGATGAGCAACTGTCGTGGAGTCAACATATCAGTTATGTATGTAGTAAACTAAAAAGTAATTGTTACGCAATACTTAAATTAAGGTCGATTTTGCCACCAAAATAACTCTCTGGTTTACCCCTTCATTTCTTATAACATAGTGGCAACGGGGTGGATTAGATATTCAAAGAATATTTGTCTAAAATGGAAACCTTGAGCCATTACATTCACCAGATTTGTCGTTATAATTACTACTACTGTATCTTATTGCCAAAAATAATAATCGTAATCCAGATCTCTTGACCTTCTTCATTATCCAGATTTTTCATTGTGACTTTTTAATTTCTCTGAAATAATGATTTTAACCCAAAAACCTTGGACTTGTAGTACTAAAGTAATGTGTATCTGTAGTTTAGTGTTGGCCTAAAAATTTTGAGTGTTGTAGCTTACAACCTCTATATTTTATTACTTTTATTGTTCAGAATTGTCATTCTAGTTTTCTCATAGAAATTCTTTACACTATTAGTTCTAATCAATTTTATTTTACTCTATTGAATCGCTAGAAAAAAGTCATATCATTATCATCTGGTTTCATACTACCCAGGCTTTGTAATACTACAGAACTTACTTCGATTTCATAGAGATCATAGAGACTTTTTTTTGGAATTCCACTACCAAACTAAATTTTTGGTTTTTGTAGCACAACAGGGCTATATATTTGTAACTCAATGTCAAAGATTTTGTAGCATTGTAGGTCAAGGTCTTTGTATATTTTCCTATTACTACTTGTCTGCTCTTTTTAATTAGAATTTATGTATATTCAAGATTTTGATGCAAAAACTTTAATCTTTGTAGAACAACAGAAGTATATTATTTGCTGTTTGATACCAAAAATATTAATTCTATTCCAAAAATTTTAGCTTAACATCTTTTTATATTTCTCTAATTTCAATCATCAAATTTGTCCTTATAGTTTTTTGAAAGAATTTCTTAGCAATCATAACATCAATTGAAATACCTTGATTTTCATAAATATATATAAAATTTTAATTATAGTTCAGAAGTCTGTAGCTGAGCTTTATCTTTTCTCTTTCACTCTAAACATTTGTAAATTAAAATTTCTTCATAATTCGTTCAAAAAAGTCACAACCCTGTGATTTTCAAAATGGTGTTTACAATAATTTCACAAATTTTATGCTTCTTTAATTTAACAAAATTTTACAATTCTAAACAATTTTTTTGAACATCATAGTTATTCATAACTTTTAACGCCTTATTTCTCCACAATAACAATTTTTAACCCGAATCTTTTGTACTTTGTACTTCTTTGCACTACTATACAACTGTATATTTAGAAATCATCAAATCGTTTATTTTGTAACTTAATGTATTTTTATATTTGATTGCCACCTACCCTACAAAGTTATCTACCAATAATTGTCTACAATAAGATGGCAACGAAAGGAACCAGGCTAACCTTTTTGTCGGAGAGTTTGGTAATGGGTTTAATTGATTTGTTCTTTACTATTAAGGGCGCCAGCAACCATTAATTACCCCTAGTTCCTCAATAAGTGAATCCAAATATTCGGTTGCAAAATATTTGCCTAATATTGAAACTCAATTATCACTATTACTTCTCATAGGCAAAGAAAATAGATTTAATAATTCAAAATAAACAATTTATTGAGAATAAACAAATTAATTTAAATTATGACAATGTCAATGATTAAGAATAATAATATGTATTAAATAATAATCTTATTAATAGAAATTTCGGATTAACTATTTGTTATACTACAATATAAATCAATTTTTCCCCTTAAATGATCATTTATGGTTCACAACTTATCTTATAATAATTATTCGTATTAAATAAAATATAAGGATAACATAATAATAATGATAATAATCAAATAGTTATAATATAGAAATATGAAAATAATAAATTGATAATGTAATGTAGTAAAAAAAAAAAAAAAAAAAAAATAGACAAAAATTTAATTAAACAACAAAAAAAGTAACTGTAATATTGCTCAAAATTCATTAACCAATAGCGTGATTCAATATATTAGAAATTCGATTAAACAATTAAGAATTAACCACAAAGAAAGAAAAAAACAATAAAAGTATAATGCACAAATATTAATATCGTAAAACTTATCTGGTCGAATTTCCGGTTGATAATACGGGTTTACACCATAAATTCCTTGATCAATCCTTCGAATTCGAGATCCTTGGACTAGGTATTCCAACGAAGAGTTAGGGGCGTCCCTTTAGGATGTAAGTCCAAATTCTGGAGTCTCTCAACCAACACAGGAATAGAATAAATGATCCCGGAAATCCAATTGCCGATATTACAACCGAAATCCGTATATAGGAAAAAAAACCCTAAAAAGACAACGCGTAATTTTTCCATACGTCAAAAATGGTGAACACACATAACGACACAAAGGAACCTTATTTTGTTATAATATAGGAAGCAACTTACCTCTTAAAGAGGGTTTTGTACAATTAATCGAGCCGAATAATGGAGCAGAGTAGTATTTCGACAAATTTCTCTTGTACGACCACGTGGAGTAACAATCAAAATCCTCAACAGAGTTATTCCACAATTATGCAAAATATATATACTTCACAAATGCTTCTAAAAGCCTCCAAAATAAATGTGGAATTAGTGGTTTCCAGTAAAATCCAAAATAATGATATATATTCGTCTACTGATATCAACCACGATGTACTCTTCACGGCTTGTACGTGAGAAAAGAACAAAATGTCGAAAATTGTAATTTAGGAAATTTCCCATAGAAATATATATCGGTCTCTCTCTAACATTAAATTCCTGATCACAAATTACGAGAAAAAAAACATTATCAATCGACCGCCAAAATTGTACGCGCTCAACGCGGAAAGTCAAAACAGAAAATAAAATCATCGGACTTTTTAAACCCAATAAAATATTAATAAATCTACCATCTACATTGTTGATTGTTAATTTTAACAAATTCACTTCTGTTATGTTAATAAAATTAAAAATATTAAAACAAATACGCAAAATATTATAAAGATATGGAGTGATATGGGTTGCCTAAGATAAAAGTCCGTAATGACAAATTTTGACCGTTACATGATAAAACAAAGTAAAAACTTTGTTTTGCCACTGTAATAAACGCCGAAAATGTGTAAGAATCTTTTTATATTTTTCTATTTTTATTCTCTTCTTGTGATTTGTTATTGTAATTTTTAATAAAAAACAAAAGCTGAAGATCTTTTAGCCTTCCAGTACTTTATTTGTGTAGCTTTAAGTTAAAATGTTTGATAGCTAATAAATTTATGTTTTATACTTCAATTGTTTTGGATATTTTTCTAGTGTGAAGGTAACATTTATAATATCTATATTAACAGTTTTAATTAGGAATTTTTATTTTAGTTATATATGTGTATCTTAGTGTCAAAAATAATAATTTTAGTCTAGAAATTTTGCTCTATTTCATTAACCAGATTTGTTATTGTATTTTTTAGTGTTTTTAGTACTACAAACTTGTATCTCAATGACAAAAATTATTGCCGTAGACTAAAATTCCTGAGCTTTTCCATTATCCACTTTTGACATTGTAATATTTTATACATTTTCTCTAAATTTATAGTTTAAACCCCAAAAACTTGTGATATCCCAAAATATTGTCAATGTAGCTGAACATCTTTATATATTTCCTTAGTTTAGATTGTTTAGATAGATGGATAGATGGATTCCGCTTCAATCTCCGACGTTGTTGGTGCTGCTATGCGGATGACTACTGATGACTTTTTCTTCCTCCTTGGATTTATTTTTTTGCCAATTTTCAATTATATTTTCGCTTGCAGTAATGTTTCCCTTTCCTTTATCCGCAGGGGGTACATTTTCTGTTCCCTTATTCTTGCGATCACTATTTCTATTATTGTAATTTTCTTACAGTCTTTATTACATTCATTACAAAAGCTCTATGTTTTCTTTTCTTTAACTCTTTCGAATCGCCGGAATAAAATTCTATCCCGAACATCTCGAACTTTTTATAATTCTATTGTTTGTGTAATAAATTTTAGATTTATTATAGCTTCTCTAGTGTTCTCTGTAATTATGGCTATATGTTAAAAATTTTAACTGGATTTTTAATTCAAATTCATAGAGATTGTATTTTTTATAAAATTTCATAAAACAATACTCTTGGTCTATGTAGCACTACATAACTGTATTTTTGTGGCTCAGTGTCAAAAATATTGTAGACATCTTGAACTTTGAAGTTGTGTATTTTTCTCCAGTGTTTGTCTGTATGTTATAATTAAAATTTCTCCATAACAAAGATTTTGGCTCAAAAAACTTTAGTCTTAGTAAGTAGTAAAATAAATATATATATTTGTTACTTGGTGTCAAAAATATTTGTTGTAGCCCAAAAAATTTCAATTTCGTTGCTAAAGATCTTTGTGTATTTCCCTAATTTTATTCTTCAATTATGTATCTACGTTATAAAGAATATGCACAAAAACTTTAGCCTTTGTAGTAGAAAATAAGTATATATTTAAAGATTAGTATTAAACATATTAGTCCTATATTAGAAATTTTGATTTAACATCTTTGTGTATTTTTTTACTTTAATTCCAAAATGTATTGTTATAACTTTTAATAGAATTTCTCCATAATAATATTTCCAATTCAAAAACCTAATAACTAATAACAAAAATTTAATTGCACTACAGAAATCTGTAGCTTATGATTCGGATTTCTTTGTATATTTTTCTGGTTTTACTCTTTATTCATCTCAAATAGAATTTCTAAACAATAACAATTTCCAATTTAGAATCTTTAGTTCTTTGTAGTTCTTTGCAGTAATCTTGCATTTAACTTTGTAGCTATACTTCTATGTATATTTCTTTACTTCCATTCTCTTCTAATAATTTAAAAACATGAAGACATTGTTCTCTAACTTTATTTGACTGCATTTTATAATTAAAATTTCTCTATAATAAATACCTTGATCCAAGAACTTTGGCCTTACTAGTATAACAAAAGTTGTGCAGCTTAATATCAAAAATATTAGTTGTATCCCAGAAATTTTGAGCGTCGTAATTTAACATCTTTGTGTTTTTCTATAATTCTCCATATTTATCGTTAGAGTTTTTTAAATAAAATTTCTCTACAATAAAAGGTCTAATTGAAAAAGCCATAGGAATAATAGCACTATTTAGATGCCAAAAATTTTAATTATATTCCGAAAATCTTTAACTTTAAATCCTGATTTCTTTGCACAAGTTTCTGGTTATAGAGTTCTCGATTAGAATTTCATCACAATAATCACTTTTTAATTTATAGTGTTTTTGAGTATTATAAATCTGTATATTTGGAGATCATTAGTTTAGTTTGGTTTAGTTTATTTACGTTACAAAATCTATTTAAAAAATTACACAAAAATTAATTCATAATCTTTGAAATTTAAAGCATAAATCTTGAAGGCGGAGTTCACAGTTTCGGTTGTTCTACCACTCAACCAATTGAGGCAAAATTTTGGCCATTTCTAATTTTTGAAGAACATTATAATCTTACCGACTTGTGTCAATTTGAAATTTATTATATAGCCAAATATGTTGGTAGTAGCCCATTACATCTCATAGATAGATATTTAAGTAACCACTTTAAAAACCTAGTTTTATTACTGTATATTCAAAAATTGTGACCGTAGTGTGATAATGGTGAATTCGTGGTCTAAACTATTGTCACATTTTTTTAAAATTTTTTTGTAACTAGATGTCTTTGTTTACTCTGGTTAGTTTTTTTGTGTAGGCAGTACTATTATGTATTTTATTACTTTCCCTATATAGTATAGTATATATAGGGGAAGTATTGTTTTCGTGCATGAAAATGTCTGTGGGCGCTGTATCTCAAAAATGAATGATCTGAGATGAAACTTTAAATCTAAGGTTTTATCATTAAAAACTGGAACTGAAAAGCTTTTGGTAAACATTCAAAAACCGAAAGTGGATGTTTACTCGAGGCGGTTTTTTGTTTTTTTCCAATATTTTTTTAAATATGAAAATGTTTACTAAACATTTCAAAGAGAAGTTACAGGGAACGAGAAACTGAATAAGTTTTATTTGAACATTTTTTCAAAAACGTGCGAGAAAAAATTTAAAAATTAAAAATGTTGACATTTTTTTCCTATTGCTAAACTACAGGAGTTATATGAAATAAATGTAGAGAATTCGAACAAATTATTAGGAATAGCTCGTAAACCTCTATTTAATTCTTATAAAATTTTATGTTTAGAAAATTTAACGTATAGAAAATTATTATTAGAAATTTCGATGTATAAAACATTATAAAGAAAATGTATAGAAAAATCTTTGTTTAGACAAATCGATGAACAGAAAACACTTTGTTTAGAAAATTCGATGTATAGAAAATTCTATGTTTAGAAAATTCGATGTACATAAAATTCTTTATTTAGAAAATTCGATGTATAGAAATTTCTTTGTTTAGAAAATTCGATGTACAGAAATATCTTTATTTAGAAAATTCGAAGTATAGAAATTTCTTTGTTTAGAAAATTCAATACTTACAAAATTTTATGTTTAGAAAATAGGATGTAGAGAAAATTCTCTGTTTAGAAAATTTTATGTATAGAAAATTCCATGTATAGAAAAGTCTTTATTTAGAATATTCGATATATAATTTTTGTTTTGTTTCGAAAATTCAATACTTATAAAATTTTTGTTTAGAAAATATGATGTAGGACAAATTCTTTGTTTAGAAAATTTTATGTAAAGAAAATTCTTTGTTTAGAAAATTCGATGTATAGAAAAGCCTTTGTTTAGAAAATTCAATATTCGAAAAAATTTTTAGAAAATTCGATGTATAGGAAATTCTTTAATTAGAAAATTCAACATTTTGTTTAGAAAACTCGATCAATAAAAAACTGTATATAGAAAATTCTTTGTTTGGATAATTAGATGTATTGAAAATTCTTTGTTTAGAAAATTCATTACTCAAAAAAAATTATGTTTAGAAAAGTCGATGTATAGAAAATTCTTTGTTTAGAAAATTCAATACTCAAAAAAAGTGGATGTTCAGAAAATTTGATGTTTAGAACCTTTGTTGTTAAAAATTTCGATGTATAGAAAATTCTTTGTTTAGAAAATGCGATGTATTGAAAATTCTTTGTTTGGAAAATTCAATACTAAAAAAATATTTATGTTTAGAAAACTCCTTGTTTAGAAAATTCGATGTATAGAAAATCCTTTGTTTAGAAAATTCAATACCCAAAAAATATATGTTTAGAAAATTCGATGTATAAAAAATTCTTTCTTTAGAAAATTCTTCGTTTAGAAAAATCAATACTCAAATATATTTATGTTTAGAAAATTAGATGTACTGATAATTCTTTTTTTAGGCATTTCGATGTTTAGAAAATTATTTATCAATGGTTAAAGAAGTGTATGTTTAGAAAATTCGATGTATAGAAAATGATTTATATATAAAATTCTTTGATTAGAAAATTCAATGTACAGAAAAAAAATTGTTTAAAAAATTCAACAATTATAAAGAAAATTGTTTAGAAAATTCTCTATTTAGAAATTTTAATGCTCAAAAAATGTATATTTAAAAATTTCGCTGTGCAGAAAATTCTATGTTTGGAAAATTAAGTATTCAGAAATTTTATATTTTATAATTATTACTTATGGCTAACCCATGATTGTAAATATTCTGCTCGGAAATAAACAAGCTATAATTTTTTTGTTAAGAAATTGCAATATAAAAAAACCTGCGTTTTAGAAAATTCGATGTATATGTATATTCTAAATAGAATCTTCTATACATCATTCATAAACATTTTCTGATCTTATAAAAAAACTTATAAAACCTTATATTTAGAAAATTCGGTGTAGAGAAAATTCAATATTCATAAAACTTTGTGTTTAGAAAATTCGATGTATAGAAACTTCTTTGTTGAAAAAAATTTAATACTAAAAATTTGAATGCTTTCGATGTATAGAAAATTCAATACAAAGTTTATATGTATAAAGAAACGTAAAGAAAATTCTCTGTCTAGAAAATTCAATACTAAAAAAAATGTATGTTTATAAACTTTGGCATATAGAAAATTGAATGTATCAAAAATTCTTTGTTTAAAAAACATTTCATAAACATCTATGTTTAGTAAATTCGATGTACGGACAATTTTCTGTTTAGAAAATTCAATACATAAAATAAATTGTGCAGAAAATTCAATGGATAGAGAATTCTCTGCTTAGAAAATTAAATACTTATAAATGTTTATGTGTAGGAAATTTGTACAGAGAATTCTGTATTTAGACAATTTAATACTCAAAAAATTAGTTAATTGATAAAAATATCTACCAATAAAAGAAACTAAATTGGATGTTTAAAAATTTAATATATAGAAAATACGATATATAATAAATGTACATACAAATATTTCTAAATATGATGTTTGATACATTTAATGTAACATATTAAAACACAGAAACTTCTAAATTCAATGTTTCGATACATGGAAAATTTTATATTTAGGAAAAACAATATCTAGAAAATTAAATGTTTCGAAAATTCAGGCTAACACATTGTTAAAAAGGTATTTACATCCAGAAACCGCTAAATTAAACTTTTAGGTGATTTAATAAGTTAAGAAAATTCTAGGTATCGAAGATTTAATGTTTACAAAGCTCGAAAACTGATTTAAAACTAAAAAAATAGCATAAATGGCCGGACTAACCCTCACTTTATATTACAAATAAAACGAAAGATCCTATAGAGATGAAACTTTAGACTTAAGGTTTCATCGTTCAAAACTGGAACTGACAAGTTTTTAGTAAATATTCATAAACCGGAAGTGGATGTTTACTCAAGGTCTTTTATTGTTTTTTTTTCCGATATTTTTTTTTAATATGAAAAATTTTACAAAACTTATCAAACAAAAGTTAAAGGGAATGAAGAACTGAACAAGTTTTATTAAAATATATTTTTCGTAAAATTCTTAAAAAATATAAAAATTGAAAATTTTGACATTTTTCCTAATGGTTACTTGAAATTTGTATGACAAATAATTGTAGAGAATTTAAAAGTGAACAAATTATTAAGAATAGTTTTTTTGCGAAATCCTTATAGTTTTCGAGTAAAATATAGGGAAAGTACTATGATGGTCACATCACCATTTGTTTTATTCATTAAGGAAATTAATATATCGTAAATCCTTTTTGGTGTAATTGTAACTGTATGTTTATTTCAGGGAGCGTGGGGAAAACGTTTCGCACCCGAAGACGAGTACGCAATGAAATTGGCCGCACTTCTCGACGAAGACGAACAGGCAGCAGCCGCCGCCCAGCAGTACGCACAAGAGTACGCACCGGAATCGCAGGATTTCGAAAACGACGACGAGAAGAGGGCCTGGAACGCTTTAAACGGTGGCTGGGGAAAGCGCGGTGAATGGGGAAACTTCAGAGGTGTGTATAATTAAAATAAATTTAAAAAATAAATGAAAATAAAACAAACACTCATTGCAGGCTCTTGGGGCAAGCGCGATCCCGCATGGACCAACCTGAAGGGAATTTGGGGCAAGAGAAGTTTTCAGGACAGGGTCGCCCAATAAACAGCGAGACACGGGCGATTAGGTACCTTGAAATTTGCATTAATTTATTCAGCTATTTAACATTTACAAATTGTTTCAGGTAGAATTAGTTAGATAAAATAAGAAGCATCCAGATACATGACTATATATACATACATAACAAGATGAAAAAAAATATATGAAAATTTATTTTAATTATTCATAATGTTGTAAAACTAATAATGTGTAAGTAAAATAATATCTGTGTAAAATCGAGACGTATCCAGGACCTTTTGATTCTACACTGTACTTGATTATTGTATTTTTGGAATGGAAGAGACTTAATTAGAACGTTTGTAACTGTATAAATTAAGCGTAACGCCACTGTATGTGTATTATATTCTAAGCGCCGCTCGATGACGGTTAATTCTTCCCATCGGCGGCAATAATATACGCTTTCTTATTTCTGGCAAATCAAACGTCGTCTACCTGTTTATTTCACAGTCCTCTACCTTGTATAAAAATCATTATTATTATTAGTTGGTAATAAATATTGTTTTGAGCAATCTTTGAGTTTTATTTATTTACCTATAATCCCCTACAAAATATACACTTATAATTAATCAGCATAAAATTAAAATTATAAGAATATGAAATCAATAAACCATAATTTAACCTACAGCATTTAACATTAAAGTTAAAAAGTTAAAGTTTAAATAAACAAATAAACATTGACAGACAGGGTGAGTATAATTAAATTTTTTTAATCAATAATTGTTTAGGCCATGATGAAATATCTTATTAAAAATACAAAATCTTTTTGAAAAAAAATATTGTTTATATTTTTAAAATCAAGTGGCGTTAAATTTTAAAACTAGTAACAAAATTTCTGTTAACAGTAATATATTGATAATTAGAAAAGAGCATTTAGTTTATTTGTTTTACTGTGAAATGCAGAACTTTTAGAATTAGAATTAGAATTTATTTTTGTTAATTACATAGTTTCTTAAGAATATTAGACACGTCAAGTATAGAAAAATAGTTAAAATGGTAAATATGCGATACAACACTAAAATCATAACATAATGTGATAATTGCAAAAAAATCTCAAAGTAAATTGGTTAGAATATAGCTCTTATTCTTTTATTTTGACAACTCAAAATCCTAAACATCTTCACTCACTACTTGATAAATGAAAAAAATTCAATAGATATGCAACCAAATATACATCAACATCTAAAAGTTTTCAGGTTTCGTACACATAAATAAAACACCGTAAATAAGTTTTTAAAAACAACTTTTAATCATTATATGAATAAAATACTAAGAGCTAACAAACAAATTTTTATTTATATGAAACTAAAATGAATTATATATCGTTACCTAGATTTATTTTGATAAAATGACAATTTTTTCCTCTTAAATTTACGAATTATTCAAATTACTGCTTAAACTGAAATATCATCAGATTATTGTATTATTATTGATGATAATCAATGAAAACTGCATTTAAATTCTTTACTTAAGTATTATGGCTCTGACGTGAATTATCATAATATTTCAACATATATTTTTTTCACAACTACTAAAACTCCTAAATTTCTGCATTTACCACTTATATTAATGAAAAATTAAACATTAAAAAACTTTTAACGTATGCAACCGAATATACACATTGGCCTAAAAGTAAAATGAAAACCCTATAAAAACATGTGATCGCGATCGAAAAATTTAACCAGAGCTGGTGCAAGTGGCCATAGGTTTTTCAGCTGCATTCAAGGTTTAAACCATCTTTCCAGCAGTTGACGAATTCCATCTCGGAAAAATGTTAAGTCTTTGGACACGATAAAGTCGGTAAGACATTTTCAGGTCTCATCCACTAATTAGAAATGCATATTGGATAAGGTGTGTTGCATCGACCGGGATAAGTGGTAATCGGATGGAGCAATGTCTTGTGGATGTGCCGGCTACTGCAAAAGGTCCCAGCCAAGAATCATAGTGATTGTATTGGAAGCAATGTGTGGGCTGCCATTGTCATGCAATAATTTCATTATACGTTTTCCTTTTCGTTTTCATTCCAACTTTAGAATAGAGTGGATTAATTGACGTTGGTAACAATCCGCAGAAACTATAACACCCGCTTGCAACAACTCATAATAAGAACCTTCTTTACGAAGCGATTGGGTTTTATGACCGATTGTGATGATTCGTTGTGATTTACCCAAGACTTTCTACGTTTCGGATTTCTCATTGCCCATAACGATTTTCACCAAAAAACTGTCGAATATATTTATTGAGCAGAAAGACACACTGTCACAAGTTGTTTTTTGTTGATTTCTGTTGAGATGAGGTTTTATCAGGAAGCTTAAGGGGGTAACAAACGTAGACGAGCAACGATTAACAAATATGTATATTGTCTATAACGTTCTTAACAGTAATTGACGTCACTCACACGGTTATATTGGTACCAACTACTAAATAATATATTCTCCAACACTCCCACTTAATGGAAAAAATACAAGTTTTATTTTAACATTACTTAATATATCCCTATATTTAGTCGGCAATAGTTTTGTTTTTCACTTGTGACTGCATTTGTAAGATTGTCAGCAACCATCTCCTGAGTTGAGACGTGTTCAATTTGAATGGTTCCATCTTCAACTCGATCTCGAACATAGTGGTGGCGGACATCTATGTGCTTCGTTCTTGCTCGGTATCCGTCTGATTCGGCTAGTTTTATTGCACCATTGTTGTCACACTTGATGTTGATGCACGATGATTCAGTTTTGTAAAATTCATCTCTCAACCAGATTGCTTCTTGAGTCGTAAAAGCTAACGACATGTATTCCGCCTCAGTAGTTGATAGCGCCACGGTTGGCTGCCTTCTTGATGCCCATGACACTGCTCCGCCCGAACATTTGAAAACATAGCCAGTACACGACCTCCTTTTGTCAATATCTGATGCCCAGTCTGCATCACAATATCCGACCAGTTCATCCTGCGTAGTGTAATGTAGTTTTATTCGGCTGTACCTTTTAGATAACGACAAATGCGTTTAACAGCCTTCCAATGTGCCTCACCATGCTTATTGTTGAATCTACTGACATCATTTACAGCAAATACAATGTCAGGTCGAGTTCCTTGAGCTATATATAATAAGCATCCCACGACTTCTTGATAGGGGATTTTTCCAAATAAGTTTTTTATGCTTGCCATTTCAGCTGATAGCTTTGAATTTGGGTCACTTGGTGTACTTATTGCATTGCAGTCAGACATTCCAAACCTTGCTAACACTTCTTTTATAAACTTTGTTTGATCCAAAGATATTCCGTTGTCTTTGTAAGAAATATTTAATCCGACGATATTTTTTGCAACTCCTAAATCTTTCATTTTAAATTCACGATTTAATTTGTGCTTTATGCTGTCTCTTATATTTTCATCATTCCAAAAAATTAATAGGTCATCTACATATATTGCAATTATTACTTTTTTATATTTACTGTAGAATATGCAAGGATCCACTTTTGACTGTTTTTAGACCGAATTCCTCTAACGTTTTGCTTCAGTCCATAGATATCCTTGTTTAATTTGCATACTCGTTTTGATCCATCGTTGTAAAATTCAGGTTGTTCCATATAAATTTCTTCTTTTAGTTCTCCCTTTAAAAATGCTGTGGTAGCGTCCATTTGGTCAATGTTTAGTTTATATTTCACAGCTAATGCTATTAGAAACCTTATTGATGTATATCGAATTACCGGAAAATATGTCTCTGTATAGTCGATGCCTGGTATCTGTGAACATCCCTTTGCAACTAATCTCGCTTTGTATTTTGATGATTCTTTGTCACCTTTCTTTTTGAAAATCCATTTACATTTTACTGTTTTCCTATTTGTCGGTAGGTCTGTAATATTCCAGGTATTGTTTTCTTCTAAAGATTTAAGTTCATTTTTAATGGCTTCTCTCCATTTATCTGATTCTTGACCCGCTAATGCTTCTTGAATGGTAGAAGGAATTTCTTCCCCTTGAATTGCTTTTGTAGCATACACAAAATCCTCCATCTTCTTCGCAGGTTTTGGTGTACGTGCAGATCGCCTCGTTTCATTGAACATTGTTGATGTATCTGATGATTTCGGAATGTAGTCTTCATCGCTTGAATCTTCATAATCTGATGTACTCAGTTCTTCATGTCCATCTGTTGAATTCTCAACTTCTTTAGACGTGTCATTTTCGTGATCATTTTCTCCCACTGAAGTGTCATTTTCTTGATCAAATGATTTAAATACCTTTGTACCTGGGTTCGATTCTAGATTACATCTCTGCTAATTCGATTTTTTTTTTTGATATGGGATCAATACACCTATATCCCTTACATTCGTCACTATAACCCATGAATAGCAACTTCATTGATTTTTTATCCAGCTTCAATCTCTTCTCCTTAGGAATATGAACCATGATTGGACAGCCGAAGGTTCTCATGTGTTTAACCTTTACTTTTTGTTATACAAATTAAGTATTGAAATTTCTAGTACAGTGTTAATGATAATTAATAATGAGAGAAATAAATCTCTATGAGCTTCTGTACTAATGTTTTACATAATAATGTAAAAACTCCAGCTAACAGTTAAAATAACTACTCCCCGTACTAAAGCACCGCCAGGCATTGAATGATATAACTGTTAGCTGTCGTTACATGTCTAAAATTATATTTAGCACTATGTAACAATTTTGTGGTGTTATCGTTTTTTAACCGAGTCTCGAAAAGTGTTATGTAATGACAATCTGCAGACACGTGTTTCGCTGTATCATAGCTCCTCAGTGCAGCTATGTCATAATTACGTGCGTCCTTCCTGTTGGAAGGCCGCCACGAGAATGAATCAATTCCATTCAGAATTAAAACATTGCCGATGTTCGATTTTCGAGGCGCGTTTAAATTATTAATTATCATTAACACTGCACTAGAAATTTCAATACTTAATTTGTATATTTAAATGCCAAGAGCGGGCCTTTTTTGTCTGTGGTGATATCGTTTTTTAAACGTTTTTACATTATTATGTAAAAAGCAGAAGCTCATAGAAATTTATTTCTCTCATTATTAATTATCATTTACTTTTTGACCAGACCATTTTCCTTCTGGTGTGTCATCTACTAGGCTAGTAGATATAGATCTGTTTTTATATAAACTGCAGTATTGACTGCTTCTGTCCAATAACTTTTGTCTAACTTTGAGTCAAATAACATACACTTAGCTTTTTCCACTATTGTACGATTCGCTCGTTCAGCTTTCCCATTTTGCTGTGGAGTATACACATTTGATGTCTGATGAATTATGCCCCTTTTTTTGCAGAATTCTTCAAGATCCTTGTTACAGTATTCCTTTCCATTGTCAGTACGTAAAATCTTGATTTTCTTTCCAGTTTGTGTTTCCACCAGCTCTTTAAACTGCTTGAATGTTTCAAATACTTCACTCTTATGCTTTAAGAAGTAGACGAATATTTTATGGGAGTAATCGTCTATGAAGGTTAAAAAGTATTTTCCTCCTCCTATTGAATTATTTTCCATTGGTCCACATAAATCTAAGTGGATTAGATCAAGAACGTCAACTGTTTTTGTCTTTGAAGGTTTAAATGGTGCTCGAACTTGCTTTCCTTCTAAACATACTTCACAATCAAATTTGGTTATCTCACCCTTAATGTCCATGCCATCGACAACTCCTTTGCCCATCTTTTGTAGATCGTTATAGTTGATGTGACCAAACCGACGATGCCATGTGTAGAAGCTATCTCCTGTTCCAGCCACCATACATCTAGCAGATTTATCTTCAACTTTATACACTCCTGATTTGCAACTTGAGTGTAGCAACAGTTCATTCTTTTTATTGTATATTTTACACCCATTTCTTTCAAATATTACTTTGTTGCCTTTTTCAACAATTTTTGCAACAGAAAGTAAATTTACACTGAGTTCAGGTACAACTAGCACCTTTTCAACGCTTATTTCACTATCATTTATTTGTAATGTGGTTTTTCCAATACCCGTAACAGACAATTTAGAATTATTTGCGATCATGATGTTTTCAATGTCGCAGTTTTCTTTTGTTGTTATGCAGCCAGGCATTGAAGTCATATGATGTGTTGCGCCACTGTCTATGAACCACTCATTTATTTTATTCTGTTGCGAACTAAACCTATCTGTAAATGCACCTTTGTTGTGTGCTTTTGTATCTTCTGTTTTGCCTTTAAACTTCTCTCGACATTCTGATGATTTATGGTTCTTTTTACCACAGTTGTAACACTTTATGATTTTTTTTAAATGGTACATTTTTATTGAACTTCTTATTTCCACTTAGAAAAGCACTGTTGGATTTATTGGTATAATCAGTTTCCAATAGTTTTGATTAAATCACCAGTTATTTTGGTGTTACTGCTTTCTATTCCCATGATCAGTGGTTTGAAATCATCTGTGAGCCGTGCTAAAAGTATTGCACCAATCCATTCTTCTGTGATTGCAAATCCAACACCTTTTAGTTTGTTTGCCGTTCCTATGACATTGTTTACATATTCGGCCATGGTGTTAAAACTTTCCAGCCTGAATGTTATGAGTTTACGTAGCAATCCAATTTGTCGACTTAACCCTTTGTCATCGAAAAGATTTTCAAGAGCATTCCAAATATCTGCTGCTGTTTTTAATGTTTGTATGTGCACGAATAACGACTCATGTATCGACATCACTATGCGAGCTTTCGCCTTTTTAAGTTTATCCGCATCCTCTTCTGTTCTTCTGTACATGATGTACTGATGCACTGATCGAGTCCGTGAAATTCCAGCACCGTTCTTATAGCGAATTTCCATGTGTGGTAATTTTCACTGCCCTTTAGTTTTTCAATCGAGTTATCACTGGTAGCCATTTTCGACAACGAATGCCCGCACGACAACGTATGTACGCGCCATTTTATACCGGCTTCACCACGTGCTTCTAACCTCGAATTTCGCGACACACGCGTTTTTAAGTCTACGCCTATTAGCTCCCTATTTACCTGCCTGGGTCCATAACCTGTTGGGATGAGGTTTTGTCAGGAAGCTTAAGGGGGTAACAAACGTAGACCAGCAACGATTAACAAATATGTATATTGTCTACAACAACGTTCTTAACAGTAATTGACTCCACTCACACGGTTACATTAGTACCAACTACTAAATAATATATTCTCCAACAATTTCAGTAAGTTTATATATTATTTATTTATTCCCATGTCATGTAGGAATTTGGAAATCAATTGCTAGGTTACTCCCAGCTGTGTGCAAGCTCTTTCTGAGTTTATGCCTAATTTTTAGCGAGTATCTTCTTCAACTCTTCGTTGTCACCCTTTTTTTTCTAGGGCATTCAGGACGTTATTTGTCGTTTAGAAACATCGTACGATACAACACCTTCGCCGAGAAAAAAGTAAATCGATTTGCACGCAGCTGAAGCATTTATTCCTTGTTGGAATTCGTTAAGAATGCAGTGTCGGATATGCACTTTCCCTGTTGCTGAACTAAATACTTTTAAAGGTTATTGATTCTGTAGACTCCTCTCAGAATATTGATCCTAGATCTTCCAAGTAGCTAGACACTTTAGGTAGATTCGGAAGGACTTTAAATCGAAAGTAACAGTGATTAACACAAAATTAATGCTTTTGTGAAGTACTGCAAATTAACAATAAAGGATGATCGAAAATACGCTCTAACAATGATTCACTCGCATACTACGCACCAAAATATTCGATCCAGGAGCATACAAACTTCTCGTGGAAGATCAATCTTCATGTAAAGAAAAAAAAATTGCTACATCCAAAAACTTCGCCCCTCGCGCTCCTCAACCTGCTATAATCCACACCGTTTCAAATCTCAATTGCCCCTTAATCTAAATTGTTATCACCGTAATCAACCAGTGGAGACGAATATTTTAGAGTGTACAATTGTTGTGAACAGGTCAGAAAGGTCAGGAATAAAGAAACAAAAAATATATGTAACAAAAGATAAGACCTAAGTGTAAATGATAAGACCCGAAGCAGAGACAAGATGTACCAAAAAGAAAGATAAGACCAAAACACCAAGGAGGCAGTATGTACCAAAACAATACGAAAGCTAAGATCCAATAACCAAGGAGATTATTATGCCAAAACGAAAGAGTAATCACTTCCCAACAAGCGATTATTTATCAACCATTTAACATAAATTTTTTATCGTGAGTATTTGTTCTGAACAAGACAGATAAGACAAATAAGGTCAAAAGAAGTTAAAAAAGTGCCAAACAAAACATAAGACCTAAGGACCAAGAGCACAAGCTATATTAAAGAAACAAAAAATGTATAAAACAAAAGATAAGTTCCAAGGACCAAGGAAACAAGATGTACCAATACGGAAAGTAGAGGTAATACTTGTTATGCTACATTCTTGATGAAACCCGATGTATAAGTTTGTTGAAGAATATTATTTTTTTTTTTCATCAAAAGAAAAATAAAACCCAAAACCGAGGAAACACGATGTACCAAAACAAAAGATTAGAATTCACTGTGGCCGTAATTATTGTGATTATTTATTAACCATTTAAGATAAATATTGTAGCGTGTGTATTTGGTGTGAACAGAACAGGCAGATAAGGCAGATAAGGATCAAAAATAAGTCCCAAGGACCAAGTAAACAAGATGTACTAATACGAAAAATAAGACCCGAATCATCATTAGGCGTCCATCCCCCTACAAATATAATAAAGCTTGAGCTAAAACATTGATTTCTATATTTTTCTAAACTTTAACACTAAAACAATTAAAATAGTGAGAAAAAAAACGGTGATTGGAAAAAATCTTATATGTAAGTAGTGATTCGTACATGCGTAAAATAATCACTTGTATTTTCGTGTATGAATTCCTATTTATTAAAAGTTTTGTACAGTAATTATAGATTTTCAGATCATTAAAACATTTTAAAACCTGTAGATTTAGCATTTTTCTACACTAATGGTTGTACTTATTTTATTTTTTTAATATATATTTCCCAATAGGCATGAAGTCCAATTATAAGGAATGTTACAATTAAATACATAATATTAACATCAATAAACAATATAAACATTAGTCTAGACACAAACATTAGTTACAAAAATCTCTGCAAGAGCGGTGAATAAATCCCAACATTTTAACACTTCTCGAGCAAATACTATTAATATGTTTAACAAAAGTTAACTGACAATCAAATGTCACTCCTAAATCTCTAATAGTATCAAGACGCTCAAAGCACACATCTTGCAATCCATAATTAAATTTTAATAGTTCTTTTTTTCTCTAAAAATGATACGCACAGATTCAAAGATAATTTATTTTTCCGATTTGGATTTGAAAAATATCACTTTGCAAGGCAATACAATCCTGTTCAGAATCAATAACATTATATATTTTCATGTCATCAGCGTAGAGAAGTACATTACACTGAAGATAGTCTACAATGTCATTTATAAATACTGTAAACAACACTGGTCCCAGGTTAGATCCTTGCGGAACACCACTAGAAGCAAAATATTTATTTGAACTATGACCCATGTATTGAACATATTGTTGTCGGTTGTAAAGATAAGAACGGATCAAAGAAACAGTTGTATCGGTGAAACCATAAAAACTCAGTTTATTAGCAATAATATTGTGATCGACTGTATCAAACGCTTTTTGGAAGTCAGTGTATATGGTATCAATTTGCCTGCGTTCATCAAGGTGTCGGGAAACATAATCAGTAAAATTTAGCAAATTCGATACGGTTGATCTATTTTTCATAAAACCATGTTGGCGAGTAGTAATAAATGAACTAATATGATTGAATATAATCTTACAAAGAATGATTTCAAATAATTTCGCAAAATTATTCACTACAGTAATAGGCCGATAATTCAAAATATCTGCTTTCTCGCCTTGCTTAAACACCGGTGTAACTGTTCCTATTTTCTATTTTCCAAATATCGTGAATGATGCTTGATTGTGTGATTAAATTAAATATGTGTAGAAGTGGTGTAAGGAAACTTTGTAAATAGTCTTTAATAATATAAGCCGGAATTCCATCCGCTCCAGCAGTGTTATTGCCTTTAAACTCACGAGCAGCATTTTCAATATTAACTTCATAAATTTTATTAATATCACAATTAGGATAATTAGAATTATTGACAGTATTTGAAGAAAAATAAGTGTCATGATTTATAAACACACTTTTAAAATTTTTAGAAAAAGAATCAACAATGTCTTTAGGATTAGTAAGATTGAGTCCATCCAAATGCATATTTCCTGGAATTCGTCTAGTTGACCTTTTTATGTTAACATAAGAAAATATTTTTTTTGGTTCACGTAATATATTTTGTTCTATTTGATTAATATAACTTTAATAAGATTATGAATTTCACGCCTTAATCTATTAATCTTTAATTTTAAATAATCAAATTTTTGTTTTTTTAAACATTTTAATGGCACGATTTTTACTCTTTATCAACTTTCTCAGAGGTATACTAAACCATGGAGGAAAATTATTATTTGAATTACTTTTTCAAACAGGAACAAATTTAGATATAACTTTAGTAAGCAATTCATAAAAAGCACTGCAAACCTCATTAGGATCATTTAGCATCATGACAGCATTCCAATTAATTAAGGATATTTCACTATATAATATTCTCAGGTCAGCTTTGGAGAAATCATAAGACATTTGGAATGAATTTGAATTAAAATTAGAACGTATTTCAGTAGTTAAATCTACTTCACATAGTAATGCTGGATGATGCAAGTCTTCATTAACAAATCCTAATTCATGGCAGACGTTACACTTTAAATTTTGCCCGCTAATAATAAGATCAAGTACCGTTTGATTAGAGTTCAACACGGTGTTATGCTGAGTTAATTTATTAAAGTGCATAAAACTATTGTATGTTGCAATTTGGGGAGTCAAACCTTCACCACAAGTTATATATGAATGTAAATTAGGTAAATTAAAATCACCAAGAATTAATACTAGTTCATGGCAATTAAATTTTTGCTCCAAAAACTCAAATACATTTTCTAAATCTGTTGAAACTAATGAAGGAGGAATGTATACACATGCCAAGGACAATATTCTATAATCTAAAGTTATTTTAACAATTACCAATTCAATGTTGAAATTATTAGATGTACAAATTAATTCTGATTGAATATTAGATCTGACAGCTATTAAAGCTCCTCCACCACGTCTATTCTGACGATCACATCGATTCACGGTGAAGTTATGCGGAAATAATTCGGAATCAAGGATACCACAATGTAGCCATGTTTCAGTCAAGCAAAAAATATTGCTGCTATTTATACATACATTATCATAAAATAAATTAGTCTTAGAACCCAATCCCCTGACATTTTGGTTATAAACAGAGAGTACTCAGTTTTCCTGGATAATTTTAGAAACATCATGAAAATACTTTATCTTCAGGTTGGTTTCTTCATTCTCTGTTCGACGCTTCAGCTCATCAGGAAGGGATTTTTCATATTGAATTTGCCTTGGGGTTTTATCATTTCGCTTAGTTTCTTTGAATTTTTTAATATTAATTTTGCTTCGATGGGATTGTTGAAATTAATTTTAATAGGCCTGTTTTTATTTTCTGTTTTAACACCAAGTCTGTATACTTTTGTTGGAATAGGGGCATTTTCAATTATACTATGCAAAACATCAGAAACACGGGCTTCATCATCATATAATCCAGTTGATTCAGGAATGTTGAATGCAATTACAGAACTTGCACGTTTTTGTCTCTGAATAACTTCTTCACAAATATCATTGTATTCAGTAGCACTTGATGTATTTTCATTTACATTTATCATCAAATTATTCCTGTCTATTAATTTCTCTAATTGTTCAATTTTATTTAATAATTGATCCATAGATTTGGTCATACTTGCATTTTCTTATTTAAGGCTGTTCAATTCATTTATAACTCGTTTTAATTCAGAATTTTCTGCACACAAAGAATCACATTTTCTCGATACAATTTCAATTGTTTGTTTCAGGTCTTTTACAGTTAACATTAGATCCTTCAATGTAACATCGCAGTCGTGATTATTTATGCAGGAAAAATGAGAAAATTTATTACAGGCAGGGCAAGTGGTTTTATTTCCAATATTAATTGCCACATTTACCTGAACATAAAAAATCATTTGCTCCATATTTAGTTTTATCAGGCTTTTGACTCATGGTAGGAGAACTCGAGTATTAATTTATAGGAAATTATAGGAAAATTACTGGGACACTTTCTTCACACTAAGCCCGCTCGTGGTAGTGACTAATTATAAAACACACACACAGGTGAGCGACGGAAAGGTAATTACAAAAGAAAACACAGGAAGGTAGAAATTAAAATTACGCCAAATAAGGCGTTAATTGTGATTAAAGTCAATGAACTCTGTGGTAAAAATTTGTGCCAGTGATAAAAAACAAGCAAAAAAATCTGCTTCGGCCGTGGCTCGGAATATCCAACAAAAAAGTCGAACAATTTATACAGGGTGAGTTTTTTTCGATGTTCTCTATGGGGATCTCGGAAACTATGAGAGATAGAGAAACGGTTAAATGGGGAAAGAAGTGCAGATTTACGAGACGAATTAAATTCCACTTTCAAAGTTTTCAAAAAAGTCAAGGATAACTAGATATATTGAAAAAAGTAAAAAGTGTCAATTTTTTCAAATCAATATATCTCGGTTATTATAACAGATAGAAAAAAACTGTAAAGTACAAAGTTTAAGATAATTTTATGCAGATTAATAAAAAAATAATCAGAAAATTTTTTTCGCCATTATTTTCCGAGATATGACGCAAACTTACATTTTTTTAAATGGAAACCATAGTTGGCTATGGCCTCATTCAAAAGGTAATTTTTTTCTCTTTAATGCAATACGACATACGACATAGTTATTTCTAAAAATAAGTGGGCTATAGTCAATTCAAATTTTATTATAAATAAAAAATGGGTAGCCATGAAAAAGATGAAAGTAAAACAATTGCAGTTGTTTATAATAATAGCAATATTGTAATTATTAGTTCTACAAAGTTAAACAAAAATGAAAAACCAGCATAAGAATAATAATTTTGTAATTATCAAATGGCCTTCTGTACGTGGTATAAACCCATTTGTCAAGATGATAATACGTTTCTTACAAAAATATTATGAACAAATGAATCGCGATTCACTAATTGTGGTATTTTTAATCGCCACAATGAACATAGATGAACTCAAGAGAATCCACGAGAAGTTTCACAGAGAAAACTACAAATTAAATTTGGGTTTAATCCATGGTGTGTTTAGATTAATAATTCTCGGTCCATATATTTTTGAAAGCTCACTAAGTGAAAATGATTACTTTCATTTTCTTCAGAAAACATTTGAAGATACGCTCGATTATTTAAATTTATCATTACAAGAAAGATTGAAATGGTTCCAATATGATGGTGCTCCACCTCATAACATGTTGGCTTTACAAATTATTTAAATGATGCTATTCCTATCTTATAAGTGGGAAGAAATAAACCAATCCCAAGGCCACCTAGATCTCCCAATCTGCGCATTTTAGAATTTTTTCTGTGGGGTTATGTAAAAAACAAAGTATATGAAAAATCATATCAATATGTGGAGGATCATAAACTAGTTGTTATTGAAACATTTAATTCAATTTACATGAGAATAGTCAAAAAAGTCATAAATTCAATTTTAAAAAGATATAATTTATGTCATAACAGTGTTAATAGTGGACTCTTTGACCATATTTTTTTAATATTAATATTTCTCTCCCATTGATATATTGATAATTACAGAATTACTTTATGCTGTTGTTTCATTTTGGTTTATCTCTGCAAAACTAATATTTACAATATTGCTATTATTATAAACAACTGCAATTGTTTTATTTTCAACTTTTTCATGGCTACCCATTTTTTATTTATAATAAAATTGAAAATAATTATAACTCACTTATTTTTAGAATTAACTATATCGTATGCCATATTGGATTAAAGAGAAAAAAATTACCTTTTGAATTAGGTCACAGCCAACTATGGTTTCCATTTAAAAAAATGTAAGTTTGCGTCATATCTCGGAAAATAAGGGCGATAAAAATTTTCTGATTATTTTTTATTAATCAGCATAAAATTATCTAATACTTTGTCCTTTACAATTTTTTTTTCCATCTGTTATAATAACCGAGATATATTGATTTGAAAAAATTGACCCTTTTTACTTTTTTCAAAATATCTAGTTACCCTTGACTTTTTTAAAAACTTTGAAAGTGGAATTTTATTCGTCTCGTAAATCTACACTTCTTTCCCCATTTAACCATTTCTTTATCTCTTATAGTTTCCGAGATCCCCATAGAGAACATCGAAAAAAACTCACCCTGTATATCACATTAATAGTAGCTAAACAGACTGCAAAATCTAGGTGTTGCATCAGTGCTTAAGCTTTGGTGTTAATACAGAGCAATTATCGCACTGTGGTGTATACATATGGAAAATTTCAACAATATAAACAAAGTATTTACCGCCTATTAAGCACTTAAAATTGGAGCACAATGCTTCACACACGCGACACAGGCCAATTTTTTTTTATTATATAAGAATTTTTGAAAATTAATATTTCAATACTATATTGATTCTAAATAAAAAGTAGATTATAAGTAAATAATTGATGAAAAATATATCAAATAAAATTTAAAAATAAAAATTTATCAGTTAATATACCTGCGTTAAAAATATATTTCGCAACCGCCTCGGTAGCGCAGTAGGCAGCGCGTAAGTCTCATAATCTTAAGGTCGTGAGTTCGATCCTCACCCGGGGCAGGCTTTTTTTTATTAATTATTTAATACTTTTTGATTCCTTTTAATTTTATTACAGAACGAAGTATGTTTATAAGTATTATTACATTTTATATAATCAAAATACATTGAAAAATTTATTTCAAATGTTATAACTATTACAATAATTCATAATACTAAATTATCACTGAATAATTGATCTGAGCTCTAATGGCCAAAAACTAAAATATCTAAATTCATATAAAGATCAATTAGATGTTGTACAAATGATAGACCAGCAATGAGAAAGATAATTGGGCGGTAATAAGCAATCGAGAGATGACAGATAGACAACAAACATACGACAGATAATAAACAATGGAGAAATGTGCGGCAGACCGAAAATTTTCAACGACAACAACGAAAACAAATATTCAGATGGTGGCGAACAATAGATGCAAATGACATATAGATGATAGCATAAACAAATAAATGACAATTCATCAACGGGCAACAAATATACAAATAACAGATAGCCAACAAACATACAGCAGACAGCAAACAGAAGAGAGCCAGATTATGGATGGCAATGCAATCCAAAAAGATACCGAGAAACAGATGGCGCATACGTAGTGAGTCAGTGTATTGCAGTTTTCTGTAGCTTTTGGCAGTTATCTGTAGAATTGAATTATACGTATTGCAACATCCGGTCGCCTAAAATTTCTCGGAAACGGAGAACGGAAACTGCAGTAGGCAGACTCACTACTCATGCGCCATCTGTTTCTCGGCATCTTTTAGTGACTCGCATTTCCCCATACGATATTTCAATCAACGCTGATCTTCTTCTTGTAATAATTGTTCCTTCTTGGTCATGGCAACTAGGCCACTTTAGCCAGTCCCAGTATTTTAGAGGTTAGAGCTCATTGAGGGTTGTTAGCTTCTTTGGCAAAGGACAGACATCACCAAACTGCACTAGGGAGAAAGTCCTCAAAGAAGATTAGTATCATAGTTGAATATTACATTTAATGACATGGTGATAGAGTAGCTCAAAGGAATATTGGAAAGGGATACATAAAACATCTTCAATGGTTATAGGGGAGGGAAAACCCATTTGAATCTTTACACTTGAATCAGTAAAAGAATATATGATTGAGGTTCCATCTAGCTCCACATTCGGTGACTGAGCGAGGCCCATATTGAATAAATGAGAGGGCAGGAACAGTGGCCCAATCTGCACCAAGACAGGGAGGAGACAGCTCTCCTACCTGTGAAACTATGTTTCTGAAACCAAGTTGTCTTAGGAATCTGAGGATTAATTTTGTAATATTTGAACCGAGAGTATCTCTTTATTTCCTCTCTACAAGAAGAGATGTAATCCTGAAAGGATAGCCCAACCTTTAGGGGGAGCGTATCGTTAGCTTAACGTGCCAATTGGTCTGCAAGTTCATTACCCTCTATTCCTATGTGACTGGGGACCCAGCATAGCGCAATTATAAATAATTCCTGGACTAATACAAACAGTTTTCTCCTGATGTTAACAGTCATAGTTGACCTTTTGGTACTAAAACCCAGATCCATTAACGCCTGAAGGGCCGACAAGGAATTAGAGAAAATTATGTCCTTGCTTTCAAGAAGTGTGGGGCATTTATCGATAGCATTTAGTTCACCCGTGAAAATAGTGCCATCATTTGGGAGACGACCGGCCGAGTTGCATGTATCCTTAATGACCTATTCTGGTGGTTGCGAGAACCATCAGTAAAACATTGTACAGAGTCTGGTGTACCATATGTTTAAAATTAGAGTTATTTATAGAGGGAGCAATACTTTTGAGTGAGCACTTGTTTGTAAAAAGATCTGTGATGATGTAAGGTACAAAAGAGTGTTCTTGAAACGAGTGTAAAAAACAGCTTGGGCCTGTTTAGTCAGAATGTTCTGGGAAACTGCGTGTAAATAACATGCTAAAAACATGGAGAGAGAGGTAATATTGGCCTGAGTAAAGGTAACTATCAGTTTGTTCACGAAGTGATGCACCCCTAGGTTAATATTAGACATAATTTTCCGAGTATACTTTCTTCGGAGTGATAAAGGGCACATGCCTGCCTCAACTTCTACTCCTTTGGACGGTGACGAGTTCATGGCAAAGTTGCGATTTTGCAAGCCTTTACCTGGATTCTATCTAAACAATTCAATAATGCGGTGGATAGAGGGGACAAAAAGGCATAGTCAATGATTGGTCTAATATAGCTCTTATAAAATAATAGAAGAATGGTAGGGTCCGCGCCTTACCATGTGCGTGTAAGGGACCGCATAATATTAATACCTTTGGCTGAAGCTTCATTGATGTTTGATATGTGTTCTTTCCGGGAAAGCCTATAATCAAGGATAAGACCCAGGTACCTAACTAAGAGGGATCTTGTGGATCATTCAAGTATACCTGATAATTTGTTCTGATAATACTCTTTAAGGAAATAACAGTATTACATTTGTGACTAGATAGTGTAAGCCCATTAAGGTACAACCAATCTGATAATACAAACATAGCCTGATTAAGCCTATTATGGATTGACTGTAAGTCTTTACCTGAATAGAAAAGGACAATATCATCAGCATACTGAATGATATTACAGTACTTAATATTAATATTTTAGGTTCCAGATCTGGTGTAAGAGTGCGTATAAAATTGGGCTAAGCACTGATCCCTGTGGTAAACCCAGGAATGAGATTCTACCATTCTTTAAACAGTTATCTCCTCTTAAAAACAACATTTTTTTACTGATAAGTTCCCAAATACATGTAGTTTTCTGAAAAGTTTCTTTAATTTTTCAATTAATAAGGCAGGAATATCCAAGAAAACTGCAACTGTGTATTCTCCTTTTGCGAGTTCTGAATTTCGCTTGTGAGAATCGCCAAAGCGTCATAACACCCTCTGCCCTTCTTAAAGCCGTATTGGGATACAGATAAGATCTCCTCTTTTTCGACCCACCACTGAATTCTATTCTTAATCAGGTGTTTAAACGATTTACGAAGGCAAGAGGTCAATACCACAAGTCTTAATGAATTCGAATTGTGCTTGGGGATAGGACACACAATCTGATTTCTCCGATATGGTGGGATTACTCCCGAGTGGAAGAAAAAGTTGAAAAACGGTAATAGCACTGCCAGCAGATTAGGGCTGTGATTAGTGATTATGTGGTACCTGATGCCATCAACCCATGGGGAAGAGTCTCTGACTTCCTGTAGCACTAGATGTAATTCTTTATAAGAAAAAGCTTCCGTAAGAAATCCTGGTGCCTCTGTGTCATAAAAAGTGAGATCGAACTGAGGTGGGACAAAACACGGAGTCAGAGAAAAAAAATTCAACTGAGGAAGTCGGATTAGCAGAAATTGTTCTTGGTATAAAAGCCCGTTTATATCCCTGCGATCGGAGTATACCTAGATATTCGTT
The DNA here is from genome assembly GCA_963969525.1 of Ontholestes murinus. Taxonomy (NCBI): domain Eukaryota; kingdom Metazoa; phylum Arthropoda; class Insecta; order Coleoptera; family Staphylinidae; genus Ontholestes; species Ontholestes murinus. Next base: position 90,809,338 of record OZ018387.1, read on the forward strand.
CGCAAAATTGCTTAAAAGAATGAAGTAGTGTTCTGGTACATGCCTATAAAATTCCTTCAATGCCTTAACTATTTCCTCTTTGGCCCTTTGACAACTACTATCCCACCATACATTTTTCCTACGAGGTGAAACTTGTGAGACTGTTCATTCAAGGGGCTTATAAAGGAAGAGACGAATCTTTCAAAGTCATCGACGCTATTAGTGACCCACTCTTCTCTCGATAAGGTTTCACTGACGGCTGCCCAGACTGCTTTTTTGTAGTTGAATCGTCGTAAAATGGGTTCGGATCTGTATAAGGATGGATTAGGCCTTATGGAGAGTTCGTATAAAAGCGGGAAGTGGTCGCTAACATTAGAGTCTTCGAGTGTAAGACAGCCACAACAATCCACCAAATCCGGGGACTTCATACAAAGATCAATTATGGTCTTAAAATTAGCAGACCTGTTAAATCTTGTGGGTTTCAAGTCATTCAGAACACTTATTCCTTTCTGGTCTATAAACGCCTCCAATATTGAGCCATTTCTGTTTGAATAGAAGCCATTCGAGGATGTGACTGCTGAAGCTTGGCCTTTTTGGTATAGCTTCTCCCAAATTTGTACAGGGAACTTTATATTTGGTGGAATATACCCTGTTAATAGGTCAAAAGAATCAAATTTGATAAGAAAAAATTGGGTGTGGTGAGGGAGCTGAATATCTGTAATGTCAACATAGACACATGAAATAAAACATTTCACCAAAATTGCAACTCCACCTCTACTGTCCTCTCGATTATCACAAACACTCTTATAGCCAGACAGATGGATGTTTTGATGGGAATACTACGTTTCAGACAGGCATATAACATCTGGTTTAAATTGATCCTTTATAATTAATGATTCCTTATAAGAACTTAAACTTCTAATATTCTAATGCAGAATTTTCAGAGTCATTATTAGGGAGTAGTAGAGAAAAAAGTCCTTCAAGTTTGTTGTTACACAGCTTGATCATGAATGCCTCATTTGAGGCGGACTGGCGATCGCTCATATGTGCTGGAGAGGACATAAAGTTCTCTACGACATCAATTTCTATGGGGCACTCAGAATCCTTTGATGGCGAAGGATCTCTGAAACAAAGCTTAGGAGGTAGTTTTGATAGTTTAGGAGAAATAATTTCCCTAAGCCTTTTTTTAAGATTCAATTGGAGATTGGGCCTTGCGTCTTTTTGATACAGAAACATAAGAACTTGTATTAGCATGTGGTGGTTGGATTAGAATTTTTAAAGGCTGGGAAGGAACCTTGCGGAATATAGGGCTGTTGATTTTATCTGAGGCAGGACTGGAGTCATTTCTAGATGCTTTAGGAAAAAATCCTTCGGCGTAGAGAGCATACATCCCAAATTAAAAAATTCTAACAAGGGGGATTTTGAGAAGGGTAGACCCATTCCAGGAGAAGAAAGAAATAATAGATAATATTAATCATTCTAACAAATTTGAGGTTATGTATGTCCGCAGACTGACCAGGAGAGTAGTGAAACCCGATGGTTCCATTGAATTTGCTCGTACTCACTCAGTAATTACTGACTTTCGCACAGACAAACTTCCATCAGCTGTTTATCTATTCTGCACTTCACTAATCCCAGATGAATATACTTATCCAGTTATCCAGTGCTTCAGATGCCTACGGTATGGGCATAGTAAGAATGTTTGCAAGGGGTCTGAAAAGTGTGCGAAATTCCAATGTGAACTGTAAGGCAATTGAAACAATGGCCATCCACTGTTCCGGCAATCACTTATGCACCGAATTTGGCACTCCAGCCAGTTTAAGAATCTGTCAACAGCTCTATATTCAGGCATGGTTTCTTCCCAGCCCTTAAAAATTCTAATACAATTGTCACGAGACGCGTGGCGAGAGGGGATGCGTCATGGACGTGCCGACTGGATCGAAATAAAAACAGTTGCTCGAGTGCGTGCAGGAGTGGGGGAAGCGTTTCGGCGGCAAGACAGAGCTGGCCACGGAGTTCGGATCGGTGCGTGTCATCTCAGGCAGACACTCGAGGCGGGCTTCCTGACGGTTTACGTTCCAAGCCAGTAGAATACGTTACGGCCATTAAACAAGTGTCAGATAGAAATGTCAGATGTAAATACGTGCTGGTAATATAAATTGACTTCAATAAATCATTTGCAATTATTTACACACCCGTATAACGTGCAAAAACGTTAAATTGGTGTCAGGTGTGGGGTGTGAAAAATTGCAAACAAAATGGCGAAGTGCGTTACAATAACGGACCTAAAAGTGGCTGAATTAAAAGTGCAACTGGAAGAACGGGATTTGGATACGAGCGGCAAGAAGAGTGTGTTACAACAGAGACTTAAGGAAGCGCTGCAAGAAGAAGGCCATGATTCAGACACATTTTTATTTGATATCGGAGGCGACACAGCATCAATTATGGAGCAATTGAGGCAAAATTCCGATAAAATGACAGAGAAAATGTTGGAAATTTCTAGGAATCTGGAAGAAAAATTAACGGAAAATGCCGATACAATGAAGCAAGAAATGCTAGAAATTTCTAAAAACCTGGAAGAAAAATCTCTATAAAATTCAAGGAAAATTATCGAAATTGAATATAAAATTAATGAAAATTCGGAACTCGCGGAAAAGAAAATATATCAGAAAATGACAGAAAATTCCGATAAAATGAAACAAGAAATGCTGGAAATTTCTAGGAATATGGAAGAAAAATTAACGGAAATAAAAAGAAATTTCGGAGGAATTGAATTAAATGACATAAAAAATGATCCTGTCCACTCGATAAAAATGAAACCACCTAATTTTGATGGCCAAACTTCTTGGAATAATTTTCTTAGACAATTTGAGGCCGCAGCATCAGCCAATGGATGGAACCCAACAGAGAAGGCTACAGCTTTAATTCTAACACTGCGTGGGGATGCAACAAATGTCTTGCAGAGAGTGTCGCAGGGTGAGATGAATTACGACCAATTAATCAAGCATCTGGAAATAAGGTATGGTCAAACACATCTTGAACACGTGTACCATTCACAACTTAAAAATCGCTGCCAGAAATCTGATGAGAGTTTGCAAGAATTTGAAGCAGATATAGCTCGATTAACACGACTGGCGTATCCTGGTGCAACAGAGAACATCTTGGAAACATTAGCTGTGCAGGCATTTTTAGATGGATTGAAGGATAAAGACATACATCAGGCATTAATACTCGCTCGACCAATTAAATTAGTAGACGCACTGTCTCGGGCGCTCGAGATAGGAGCAGCGAAAAGTACAGTTAGGAGTGAAGGCCGTGTTCGGAAAATGGAAGATTCACGATTCACGATCAAGGAATCGTTAGCAAACAGGAGGAAAGTGGAATGTTGGAAATGTGGAAAACACGGTCATATACAACGTCGGTGCAGAGAAAGATCAAATAATCGCACCAATGAAAAGTCGGAAAACTAGAACAAGCCGACCTCAGGGGGTGTCCGTCGGCTAAAAAACATCAAACCCCTAGAAAAACTGCAAAAGTAGCATACTTGTCACACCACGTCGATACGATTTTTGTGGATGGAAACATTGATGGAAACTCTTGTCGACTGCTACTAGACACGGGTGCTACTAGGACAATTATAAGACCTGATATTGTGTCAAAACCGCAAAATGTACGACCAACGACCTGGAAATTACGAACAGCAACAGGAGAACCTGCTAATATTCATGGTGAAATAAAATCCACGATTACCATAGGGAACACATCATTCCAACACCAACTAAAAGAGAAAAAGTAAAAAAGTTGATCATGGAATATCAGGACGTATTTGATATTGGACAAAAAGAAGGAACCAATATCGTTCAACATAAAATTAATACCGAAAATTCTCGACCGATTAGGCAGACAGCCAGAAGACTGCCACTGGCGAAGCGGGAGGAAGCTGATAGGATTGTGCAGGACATGGGGAGCGGGGGCATTATAGAACCATCTAGTAGTCTGTGGGCCTCGCCAGTGGTATTGGTAAAGAAGAAGGACGGATCAACTCGCTTCTGTGTTGACTATCGTCAACTAAATAATGTAACCAAAAAGGACAGTTATCCTTTACCCCGAATTGACGACACATTGGATACCTTGGCTGGATCTACTATTTTCTCCACACTGGATCTTAAAAGCGGATATTGGCAAGTTGAAATAGCTCCCGAGGACAGAGAAAAAACAGCATTTACAGTAGGCAATGGATTATGGCAATTCAATGTTATGCCATTTGGACTTAGTAATGCATCCGCGACGTTCGAGAGACTAATGGAGACGGTACTAACAGGACTATCTTGGAAAACATGTTTGGTTTACCTCGACGATATAATTGTAATGGGAAAATCCTTCGAAGACCACATGAAGAACTTAGAAGAGGTGTTCCGACGATTAAGGGATTCTGGACTGAAACTCAGCCCGAAGAAGTGTCACCTTTTCAAGAATGAGGTGCAGTACCTAGGACACATTGTTTCAAGCCAAGGTATTGCAGTCGACGGCCAAAAGATCTCAACGGTGAAGGAATGGCCAGTTCCAAAGGATTTACACCAACTCCGGAGATTTCTTGGATTATGCACGTATTACCGTCGTTACGTTGCGGGATTTTCAAACATCGCTAAACCATTAACCCGCCTCACTGAAGAAAAACAACGGTTCTTCTGGAACGAGGAATGTCAGGAGGCGTTCCAAAAACTGAAAAACGCACTTACCAGCGCACCAGTTCTAAGTTATCCGTTGTCAGAGGGAAGGTTCTTGTTGGATACCGATGCAAGCAATGTAGGAATTGGAGCTGTTTTAATACAAATACAGGATGGGCAGGAAAAAGTGATCAGCTATTTTAGCAAGACTTTATCCAAGCCGGAGCGGAACTACTGCGTAACGAGAAAAGAGTTGCTTGCAGTAGTCAAATCAGTAGAACACTTCTATAAATATTTATATGGAAGGAAATTCTTATTGAGAACCGATCATGCTGCTCTTAAATGGCTTCTTCAGTTCAAGAATCCGGAAGGACAAATCGCAAGATGGTTGGAAAGACTTCAGGAGTTTGACTTTGACACTGAACACAGAGCTGGAGCGATCCACAGGAATGCAGATGCTTTGTCGCGAAGGCCATGCCCAGAAAATTGCAAGCACTGTAACAACGCAGAATCGAAGGAAAGTCAAGTACTCCGAACAGCTGTAGAAAGCGATGACTGGAATTTAAAAGAAATCCGGCAGGATCAAGACGACGACCTGGTTCTAAAGCCCCTGATGACATGGAAGGAAAGTGGAACCAGGCCAACATGGGATGAAGTCTCCAAATATTCGCCTGAATTGAAGTCATACTGGGCTCAGTGGGATTCTATTGTACTGGACAAGGGACTGCTTAAACGCATATTCAAAGATTCAGAAGGCCGCGAAGAACGAAGGCAGATTATAATTCCAAAGAGTAGAATACCTGAAGTGATGAAAGAGATTCATAGTGGATCTTCCGGTGGACACCTGGGTATGTCAAAGACTAAACAAACTTCGGGAGAGATTCTACTGTGTGAACTGTAAGGTAGACGTCAGGGAATGGTGCAAGAAATGTGTGATTTGTGCAGCAAGTAACGGTCCACAACGACGAAGGAAAGCACCTATGCGTCAGTACAACGTTGGTAGTCCTTTTGAGCGAATCGCAATTGAGGTCGCTGGGCCATTCCCCGAGTCTCACCAAGGAAATAAATACATCGTGGTGGTAATGGATTACTTCAGTAAATGGGTGGATGCCTATGCGTTACCAAACCAAGAGGCTTCAACAATAGCGGAAGTACTAGTTAAGGAATGGATATGTCGTTTCGGCGCTCCCTTAGAACTACATTCTGACCAAGAAAGAAATGTCGAATCGAATCTTTTTCAAGAGGTATGCAAAATCCTTAAGATTCATAAGACAAGGACAACAGCTCTGCATCCACAATCAGATGGTATGGTGGAACGAATGAATAGGACCATCAATCGCTATTTGTCAAAAGTAGTCTCTGACCATCAAAGAGATTGGGACCAACATCTCCATCTTTTCTTGCTGGCGTATCGATCGGCTGTACACGAAACAACCGGGCAGACTCCAGCGAGCATCGTCATGGGTCGAGAGCTACGACTTCCATGTGATTTAAAGTTCGGCTGCCCTCCGGGGGAAGATTTGGCAGGGGAAGACTATGTGAGCGACCTGAGACGAAAAATGGATGAAATCCATAATCATGTGCGATCCAACATCCAACGTGCTAGCGACCGAATGAAAGAGAATTATGACCTAAAAACGGATCGCAGTGGTTATATAGATGGAGATATGGTGTGGTTATTTAACCCACAAAGACGCCGAGGTCTCTCCCCAAAATTGCAAACATCATGGGATGGACCATACCAGATAATAGAGAAAATCAACGACATCGTATACAGGATTCAAAAACCACCCCGAGGAAAACCAAGAGTTGTCCATTTCAATCGTCTGACCCCTTATGCTGGCGAAGAAGATGGTGCAGCGATTCGTGCGGTGGTTGAACAAAGCGACGAGAAAGCATTTGAAGACTTCATGGTTCAGCACTCTGATGGACGTAAGAGTCATTTTGATGTAACGAGAGAAGAACAACGAGATCTATTCCAAGTACCTTCGGCCTATTGTCTTGCCCATTGTGTGGCCCAGGATTTGAAGATGTCACGAGGAATTGCTAGCGTCTTCAGGAAGAAATTTGGAAGGTTGGAGGAACTACGCACTCAATGTCCTAAAGTCGGAAGCATAGTCCACCTAGATGTTAGTAGCCACCTACCGAAAAGGATCATTTACTATCTGGTAACGAAGAAGTACTCTCATCAGAAGCCAATTTTGCGTCATGGACGTGCTGACTGGATCGAAATAAAAACAGTTGCTCGAGTGCGTGCAGGAGTGGGGGAAGCGTTTCGGCGGCAAGACAGAGCTGGCCACGGAGTTCGGATCGGTACGTGTCATCTCGGGCAGACACTCGAGGCGGGCTTCCTGACGGTTTACGTTCCAAGCCAGTAGAATACGTTACGGCCATTAAACAAGTGTCAGATAGAAATGTCAGATGTAAATACGTGCTGGTAATATAAATTGGCTTCAATAAACCATTTGCAATTATTTACACACCCGTATAACGTGCAAAAACGTTACACAATCATAAAACTACCACAGGCTAATACAAGTTCTTATGTTTCTGTAACAAAAAGACGCAAGGCCCACTCCCCAACTGAATCCATTAAGTCTGTTGAATTTAAAAAAGGCATAAGGAAATTATTTCTCCTAAATTATCAAAACTACCTCATAAGTTTTGTTTCAGAGATCCTTCGCCATTAAAGGATTCTGAGTGCCCCATCGAAATTGATGTCGTGGAGAACTTTATGTCCTCTCCGACACATATGAGCGATCGCCAGTCCGGCTTATATGAGGCATTCATGATTAAGATGTGTAACAACAATACTGAAGGACTTTTTTCTCTACTACTCCCTAAATATTAGAAGTTTAAGTTCTAATAAAGAATCATTAATTCATTTAAAGGATCAATTTAAACCAGATGTTATATGCCTGCCTGAAACGTGGTATTCCCATCAAAAAATCCATTTGTCTGGCTATAAGAGTGTTTGTGATAATCGAGAGGACGGTAGGGGTGGAGTTGCAATTTTGGTGAAAAGTTTTATTTCATGTGTATGTTGACACAACAGATATTCAGCTCCCTCACCACACCCAATTTCTTCTTATCAAATTCGATTCTTTTGACCTATTAACAGGGTATATTCAACCAAATATAAAGTTCCCTGTACAGAAGCTATACCAAAAATGCCAAGCTTCAGCAGTCATTGTTGGCAACTTTAACTGCCATTTGAAATCCTTGAATGACTTCTATTCAAACAGAAATGGCTCAATATTGGAAGCGTTTATCGACCAGAAAGGAATCAGTGTTCTCAAGGACTTCAAACCCCCAAGATTTAATAGGTCTGCTAATGTTAAGAGCATAATTGATGGCATCACGTACTACATGATCACTAATCTCAGTCCTAATCTGCTGGCAGTGATATTACAGTTTTTCAACTTTTTCTTCCATTCGGGTGTAATCCCACCATATTGGATGAACCAGATTGTTTGTCCTATCCTCAAGCACAATTCGAATTAAGACCTGTGGTATTGACCTCTTGCCTTCGTAAATCTTTTGAACACCTGATCAAGAATAGAATTCAGTGGTGGGTCGAAAAAGAGGAGATCTTATCTGCATCCCAATACGGCTATAGGAAGGGCAGAGGGTGTTATGATGCTTTGGCGATTCTCACCAGCGAAATTCAGAACTCTTTTGCCAAACGAGAATACACAGTTGCAGTTTTCTTGGATATTGCCAAAGCATATGATTCAGTTATTCCTGCCTTATAAATTGACAAATTAAAGAAACTAAAACTACCTTTTCGGATAACTGCATGTATTTGGGAACTCATCAGTCAAAAAATGTTGTTTTTAAGAGGGGATAACTACTTAAAGAATGGTAGTATCTCATTCCTGGGTTTACCACAGGGATCAGTGCTTAACCCTATTTTATATGCACTCTATACACAAGAACTGGAACCTGAAATATTAACGTACTGTAATATCATTCAGTATGCTGATGATATCGTCCTTTTCTATTCAGGTAAAGACTTACAGTCAATCCACAAGAGGCTTAATCAGGCTATGTTTGTATTATCAGATTGGTTGTATCCTAATTTCTTTGATAATGAAAAGCTAATTTGTTAAAACCATAAAAAAACACAATAGCTTATTTTGCTGAAAAAAATACGTTTAAACTAGTGTTGCTTTGATAGCCTTGCTATTTTGTAACACGCAAATTACTTTTATATTATTCAATGTCTGTCGAGGTATTGGCCAGAGAAGTAGTTGTTTGAAAGGTGATTTGTTTTTGTAGTGTTAATAAGACTCATTTGTTGTAGATTTACGAAATGTTTTCGTGTTTTTTCTAACAATGTTTAACTCATTATTTTTCTATCTTATAACAACTTTATTTCAATCTCAACAGTGATGTGACAATTTTTCTAGTGAACGCATTTGATTATTAGTATTATCATACTTACCTCTTTACGCTTTAAACTCGACAGGATCAAATAAAATAACAAAATAAATAATGTGAGAAATATTTATTTCTGCAAGTCTAAAACAATGATCATTTATGCATAATAAAATATTTATAATAATAAAAAAAGAACCCGAAGTCACAAATATAACTAACGATAATAATTATTATAATACACGACATTACCTAACAGACACCATAGGGTCTGAATATAATAATATATATATTATATACACCTGATATCTCTTATATACAATTATATATATTTATATATGTATAAACAATAAACAAAAAAAAAATAATTTTTATCGATAACAAAAAAAAAGGAATAATATTTAAACGTAGTTGACTTCAGACCTAAAATATATATATGTATATACTCATTCCTGAATAAATTTATTAATTAAAGTTTTAATTAAACGGATATATCACACATATGATTCTATAAGAACAATTTAATAATTCTCTACTCTACAACTTGTAAATTATTACTTTCCCTAAAAAAATTAAAAATATATGATTTGTATATTTAGCAATATTATAAATTTACAAAAATTATTTATAAGGATCTTTAAATTGAAAGTTCATTTTTGTAATAATAAATTATGAAACGCAATTAAACGTTTTTAAAATATAAAATATAGATAGAAATATTTCATGAATATTGGTGTTAATTCGGTGAGACATTTTTTAAATAAGGATTTGAGAAAACACTTGTCATTAACAAACTTAAAGTTTGGTCAAAACTATAGTCACAATTAACAGTGACAAAACATATTTTTAAAGGGTTTTCTAAGAAATATTTCTGTTCAACATTGATAATGATGATGATAATAATTTTTAGCAGAAAGACTTAGCTCATTAGCTTTTTGTCATATTTAAGTTTAAGTACATTTATAAGGTTATCCATTATCATATATTGTTAAAGTTTTCTAATACTTAAAGTATATAAAAAAATATAAAAGAGAGATAATTAATTATATATAATTTATATTTTAATATCTTCCAAATTTGTAATTCAATTAATAAATTTATTCAGGCACACTCTACTCAATTATTAAAATATATCATCCTACTCATATATTACACAGCTGGAAAAGAATTGCACCTAAAGTTAAAGAAAGAACTATATGTATGTATTTATATATATAGTTATATAAAAATAATATTAAGTAAAAGTAAGTACTGGAAATCACTTGTTTAAAGAAAAGAAAGGTGTACAAATATACAAACGCTTGTCACCATCCTTTGATATCTACAGATAGTTAAGTAAGTCGACCGTGTGTGTATGTGTGTGTCTGTGTTTTCTTCTTTGTTATTGCGTGTTTGTGTGTGGATGTAATATTTCTTATTATTTTTTTAGCGAGAGTCTGAAAACGTAACCGCCTCAAGCTTAATAGTATCAATATTTATAAAGTGGAAACGAACCCGAGAATTGATTACTTGGTAAAATTTTTTCTCCTAAACACCGATTCATTAAAATTCTGTGAGCGATTCCTATTTATGATTTATTCCGAAACAATACTCGAGAGATTTGATTGCACACGATTATCACCAACTTTTCCTTTGTAAATCACTATGTTACAGGTTTAGGATTGTCATAAAGGGGTTTCCGGTTATATTTCTAATTTTACGATGCCACAAGTTGTTCACTACATCTTGTAAATGATGATGGATTGCATTTAAGGTGAGTGTAAAATTTTTAGGTTATGTTTGGGGCACTTAAGTTCTCTTCTGTTGAATTATATTAAAAAATCGTTTATTCATTTTTTATTTATAACGTTGAAGATATAAATTGTAATATTAATTTTGGGCATTAAACTTTAAAGGAAAACTTTTTAGAAACCAACGATTAAAAGCAAAAGTGGAAGACTGAAGATTATTTGTTTTCATTTTGAATTTTAGTAAATATTGTTTAAAAGTTTCGGTTCTTTTGTAATTACTATAGCAATCTGGTTTGTCTTTCTAATATACATATAGACTAATAATTCCTTACGATAAACTCTAAGTAAGTATAGATCTTGATTAATAACATAACCTTAAAAAATGCCTTTTTATTCATTTATTATGATTTAGATTGAATATAAATAAAGAAATAAGGTAAATTAACTTACAATTATAAGTGATTCTAAGTTAATTTACCTTATCGTTAAATTATATTTAACCCAGTGATAGGTGAACTAAAAGTTCTTACTTTTGAACAGTTATTTATACAATATTAGAATAAATTAAAATTTAGATATAATATAGTATTATCGTTTCGAACCAATCAACCCATATGATCTGTTCATGCATGTTTTTTTTGATAAAATCGTGTGAAATCACCTCGAGTATTACTTGCTTTTTTCTTCCTTATTATATCCTCGATAGGTCAATGATTCCTAAGACATTATAACTTTTAATATTTATAATATATACAAGTAAATCGATGGGGGGGCTAGAAACACGATCTATGTAACAGATAAAACACGAGTTTTCATTTTTGTACTGCGTGTCTGAATAAATCCTGTGCTCTTTAGATTTAGAGAAATGATAAAATAATATTAAATAAATAAACCATACTTATGTATATACAAAAATTGTAACAATTACTTCTTTATAAATTTTAATACAATAATTAAGATGAAATAAAATAATTGTTTTAATTTTGTAATAAATTATTTTATCAATTTTACGTACTCTTATATTTAATATCGTCGGATTAATGAATTTTTATGTGCCATCATAGTTAACCGTTTTAACAATAATTTTATGCTTTTAACTCCTTTATTATATTATCAAATCTAGGTTAGGTTATCTATCATGTGTACACAAATAAATATACAGGTGGTTTTAATTTATACAAATTATAAAAAGTAGGTTGATGATTCTCCATCCGTACGTAACATCAGTGTAACACGAAATTTATTCAGACACACTGTACTCACCTATTAATAATAAATATGTACATTAAGTATCTCTTATTGCCGTCTCAGTTTACTTATAAACTAAGTATTACCGATTTTTAAGTTGCCTCACTCGATCACAGCACTCTTTGTGATGTCTTCCTGCTTTATACACGGACTGCCGGTTTTGCAAACTCTGGGATGCTTTCTCTTGAAATTTATGTTTTCTTTGATATGGATACCACGAACTGTTTCGGTTGTTTACGTGTGGTGGTTGGATGGTTGGTGTTGTGTATAAAGCGATCGGTTATGTGAGGGAGTTGTAACGACTAGCACCTCTTGTTTTAGGGAATTTGTGTAATCAGTCATCGACTAGAGGAGGGCCTTCTCCGGCGTCGCCATCAACTATAGGGCTTTCACCCATGCGGCCGGCACCCACTGCGGCTCCCTCTCCAGGCTGTTGATCTCGCCCAGTAGCTGGTGGTAGGCGCGCTCCGTGTCGTTATTGATGATTATCATGTCGAAGAAGTGGCCGTACTTGTCCTCCATCTCTCGGGCTTTCTCTATTATATCCTTCAGATCTTCCTCCTAAAAATAAAACATTGAAATTATCAAGATTTTCAAAATTATGGATATTGCAAATGTTTAGTTTATTGAAGTAGGTTAACGCTTCATTTTTGAGGTAAGTCAAGAGTACGCTCGATTGACAAATATTTTTTTGAGGTAGGTTAGGGGTATGTTACTGGATAGGGGTTTTATTTAAAATCAAGTAATTAAGAGTAGTTACTCACAAGCTGGGCCAATCTATTATTAATTAAGGTGAGTTTATTGTATATTAATCAAAAAAAAATCTTAACCGCATTTAAGAAATGTATTAAAAATGTGTTTTTTTTTAAATGTTTCAGCAACCATAAATATATATACTTTAGACATCTGTTTGATAAATACATTACATAATTATATCCCTACGATTACGCTGTATAAGCCAAATATAGACCATTTATAATCCATGTAGTTACAAATCATATACTTAATAATACTTCTATTATTATGTGTATGCAACCAAATTTACTTCCATATTGAAGTATTTTGTATGCAACTAAATTTACTTCTATACAGAAGTATGTGTATACAATCAAATTTACTTCCGTGCAGCATGAATAGCTAAACTTTATATTTTTGTATCGATGTGATTTTTGATTGATTACCTTGTATGCTTCACCCGTCCGGACCTTCTTCTGCCTGAGCTTTTCCAGACTGGGCGGTGCGACGAAGACCACGTAGGGTTTCAGATCGGACGTCCGTAGGATCTTGAGACTTTGCGGATGCAGGTTGAGCACGCAGATCTTCCCCGAGTTCACCACTGATCGGATCGCGTCCAGCGATGTGCCGTAGTACGCCTTCTCGTACTCTCCGTGCTCGACGAACTTCCTGGAGAGGATGTCGGCCTCGAACTGGGCCCGCGTTATGAAGTGGTAGTCCTGGCCGTCCACTTCCGTGTCTTTCCTCGCTCTAGAAGTATCTGAACAAATCAAGAAAGTAGTGTGATTATTCGGAATTTAGTATAAGAGTTATGTTGATAGTTATTATACTTACGTGGTATGGCAGCTGCGAATCTCTCGGCATCTTCCATCAATTTTTGCCTTAACTCGTGTCGTCCAATATTGGGAGGTCCTATCAGCACGATCGGTCTCTTATTGTTTGCTCGTGGATAATATAGTGACACTTCCTCGTACGTTAAAATCTCCTCGGCTTCGAATTCTATAACAATGTTAATGTAAGATAAAACGATAAGGTATGTTTTAAAATAATTGTACTCACCATCCACCGCGTTAGTATACATGGGATATCCAGCTTCGGCGTAGGCTCCCTTCTTCTTTTTCTTCCTCGCCGTTTTTCCGCACAAAAGCGTCGTCGACTTCCTCTGCGGTTTCGACATCCTCTCCTCCGCAGCCAGTCGCATGCTCTCCCTTTGGTGCTGGAAGGTCTGTGAGGGCACCAGTCCGGCCAGCGTCTGGTCCTCCTCTCCTTCCCTGTACGCCTGCCACCAGTTAGGATCCTCTTGAGAGATGATGTGTAGCACATCACCCTTCTGGAAACTGATGCCCAGCTCTCTGCACGGAATGTACATGTCGTCTTCTGGGTCGTAATCGAAATGGGCGCGGACGTGTAGCAGGGACTCCCTGCTGGAGTGCGCCCTGGTTTGCGACGCGGGCACTATGAGGAAGGTGAGCGTGCCCTCCATGGCCGCGAGGATATCACAGACGGCGTTCACGCTCTTGCCGCGCATCTCGATGCCGTTGACCTCGAGGATTTCGTCGCCCTCGTGCAGAAGGCCGGATTTATCGGCGGCGCCGCCACGCACCACGCGACCTACAACGACGGCGTCGCCCTCGTTACGTACAGTGGCACCCAGTGGTTCCGTGCTTTTTTCAATCTTGATAATTTTAATATTGTCTTCGCGGTAGTGTTCGGGCAGACTAGATTTCGTGATGATTTCCGCCGGCGAGGGAACTGGGGACGTGGAGTCTTCTGGTAGGGTAGAGGCCACACCATCGTGGGCCACCATTAAAGCTTCTAATTCATATCCTATAAAAACAAATTGAATATTAAAATAAATGAAAGGGCTTTTTGAAGATGTTGTCACGTACCGGTTAGCAGGGCCGCTAGTTCGACAGCGTAAGCACTTTGGGAGGTTCCTAAGGCATCTAAACAGTCTCTGAGGGCGGCTTGAGCGTTGGCTGTGGGTCTGGGCGCCGTCCTGTTCCTGACCGACTGGACCTTGTTGTGTATCGAGAGGGCTCTGCCGAACTGCGGGGACAGCAGCAGCGACTGCACCGCAGCCACCCGACCCTCCAGGCCGCCGAGGCCCCCGCCGGTGCCGGCCTTTTTCAGCTGCAGCTGCAGCCTTTGCACCGAAGCCACGAGGTCACCATAATCTAAAAAAAAGAAATAAAGTCAATAAAATTTAGGTTGGGTCAGTCATGTCATTCAATTCAATTTAATTTACTTTACTTAGGTTAAGTCATGTACAAACTCAATCTAAGTAAATTAAATTGAGTCGGGAGTGAAGAGAAATGGGCTGCGGCAGACTGGGCAGCCAGAGACATTCTGGAAGCTTTTCTTTCTGAGGTACATGGGGCAGTTGGAGTAGTAGGGGCAGACTGAACTGGCAGGGCAGCAGGCGCGGGGTTGTCACAAGCCAGTGGGATGAAGAAGGATGAAGGGGCGGAGGTGAATAGTGTAACGATGCCACCATGTAACCAACATGGACGACGGCGATGTTGACGCAGCAGAACATCATTAAACAAATATACAGCAGGGTCGGTGAATAGACCACAGTCGTAACACTGTAAGTCGTGCGTCCGTTAGTGGGATTAAGTCCAATAAAAAAGGTTAAGTCATATCAGTGTTTAACTCGCCTATATTTAATTCAGTCAGTTAGGCTCAGTTTAATCCATTAAAATCAGAGCTGTCATTAATTAAAAACTATAGAAGAGAAGGGTGGAAAATCTCTTCACATTTTTTAGTGCTCTGTTTAAAACTGAAAAATCTGGCCATGAAGTTAGTTAACCTAGTATAATCAGTTTATTTCAGTAGATTTTTTTCACTCAAAAAATACTGTGTAGTTAATGCAATTAGTTTATTTCGGCCAGCTTAATAATTCAGTAAATTGTGGGTTTAGTTCAGTTAAATTCAGTTAAGGCGGGTTAGGTTAAGTCACTTTAGATAATTCAGTTCAACCAGCGATTAGTTTTTGTTGTTCATATAAAGGTTATAGATTTTTAAACGATTTGTTTCTATTTACATCGAAAAGCATAAAATATGATTTGGAAAATTTACGACATGAAGAAAGAATTGTTCAATTTAGTTCAGTAATGACTGTATTAATTGAATCAATTAAAATCTGTTCAACTCAATTAGTCAGCATTAATTACTATTATAATAGGACAGTTTGCATTTATGGCTAGTTTTACCAATAAATAAATATTACAAAACAGAGGTAGACTATTTACAGGTTGTGACATTGCAAAGTCTTATTTTCCAATAATGAACTTTTTAGTAGTATAAAAGAGTTCTTTAAACTGAATGTTTATAATTTCACATTTTGGCGCCCGACGTGGGGACTTGTAGGCCTCTCTAAAAAATATCTATTAAAAAAATATTTATACTAATTTAAAATAGTTAAGAGCTTTTTACATAGATATCCAAATAAACATGTAATTCATTTCAATATTATTTAATCGCCCAATGTGAGTTGTTATTATTGTTATTATTGTTTATTATATACAGGGTGATTCATTAAGGGTGGCCACCGGCCTTATCTCGGAAACCGTATATCCTAGAATTTGGGAGGAAAAATTCTTATCACATAATCGGCCAAAATAAAATGCGTAAAAACATTTTTAAATGCTTAGCTTTCCGCTAGGTGGCGCATTTTATCATTTACATAATTAATTTGCGTTTTTTTACAAAATATTACCGCATTAAGGCTATTGAAAATTATCAAAATTAGAAACTACTGTACTTGGTTTACAATTTTTACTTAAGTCATTTTTTTCTATCACCTACAGTTAAGTGGTGGGGGAAGTATACTTTTGTTTACAGAAAATGGTCTGTAACTTCCGTATACCTTAACCGATTTTCACAAGCTTAGGCTCAATGGAAAGAGTATTAGAAGTTGATTACAAAAATAAATAACATTAACACATTTAATTTATGCGCTTGCAACTAGAGGGCGTTATGTAACACTTAACCCTATTTATGCATTTTTCTCAGAAATATCAAATGGAATGATATAACTCGAAGCAGCTTACAAAAAAGAAAATGAAATTACATATTGTTTCGCCAAAACCGCAAACTGATATCTCTTGTCATTCCAAAGATATTTAGATTTTTTAAATTTTCGTCGTTGTTTTTCGTTGTTTTCGAAGTGTTGGTTCACCCTGTAAGGTATAAAGGAAAATATATGGCTAAAGATACTTTTAGAAAAAATGTCATGTAAAAACAAATGACAACAATATTTATTAGCATAATTAATGAAAAATAATAAAACTTATTACCCATAACAGAAATTTACAAAACGCTGAAATTTCTAAAAGCACCCATTATCTAGTTATTTTAGAAACTCAAAATGTTTCCCCTTATTTGCTGTACCTACACAAATTCAGTCCTTCTAGAGTGAAATTTTATCCTAGATTCTTTAAAATTTCTTCAATGGTTTTATATGGATAAGCTGTAACATTACGAGTATGTCAAACTATTTTCCTGGGCGATGTTGTAAAAGTAATCAAGTCGCCTTTGGAAATGACATTTCTGTTTTGTGATTGTTTATTTATAATTTGTTGTTGCTGTTAATTTGAACGTTTGAAAAATCACTTTATTATATTGCTTTATTTTTCAAATGAAGAAGCATATGATTTGTTAGCAGTGTATTTTGAAAGTCTACAAAATGCAGTAATTGCTGAAAAAGAATATGGGTTACGTTTTCCTGAAAGACGGCGTCATTCAAGAAAAGATTTTAAAAGACTGGCAGAACGATTACGAAAAACTGGCAATGTTCAACCTGTTTCGGTAAGAAATAGGGTACGTAGAAGACAAAATGAAGAAAATGTTATTAACGTCTTGGCATACGTTAACGCTGAACCACGTGCAAGTATTAGGGAAATTGCAAGAGATCTAGAATTAAATTATTCTTTGGTGAATAGAATACTAAAAGAACATAAAATGCATCCTTACCATGTTGTTTTACATCAAGAGTTAAAAGACATAGATTTTGATCGACAACTAGATTATTGCAACTGGCTAAAATGAATGTTAAATGATAATCAACAATTTCTATCTGCAATATTATGGACGGATGAGGCTACATTTTCAAGCTCTGGTAAAATTAACTTGCACAACAGTCACTACTGGTCAGAAACAAATCCACACTGGCAGAGGGAAGTCAATTACCAAAATCGCTGGAGCATAAATGTGTGGTGTGGTATTTTAAATAGGAAGATAATAGGACATTTTTTTCTTTGAAGAAAAATTAACGGGCCAAAGGTACTTAGATTTTTTAACCAACGATTTGCCCATCCTCCTAGAAGACGTTCCAATTCGTAACAGATTAGACATGTGGTATCAACAAGATAGTTGCCCAGCACATTTTGCCGCAGGTGTCCGAAATTATTTAGATATTGTATTTTCAAATTAATGGATTGGAAGGGGAAGTATTTTTCCATGGCCAGCAAGATCACCAGATATTTCGGGTTTAGATTTCTTTTTATGGGGTAGAATTAAAGATTTGGTTTTTAAAACACGTCCAACTACACGTGAGGATATGAAAGAAAGAATTCGGCAAGTAGTAAGAGGTATTTCTGGTGCTGAAATTGAGGCCAGTGTCAATTCCACTATAGAAAGACTGAATTTGTACATAGCAAATGATGGGAAACGTTTTCAGTACCTAAAATAACTAACTAATAGGTGCAGTTATCAATTTTAGTTTTTTCTATTTTTTTTTTCCATTAATTATGTTAATAAATATTGTGCCATTCGATTTAACTTGATATTTTTTTGAAATGTAACTGTAGCAGTATGTTTTCACTTACAACTTACAGGGTAAACCAACACTTCGAAAACAACGAAAATTTAAAAAATCTAAATATCTTTGGAATGACAAGAGATATCAGTTTGCGGTTTTGACGAAACAATATGTAATTTCATTTTCTTTTTTGTAAGCTGCTTCGAGTTATATCATTCCATTTGATATTTCTGAGAAAAATACATAAATAGGGTTAAGTGTTACATAACGTCCTCTAGTTGTCAGCGCATAAATTAAATGTGTTAATGTTATTTATTTTTGTAATCAACTTCTAATACTCTTTCCATTGAGCCTAAGCTTGTGAAAATCGGTTAAGGTATACGGAAGTTACAGACCCCACCAATTAACTGTAGGTGCTAGAAAAAAATGACTTAAGCAAAATGTGTAAACCAAGTACAGTAGTTTCTAATTTTGATAATTTTCAATAGCCTTAATGCGGTAATATTTTGTAAAAAACGCAAATTAATTATGCAAATGATAAAATGCGCCACCTAGTGGAAAGCTACGCATTTAACAATATTTTAACGCATCTTCTTTTGGCCGATTATGTCATTAAAATTTTTTTCCCCAAATTCTAGGATATACGGTTTCCGAGATACGGCCAGTGGCCACCGTTAATGAATCACCCTGTACATACAATATACGAACAGAACTGGTTGTCTATGAATAACAATGCTTTTTGAATATTTCCATTTTCATATTTTGGCACGTGATCTAAGGAATTCTTATTTCTACTGGAATATAAATGTCTCATTATCTCGAAAAGAAATATTCAGTTTATTTAAAGGGATGAAGGCACAGTTTTTATGTATCAAGTGAATTATTAAATTAATTTTGGCACCCAACTCGGGGTCTTTTACTTATGTTACATATAATATGTGCCTTACTGCTAATTAAAGCCATATTACATCGTGGTATTTTACTGCCAGTTTAATATTTTTTAATTAACACAACAAATTTTTATGACAATTTCTTTCTTTCGAAATGCAGTGCACTTCCTGTTCGAACGATTACTGTAGTGAGTGAGTGACAGGAAGTGTGGGGATGGAACACACTGAACACACACACACATACAATTCATAATGCACACGGCCTGGTCATGCATGGGAAATGAGTTAACTTTTGTTTCGGGTTAATTCTCTCCTCCGCTCCGCCGTTAAAACTTTTGATTGCAATCAACTGTTTCGTCCGCGCCAATGTTTACACAACTAGTTCGCAAACACCGTTGAAAATTCATTACTAATGGCACAGATGATGACGATAGTGTAAACATCAGCGCGCAATTATATGTGTAACGGATGACTTTTGATTGCGTAATGAAATTAATATGATTTATTATAGGTATTTATATTTTCTAGATTTTTATGATTCTAAATGTATGTATGTATGTATTTAATGGTATCATGTTTATTTAGTATTTAGCTTACTGTATGCGACGTGGACGACCTCCTTTTCCGTGGGCGTCGTCGGCCTCGACGAGACCTCCTGGTGGTGGACATCGTCGTCGGCGAAGGCGTCGTTGACGGTGCCCTGGGGTCGGCTCTCTAGCGCCTGTAGCTTCCTAGAACCACGCAGCGACCTGTTGAGGAACTCATTTTGGGCTGCGATCCGGTCCTCCTCCTCTTTCCTCTTCCTTATCTGTTCCTGAAACAAAAATAATCACGTAATTAATTTCTCATTTTATCTGTAGTGTTTTTTGTATAAATACAAAAACATAACGAAAGATTCACATTACAATTAAAAACTTTAAATGTTTTTGTTTTGTTATAGTCGTTGCAACAACAATGTCCTTCTGCCATGCTGTTGTAATTATTTAATTAAAACAATAGATTACACAATGATGCTACCATTAAAAACATCATATACTAAGTGTACTAAAAATTCCTACCGACTTCGCCGTTTTTAAAAACACTGTTGCCCAATTTCTGAACACAGTATTCTTTAATTCTCCGATACTCAAGTGAAAAATTCAAGAAAAGTCAAACATATATTTTTTTAATTTTTAAATAGCTTTTGAATTTACATTTCTTTGTAGCATATTATTTCCGTTTATTACTCTAGTATTTTCAATGTTTACACATTTAGCTATTGTTTACACCCGTAGAAAGTCTTTTCAACACAAATTATACTCGTGAAATTTGTAGTCTCCTGTAAACTCCTACAATTAACATATTTAATGCAAATAATTTTGATAATAAGTTGTTAAGTATTAAAGTAAAATCACTTTAATTTTCAAAAACTTTTATTTGTTGGAATTACACGCAACAATTGTTTGATAGTAAGAATAAGTTTAAGAATTTTGAAATACAAGTGTCTAAAGTGTTATCTCAAATCCTTACTTAAAATGCACCAGCAAGTAAACGCCTACAACATTCAATAATTAAGAATTCAATTAAAATCATTTTTGATAGATCATGCATTTGTTTCTCATTGATCACTTGGTGAAATATGTTAATAAAAGGTTTATACATTGAACACCATTTTTAATAATGACATTAAGAAGAAACTAGTTAAAAATAAAGTAATCTATTAAGTATTTTTTGACCTTTTGTTTCACCTAGTTTTAATCCTGTCGATGATCATTTTGGTACTATTAATTTTGTAAATCTGTTCGAAACTGCAAACTAAAAGATCGTAAACATTAATAGACATTACGGAAGCGTGCGTCTATCTAAACTATTCACGTACTCAACTCAAGGTCTCAAGGTCGTCGTTATGTCACAAGCGACGGTAAAGTAAAACGCATACAAGGTAAATATTACTCAATGCGTTGTTATTGCTTTGCTTCGGATAATTTTTGTTTATATATTGGTGAGGAATTTGCACGTTCATCAGGTCATCATGACACCGATATTTGCGGTGCAAGGTCATTCGCCTTTGATTAGTGGTTCATGTTTCTTAATTAAATACACGAGAATATTAATGAAGGAACGAAAGAGTGTCATTGATTTTTACATATTGAATGGACGCAGAAAACTTTTACTTTCTTTCTAGAAAAGAATGGAATTTATTTCGATTTACAGATTATAAAATCTCTAAAGAACTGAAAAATTTTAATTAAAACTCTCAGGAAAAAATATATACAGGGTGACTGACGAAAAACCTTTGGTGCTGCATCTCGCTTATTTTTGATCCGATTTGAATAAATAAAACATCAAATTAAATGATTTTTAAAAGACTTTAATATGAACTGTACTGATATTTTTTCTTGCATCCAGTTTTTGACAAAAGACGATCAACTTTTTTTTTTCAAATTGCACTGTATATATATTTT
Organism: Ontholestes murinus; assembly: GCA_963969525.1. NCBI lineage: Eukaryota > Metazoa > Arthropoda > Insecta > Coleoptera > Staphylinidae > Ontholestes > Ontholestes murinus. The sequence goes on from OZ018387.1 coordinate 90,831,175, forward strand.
GTACTGATCCGCAAGGAGATTTTTTTCTGAATCTAAATTTGTAAACGATTTTATCCATTCATCAAACCAAAGTCGAGAAATTGAGGATTAGAAAAAAATTAAAAATCAAATACCTACCCATAGTAAACAATATACAGAGCCTATTCCAAATGTCAAAAGTGACAGTGTCAGTCATTGGTACAATACTGCAATGATTTTTAATAATTTCATAATAAAAATGTTGCAAGATTTCAAAAACTGAAAAACGATTTCTGTAGAAGCACAAAATTCTAGTACAGTGTTTGAAATATTGCAACATTTTAATTATGAAATAATTAAAAATCGTTGCAGTATTGTATCAATGGCTGTCACTGTCACTTTTGACATTTAAAATAGGGTCTGTATATTGTTTACAATGGATACTTGACTTTTTATTTATTTTTTTAATCCTCAATTTCTCGACTTAAGTTTGATGTATGGATATATTTGTCTACAATTTTATATTTAGAAAAAAAATCTCCTTGCGAATCAATAAATATATATATACAGTGCAATTTAAAAAAAAATGTTGATCGTATTTTGTCAAAAACTGGGTGCAAGAAAAAATAACAGTTCAGTTCATATTAAAGTCTTTTAAAAATGGTTTAATTTGATGTTTTATTTATTAAAATCGGATAAAAAATAAGCGAGATACAGCACCAAAGGTTTTTCGTAAGTCGCCCTGTATAACTATAAAAATTTTGTAATAAAATAAAAACCTATTTTTTAAGCTATATGTATTTGTCTGACTTTGTTTTTGAAATTACTAATGTATAACAATATTAAAAACAATATTTTTTGTTTCTCTGTACAAAATTCGACTTTCCTTTAAAAAACAGATAACATTTTCAGCTTTTATACGTTTCGAATCGTTAATTTCTAGTGTTAAAATTTTAATTGCAGGGAAGTCAATGTTAAAAGTTCCAACTTCTTTTTAACACTATTTCATCTTAAATTTGAAACAATTGTTTATGTTCCATTTCTTAAAAACATTTTTAATTATTTTTTAATACAATTTCAAGTGATTTATTTTATTTTAAGAAAATGGACAACTTTTTAAAGTAACTTTCCAAATATCGGATTCATGAGGCTTCCTCCATTATGCAATTATTAAATAAAAAACACGAATGTTTAAGAATTTTGCTTTATTTTGTAGATACACTGCTACAATTGATGGAGCCAGAGTGTGATGAAACAATTGTAGCAGTCTATCTACAAAATAAACAAAACAGTTGTGTTTTTATTTAATAATCAAAGTTCCAAACGTTTTTTTTAAATTACTTTTGGTAAACGGTTACTTATTCAAAAATATCTTTACTTTTGCTGAACATTTTTAATATTTTTTTTTTTCAATTTTCAGAAACATTTGATTGTAAATCAAATTTTCAATTGTTTTTTTTAATATAAAAAAAGTACTTTTGAAAAAATTAATAGTTTTTAGTACAGTTTTCCGTTTTTGATCAAGCTGTTTTCATCTTATTGTCCGTCTTCCCTTCAGCAAACATTTTGAGTATATTTTATATATAATATATCTTTTGTGATATTTATTTTATAAGTACAAAGATAAATTTTTAATTTTTTTATCAAACTTGTTTTTAATTTTCAATTCAATTGTTTCTTTTTTAATTCTTAGTATTGTTTTTTTATAAATTTGTAATTCTTTTATTTGTATTATAAAATCTATTTCAATTTCAAGTCTCAAACGACTTTTTTTGAGCAAATATTTATTAAATAATAATAAGATAAAGATTCAACTGTAAAATACAGTTGAATCTTAAAAAAATTAAAATCGTTAAAAAAGTTTTCAATTGCTTTTTCTAGCAAAATTACAATTGCTGTTTCTTTTAAGATGAAATGTTTAACAATAGTTTTTAACTATTTTGCAATTAATTTTTTGAATAGTTTTAAATTATTTATTGTTTCTTACTAAAAGAATTTTTTTAGTTTGGCATGAAATTTTAAATAATTTTTACAGGTAACTGTTTTTTATTCCTCATTTATTGTTTTAATGGTTAAAAACAACTTTAATATTTTTAATGATTCTGTTTCCTTTTGTTTGTTTTGTTACAGTTTTCAGGATTTTTACTTATAAATTTGCATTTATTTTATTTGTACTATTTCAAATGAACCATTTTGGGAGCAATTTTTTTTGGTACAAAATTAAACCTACTTTTCATACGTTTCTATTTGATTAAACTATTCTAATTTTTAATTTTAATTTATTATTTGTTATTTGCCTCTATAATAAATTTATTCAATTTTTTTGCGAAAATATTAAATATTTATTGTTTTGTTGTTGTAAAATATGAAAACTTTTTAAATTATAAATTAAGTACAGTTCTTTATCTAGCTTTTTTAGAATTGTAACTGTTATTAAACAAATTTAAAGAAAGCCTTAAACTGTTTTTAAAAAATCTATCAATTATTGGTTTTCTAAAATTACAAAGGTTTTTTTAACGACTTCTTTTTAGTAATTTTTTAATTGTTTCTTTTTCGTATATTTTCATTTGTTTCTTACTTGAAAATTATTTCTTTGCTTTTGCAGAAATTTTCAATTTTCAAATCTTTTTGTACAGTTTACTATTTTTGGCCAACCGTGTTTTTTTAGTTTTTATCTGTTTTTTTTTCAATTCGATTGTTTTCTTCTATTTTTTGTTTGTTAAACTTATACATGTACTTATATACTAAATTTATCTAAAAAGTTTATTTATCGTTTTTTTTTGTAAATTTGTTTTTAGGTACTCTTGAAAGCATTCATATTTTTTTGTTTTTTTGTTTGTTTATAAATGTTTAATTGCTTTTAATTTTAAATAACTGTATTTTCACCTTTTTTGTTCTTTCTTTTTATACATATTTGTTCAGTTTTTGTTTATAAGACTTTAAAATTGTAAAAATTTTATTTATTTATTTATTTATTTACGGTAGGCCATGTGATGATAAAAATACATATTAAAAACTTAAAAATACACTAAAACTAGGGTCTACATTTTATAATTTAAAAACAACAGTAAAATAATAACATATTAAAATATACAGAAAATTAACAATAATTAGAAATAACAGGATAATTAAAATCAATACAAAGTGATTTAACAAAATAACTTAAAATATAGTGCACGTTTTAAGGTATGACCGCAGTCTATTCAAACTTAATTGAGTAAAGTCATTTTTTTCGATTTCTTCTAATTATTAGCTAATTTTCTACAACATAAAGGGCTAATACATTTTATTATTTTTTTGTTTTTTGTTTTTAACTGTTACAGTTCATGTTTTACAAATTTTTGGTTGTTTTTTTTTTTGTTGAATTTGAACTATGTTTTTTCATGAATTTTAAATATATTTGTTTGTATTGTGTTTACTTAATTTTTTTATAAAATTTCAATTGTTAAAAAACAAAAACTAAAAAGTCAAATTAATTAATTTTAAAGCGTTTTGATTTTTTCTGTAAAGTTTTCAATCGTTTTGTTGTCAATTTTTTAATAATTTTTTAGTAAGCATTTCAATTGTTTTTTTTTGCACAGCAATATTTTATTTTAGTTTATGTTGTTAAACAGTTAAACTATTTGAAAGTACGTGTTTTACAAGGTTAAACTATTTAATTTGTACTTTAAATGACGATTTGTTCTTTTTAAAATTTTCAAGTGTTTTATTTTGTAAATTAAAAAAAGCTTTAAACTGTTTTTTAAACCAACTTTCAATTATTTTTTGTAGATTTTCACGTTAAATAAATCTATTAACCTCTTTTAGTATTTTTTTCAATTGTTTTCAGCTGTTTCTTATTTGAAAATTATTTCTCTACTTTTGCAGAATTTTTGGTCCAACGGTTTTTATCTGTTTATTTTTTCAATTTGATTTTTTTCTAGTAAATTTCTTTGTTTATTCTTTGACTATATTTATCTATAAATCATTATTTAATATTTTTCTAAATTTGTTTTTAGGCACTCTTGAAAGCGTTTTTAATATTTTTGTTTTACTTTATTTACAAATATTTATTTGTTTTTAATTTTGCTTAATTTTTGTTACAGCTTGCGATTGTTTTTTTTTTGTTAAATTTTATCTATTTTTATTCACGAATTTTCAATTTTTTGTTTGTCTTGTATGAACTGTTTTATTTTTTTTTGAAAAATTTCAATTGTTTTTTGGTCAAATTAATGTACTGTTTTAATTTTTTGTAAAATTTAAATTGTTTTTTAATCAAATAAATCAATTTTAAAGCGTTTTTTTTTTTTGTAAAATCACAAAATTTTAATCGTTTTATTGTCAATTTTTAAATAATTTTTTGTACTAAATCTATTTTATTTTAATTTAAGTTGTTAAACAGTGAAATTATTTTAATTTAAATGTTTTGCAACGCTAAACTGTTTTTCAACTGTTTATTTGTAAATTTTCATTGTTTTTTTTTTAATATGAACTGTTTATTGGCTTCAATTGTTTTTTATAAAGTTTTCAACTGATTTTTAAATTTTCATTTCGTTTTTTTTAAATAAATATTTTTAAATTCAGACTATACAAGGTTTATTATGAAAGTAATACACATGATTACTGTTTATTAACTTCAATTGTTTCAACTGTTTTCTTAGCAAATTAATAATAGTTTTTTGAAGAAGTTCAACTGTTTTTAAAAAAATTTAAAAAGTATTTTCAAGGAAACTTTTCAAACATATTTCTAATTATTTTTAGTAATTTTTTAATTGTTTTGTCAACTATTTGTTATTTAAAATTATTTTACAGAAAATTTTCAATTGCTATTAAATACAGTTTATTTTTTAGTTTATAAATTTATATCTGTTTTTTCTATTAATTGTTTTTAATGTTCAACTATATTTTTAATAAATTTGTTCTTTTTTCATTTCACTTGCTTCTTATTATAAATTTTCAAATAGTTTTATTTTTTTTTAAATAAAATTTTCACAATTCTTATTATACAGGGTCTATTATGAAAGTAATACGCATGATTTGTGACGCGTCTATTCATCGCAGCGGGCTAAAACGGGTCGGGAAATATTTTAAAGGGTCTGCCCTTCTAATACGGCCGATCGCCATTTTGTTTTTTACACTGTTCGGGTGAAGTGTGTTTTTCGACTTTGTAACATACTTTTTTTTAATACTTTTTCAATTTTTTTCAGCTGTTTCTTATTTGAAAATTATTTCTTCACTTTTGCAGAAAATTTTAAATACACAAATCTTTTTGTACAGTTTACTATTTTTGGTCAAACTGTTTTTTTTTTTCAATTTGATTATTTTCTACTAAATTTCTTTGTTAAATTTTGATCATATTTATGTATAAATCATTATTTATTATTTTTTCTAAATTTGTTTTTAGGCACTCTTGAAGGCGTTTTTAATATTTTTGTTTTAGTTTATTTACAAATTTTTGATTTGATTTTAATTTTGTTTAGTTTTTGTTACAGTTTACGATTGTTTTTTTTTTGTTAAATTTCATCTATTTTTATTCATGAATTTTTTGTTTGTCTTGTATGAACTAATTAGTTTTCTACAGTTTTGTTGGCATTTTTTTAATAAGTTTTTAGTAAAAGTTTCAATTGTTTTTTTTTTTGTACTATATCTATTTCACTTTAATTTATATTGTTAAACAGCGAAACTATTTTAATTTAAATGTATTAAAAGGTTAAACTATTTCCTTTATACTTTAAACTATGATTTGAAAGTTTTCAACTGTTTTATTTTGTAAATTTTCATTGTTTTTTTTAATATGAACTGTTGATTAACTTAAATTGTTTTTCTATAAAGTTTTCAACTGTTTTTAACAAATTATTAATAGTTTTTTCAAGAATTTCAACGGTTTGCAAATTTTCAATTGTTTTTTCAACTGTTTCTTATTTAAAATTATATATACAATAATCTTTATTTGGACAATACAAAATACATAATAACAATAAATATGAACACAATACAAACAGATGGTGTTAGTCCGTCTAGGCTATAGACCTGAGGTCTTTCAGCCCTATATTTGAATTTTTTTTACAGTTTTCAATTGCTTACAGTTTATGTTTTAGTTTTTATGTTTTTTTTTTCCTTTGATTGTTTTTAATTTTAAATTTTCAACTGTTTTTTTAATAAATCTGTTATTTTTTCATTTCATTGTTATAAATTTTCATTTAGTTCTTTTTTTAATACAATTTTTAAAATTCTGGCTATACAGGGTCTATTATGAAAGTAATACGCATGCTTTTATTGTAACGCGACTATTCATCGCAGCGGGTTAAAACAGGTAGGAAAGTGTAGTGAAGGGTCTGCACTTCCAATACGGCCGATCGCCAGTTTGTTCCGAACAGTGGAAAGATGTGTCACCACGTAAAGAGTATTTTTCGAGTTTGTAACATGGCGCGATGGACGGCGATATGCAACAGAAACATTCCAGATTCTTCAAGAGGCCATCGAGTACGACCCAGAATCGAAAAGGCAGAGCAGCGAGTGGCACACAAAATCATCCTTCCACCCTATGCAAGCGCAAATCAACAAGTCTCGCATCAAACCGATGCTAATTGTCATTTTTGTCATCCCAGAAATTGTCCACTTTGAGTGCAGCCTTTTATTAGCAGCTGCTCAATAAATTGAAATGTAAGGTCTCGTGCTGACAACAAAGACACGGCCAGACTCCACCGTGACAACGCCATTAGCCCTTTGGCCTTCACCCTTACCAATTTTCTATCCCAGATCCCCTACAATCCGTATTTGGCTTTGTGCGATTTTTTTTCCCCCGACTGAAGAGAGAGCTGAAAGGAAAGCATTGGGAGTCCGTGGAAAATATCCAAAAGGATGTTACAACGTTTCTAAGAGACATTCGCGTTGAGGAGTTTCAGGGTGCCTTTCAAGCACCTAAGACACGTTTCCGCAAGTGTATTGATGCTGGGGGAGATAATTTTAAGCATTTGTACCGGTATATTTTTTTTCCAGAAAATGCACATTACTTTTATAACGGACCCTGTATATACATCAACTGTTACTTTTTAAAAATTTGTAATTGTTTTTTTTAATTTCAACTATTTTTATTAATTGCTTACTTTTTTGTTTGAATTATATAAACTGTTCTAACTTTAAATAATTTGATTATATGTTGTAATAGTAAAACTATTCTAATTTAAATTTTGAGCTATAATTGGCGTTCCGTTTAAAATTGTTTTTTATAAAGTTTTCAACTGTTACTCTGAAAATTATAAATAGATTTTTTAGAATTTCAACTGTGTTTTTTCAAGAAAGGTTTTAACTGTTTTTTTTTAACGAATAACCAATTTTGTTATGTAAAATTTCAAATTTGTTTAATAAAAATGTTAACTTTTCAGTTGATATTATGTTGTAAGAGTTAAACTGATTCATTTTAAATTTTAAACTATATTATATTCTATTTAAAGTTTAAGATTTTTTGTAAGTTTTAATGGTTTAATTTTAATGATTTTATTACAGGGAAAGTATTATAGTGACCACATAACAATTTTTTGGGTTTATTTTTGAATTCATGTAAGCAATTTATTTTTTAAGCTTTTATTTCAATTTTACATCAAATAAAATAATTGTTTGGGCCTTCCCTTCCCCTCGCAATTACTCATTATTAATTATTCGCACAATGAAAATGTAAATAGAGTATTTTATTTCAACCAAAACAGCTGTACTTAATACAGGGTTTATTCAGGAGTTGGAGTTATATATTTGCTTTCAAGTTATTTGCATTAGAATAATTGTTCTCGACGTGTATTATGATTATTATTATTAATAATAATTTCATTAGTGGCGAGATAACAAGAAAGTTTCGCGCAAGTCGTGCGACGCGACGATAAAAATGTAATTTATGCAAATGACAAGTTACACAATTCGTTGGAAAATGATGGAAATTAAACTTTCCAACGAGCCTGTCCCACCCTCGCTCTTTCAAAACCAAAAGCTGCTGCTGCTGGCGCCATCCGTAGAATTACGTCATTCCGTTCAGGTACACGTCGTGGGCGAATCAATAGTTTCACTTCCTGAAACTACTGTTCTCTCCAGTTTTCACCGCGTGGACGACGACGTAAAGGGTTTTCAAATCTCTGGTGGCCGCCGGCGAAGGCCTAATAACTTCCCCCGCTCCCTTTTTTGTTCCCGCTTTAGTTATTAATAGTAAAATAAGGTCGAGCATCAAAATTTATACGTATGGTGAAATGGAAGAGAGGAGAAAAAAAAAAGAGAATGGGGACGACATCAATTCGTCGTTCCTGACGTTTAGGGTTCGGTGAATAATTTATTTCGCAGTAAATGGGGAACAGGATTCTTTTTAAATCGAGCACAATCCTCGATGAAAAACGACCGATTTTTCAATGGCGAAAATGTGCCATCCCTCATTTGTGATACACTAGTTGCGAATAAATTTTTGAACAGCGTCGAGAGTTCGGATAAGGGATAAGGGGGGGAAGAGAACGTTATTGTTACTTATTGAAGCAGATTACTCGACAGGAGTTTTCGGTAAATGCGCTCTCGATAAACGTTGATAGAAATGAACGATGTGCTTTATTATAAACGCCTTTATAGGTTAAGTAGTTTTAATGAATATCTTTCATTACCCATAAAAGGCAATGCTAAAAAATTGTAAAACAACACCAAGAGTTTAGTTAACCTCTAATTAATAGGTAATGCATTGGATACTACCATAAATACAAGACAACAACAAAACCAAATTCTTGTCTATATTTTTATATGGTATACCTATAATTTTGATCTTATTAAAATGTACCACCAAGTTAACGCCGACAACATTCAAGAACTATAATTTTGAATCGATAAGGCTGTTACTTGTTACTTATAATTGTTTATTTATCCAAATAAAAATGGCATAGTTTTCATCAAATAAAAACACTAAACACTTTCGCAATTCATAAATAAATGAAAGTGTGAGATAAAGTAGGAGTAGAAAGATAGAGAGATAGAGAGGGAGAGTGAGAGAGAGAGAGAGAGAGAGAGAGAAAGAGAGAGAGAGAGAGAGAGAGAGAGAGAGAAGAGAGAGGGAGAGGGAGTGTGTGTGTGAGAGAGAGAGAGAGAGAGAGAGAGGGAGAGAGAGAGAGAGAGAGAGAGAGAGAAAGAGCAGTAGAAGAGTATTCTTTAGTTTTCAATATCACGTTGGACATCTAAAAAATTTAATTTAAGAGAAAATAGTGACCAAACTGGAGAGAGTAAAAAAGACAGGAATTGAGAAAAGATAGAGAGACAGCGAAAGAATGAATGTTTTGATAAAAGTAGATAAAAAGGGAGTAGAACTAGTGAGAGAGTGTATGTTAGAAAAGAGAGAGAGAGAGAGAGAGAGAGTATGTTAGAAAAGAGAGAGAGAGAGAGAGAGAGAGAGAGAGAGAGAGAGGGAGAGAGAGAGAGAGCGAAGACGTAGAGAGAATAACAGTGAAAATAGAAGTAGAAAAAGAGAGAGTTTGCTAAGAAGTGGAGAGAATTAGAGTGAAATGAGAAGTAGAAAAAGATAGAGAGAGCGAAGAAGTTGGGAGAATATGAGTGAAAATAGAAGTAGAAAAAAAGAGTGTAAAGGAAGTGTAATTAAGTAGATCAATCAATTTAATTTAAACGTATACAATTAAAATTTAATTGCATGACCTTGTAATTCTCTAATCATTATTTTTCTATTGTTTCATGTTTTAATTTTCGGTATTTCGATTAAATGAGCAC